>VZTI01000933.1:1032856-1081577 GCA_013397865.1 Struthidea cinerea | reverse complement strand
CAGCCCACACAGCATCCCCACCTCCATTGGGCCGCCGCCCGCCGGGGAGGGGCCGGGGATATCCCCGGCGGGAGGGGGCAGCGCTGCGGCCCCGGCGGAGGGCGGGGAGGCACGGGGGGAGGGCAGGGGAGGAGAGGGGAGATGCCACCGCCCCCAGCGGCACCGCCCCCGCCTCAGGGCGCTCGGCCGGGGTCTCTGCCAGCCGGGGTCCTGGTCAGACGGGATCGCCCTGTCAGCCGGGATCCCGCCGGATCCGGCGACCCGCCGACCCTGTGAGCGGGTCGGCAGCGACCGTGCGGTGCTGGGCGACACACAGGACAGGCGGGTGGCGGTCCTGTGTTACACCGTGCCCGGAGCCGATCCCGAAACGCGCCGCTGTGGGCGGCGGGGACCAGCTGGTCGCAGCTTTGCCGCGTGTCCCGGAGTCACTGCGTGGTGCCCTGGCTGGCACATCCCCTCCCGCCGGGGAGGGCCTGGCTCCCCGCTCGGACGTTTCGCTGCACGAAGCCTCGTGACGGAGAAGTGCCTTGTGCCGCACCACGAGAGACTGGGTTATGCGTCCCTCACCTTCCAGTCGAACTGTGTTTATCCACACCCAGAATCCCAGCTGGATGTACAGCGGCACAGTTCATACCAGTTTGCAAACAGTTTCAGCCCAGAAGCACGCACTGGTATAGAGGAAACATCATCATGAGCTGCGCCACTGGTCTGGTGGCAGTGGTGGCATTTTGCTGTTCCCGCAGCCGGACACCGCCCGGGAGGTGGATCACTGCCCAAGCGTGACTGCCCAAATCACCTGGACAAGAGTGAAGCAGGAACACCCTGCACTCTTCGGGTCTGTCTTGTTTCTACTGAATCAGAGAAATCCTTTCTGACAAAAAAAGTTACACAGCACACACTCCAACAAAAGCTTTCCGTTTCAATTAATCGCTGTTTTCCAGTCTGCTAGATAAATGATCCAGCAGCACTGGGTCTGGAATCCCACAAGGTATCCCACCCTGAGAGCATCACATCTCCCCTGCAGTACTGCAGACACCTGTCTTCTCCGGAGCTGGAGCATCCATGCATTTATGGTGGCCAAACCAGGTTGCTGGGTGCACTCTGGAAGCCAATACAAAAATTACAGCTGACGTGACGGTGAACTCACCTCATTGACAATGTCAGCTTGAAGGACCATGTTAACATTTGTGAGGAGATTTGCTGGTACTCCAGCTAGATGGGACCTGCACTGTGTCCAGTCTCACGATGCACTCATTTTTACAGAGTTCCAGTTTTGGCTTACTGACTCTTCATGTATTTTCCCACTTAGTTCCATGACAGTATGAATTCTACAACACCCATGATTCCACTTCTACATTACATGCATGGAGTGAGGCATTCTCAGTGGAAACATCTAGTATTTAAGTGTAGTGTTTAATTCTCCTTGTGGTCTCAGCCTCTGTGGATGGTGGCCAGCAGCTTGCAGGCAACTCACTGCTCACAAGATCCTCTGATACTTCTCACAGCCCCGGGAAATAAAAAGTCTGAAGTCAAAAACACTAGAACAAAATATGCATGTAGGTCATTAAATCAGTGCAAACTCCCTTTCTCTTAATATTTTCTTGTAGTGTGATCTCAGGTGTGCGGGGCAGACTGAAAGTCTTTTCTTTCCCAGTTGAGAAGTTTACAGTCGTCAAGCGCTTTTTTTTTTTTTTTTTTTTTTTTTTGCAGATGGGAAAGCGAATATTGTCCTTATCAAAACAACTTGAAATTCAGCGAAGTGTGCTGCCTCGCCCCAGACCAACACCAGCTGGAGTTGTGTGTCTTCTAGATGCCAGGACCTGTGAGTTGCACAATCCAAATATTCACAAGTTATGAGTATTGACAGCACCAATTACAATCCACAACAGCTACAGGTGCTTAACTCCTCTGAGCAAAACAATTATTTGGGTATTTTCCACTCATAAATTAGTGAGATTTACAGTCAGAGATCCTCAGAGTAGGAAGTCCAGGAAGTCCCTCTCCTTGTTTTATCCATTCCTGCAATACAGCCACAGAAACGTTCTTTCTCATCAATTGGTTGAACCCAGCAGTATTTTTTTTCCAGCAGCCATATAAATAATACAATCAATCAAAGACCTCTTAAATATAATTATGTCCACAGTTTAGTTTTTATTCACTGAAAATAACCCTTTCTTAATGTGCTTTTAGATTAAAAAATAAGAAGTAAACTCTTTGATTTCTTATTTAAATCCATATAAATGCTTTAAAAAGGATACAGTGCTTAGGCATTATTATAGTTAAATTCAGTACTCTACCACCTCAATTGAATAAATGACATTTTATTTTCTTAGTGTATTTCAGGGGAAGAATAAAATGCCTGTTACAAAGAAAACTCGAACTAAGTAGAAAAACACATTTTTAATGGCTACATAATATTAAATGTGGATAAAATTGGGGAAATGGGTGGAAGTTGGCAGATGCAAGATCAAAAGGCTAGAAAGAACATCAGCTGAAGTTGACTTTGGCATATATAATTTACGTTAGCCATTTTTGTGGGGCCAGGAGCTTGATCAAAGAAAAGAATAACAGGATCTTTCTCATTTTGCTGTACCATGCAGAGAGCACCATTAGATGTGTTCAGGTCTGCTTTGGGGCTGCTCCCAATGCATGGAGCTGATGGCTGGGTGTGTCTGCACTCCATGGGCCCAAGAGGTAGAAGTTAAATATAAATTTAATTATACTAAGACAATGTAACTTATCGTTAATATAGCACAGTCTGTATTGCAGAGCTTGCATTTATTTATTTTTCTTGATCTCAAATTTCTCCACTTCACAGCACCACAGTGAAGCAAAATGCTCTTTTCTGTAGTTCCCTAGGTGGGTGCAAAAAGGGTGGTTTGGAAAGCTGCAAAGTGAGGGTGGGGAAGGAGAAGGCGGCACACAGATTCTTTCATCATCTGTAGTATCTAGAAATGCTCTTCTGGAACGAGTGCTAAATTTGAGGTTTGTTATTTGGGAGAGGTTTATTGCTGGTGAAAATTAATGCCGGTGGTGTTTTGAAAGGCTTTATTGCATTCACTATTTTACTGAAGTAAGAGCCTATAATATTTTGTCTTTAATGATGTTATGCCATATTCCCCAAGTGAGTCCCATTAACTTAAATTTCTCAGAATAATATAATGTGGCCTACTGTGTTCTAAAGTACTGTGCACCTAAGGCCCACCAGCAAATAAATAAAACATCCTCCACAGCTGTTATAAAAACTTTTCCACCCCTAGAAATTCCCCAGATAAATTCTTTTTCTAACCATAAGGGCAGAGAGATTCTGAAACATCTTTTTAGCTATACTGAATCATGGGACCATAAAAAATATTGAAAGAGATCACAAAAAGGTTATCTCGTTCATCTCCTAACTATGCTGAGTTCATTCCTGATAGATATTTGTTTATTCACTCCTTTACAATTTCTAATGATGAGGTCTTCATGACCTATCCAGGAAATTCCTGTGCTTCACTTACCATCAAGAAGTATTTTCTCCCTTTAATAAGTAACTTGAATTATTCTTGCTGCAACTTAAAGCTATTAGTTTTTGTCCTGTCCACCATGGACACAATGAATTAATTATTTCTTCTTTCTATCAGACTTTGGTGCTTATGAATACCTTCATCAAGCATTGATTCATCTTTGAGAATTACCTTCATTAAGCTAGACACTCCAAAGTCTTTCAGCTTATTCTCAGAGGTCGTATTTCTTGTTGATTGCAAGGAACTCTTTCCATAGTAGGCTACATCCTTCTTAAAATAGAAGCACAAAACTGGAGCGAGTACCCCGGCTGAGGCCTGGCTAGTGCTGGACAGAACTGCACCGTCTTACCAGCTGCCTCACAACCTGTACTCCTGATTATTCCTGTTTATGCAGTGCTTCTCCTGCCTGCATGGCATTATTGGCTTGTGTTGATGAACTGTAACCCCCAGGTCCTTTTCTGAAAATACCATCCTTCAACAAAGGTGTTGAAGGTGTACGTTTTTGGTGTTGATTACTGTTGCTCGGCACGGTCTCCTGGTCTTGTCCCAAATGAATTTAATCCTGTTTTTTCTTAAAGGTTGTGTTCCTGGTTTTTTGACATCTGTTTGCACCAATGCTGCACTTCTGCAGCTTCAGTTTTTATGCCCCTCAGAAGCATACATCCAGTTTTCTCATGGAATCATCAATGAAACATAACAGATATGGGCCCAGGATAGAATAACCGTCTATTTTGATACATCCTTCCATCTTAATGGTTCACAACAATCCTGTGTGGGGTTGCTTATCACACATTTTTATGCCATTGACAGTTTTTGCTATATTTTATGGGAATGATACAGGAAATAGGATTTAAACTCTGCTGAAATCCTGAATTATGGCCTCTGCTGCTGCTCCCCTGACTGCAGACATTCCTGGTTTGTTACAGTAGCACATTAGTCTGGTAGGATTTATTCTTGTCACAGAATATGACACTTGCTGTGTGTAACTCTTGTTATTAAGTTACCTGTTCCAATTACTTTTTTTCCTCCAGAATATTTCTGGGAGAAGAAGTTTAACTGACTAGCCTAGAATTTATTGGTTCCTTTCCTGCCTTTTTTACAGACAGTCACCATATTTGACCTTTTTCAGTTTTCTGGTACCTCACCCATCACCAAAGGATTTTAAAGAGAGCCATTAATAGTTGTGAGAATGAGCAGGGAAATAAATACAGCCTTGGTGAACCTGACAGAAAGCCACTGAACCTCGGCTTAAAAGTCTGACTGAGCGCACACGAGGTGTTAACATTTGGTAACATTCAACGTGCTGTACAACCTTATATGTACACTGTTATTTATTAGAGCCACGCAGTTTTAAACATCTTAATCTCTGGAAGATTTTTCAACAGATGGACTATGTGAACCTTGTCTCTTCTGAAATGTTAGGAGAATTAGAAACAAATGTACGAGGCTCAGAAGTCCAGGAATTTTCACTCTTGGAAATGGCACGGGCGCTTTCTGGCAAGAGTGCAACCTGTCTGTTTTGGCTCTCGGAAGTGAAGTCATAGTTCATATTCTAAATCAAATTAGAAAACACTATAAAGAGAGATTTAAATATTACCAAATAGAAAAAAAAAATTGATATTGCCTAATTTGTAAGGAGAGTAATTAATAAATAAGTGCATGAATTAGAATTGAAGATGGCACTCTAAAGTACCAGAAAGAACAAGAGCAATAATCCTGCACTGGCAATCTCCTTGTCACGTCAGGTAACATCCTACATTGCTGTCAAAGGAACTGCATTACAAATCTGTAAATAAGGAAAAGTTGGTTTGTAACCTAAATCCTGCATTTGATAACCATGTTCTTTCCTTAATTAAGAACAAGAAAAGTTCTCTCTCTTCTTGAGAAGCCACTGGAAAGAAGCTGTCCTGGATTAAGAAAAAATACTCCTGTTTTGAAACTTGCCTCTTGCCACTGTAATCTTCACAGGTGATTTTTAGATGTTTTATTTTCTTTCTAGTCCACTCACATAAAGTGTCAAACAGAAAAAAATGGTTTTATTGAAGGAGAGGGTATCTGAAATAAATTCTGATATAAGTTTGCAGTTGAGGGGAGTTAATACTTCAATTTAAATTAAATATATACTGAAGCAGTTTTCCTCTATATTTGTAAACTAATGGAAATAAAATTACAGATAGGTAAAAGTGTTTTCTGGAGTCAGGTTCCAAATGGATCAACCTTCTTTATTAGGAATATTCTGGTTATTTTTGTTTGTCATTATTGGTATATGTAGTGTACATTCTTCTTAGCATCCTGCATAGGTAAAATGCTGCATTTAACAATGATACATTTATAAAAATCTACTCTTCTGTTTGTCTCAGCAGATAAGATTTATTCACTTATTATAGTAGTCTCTCAGCTAAGTAAAAATCTCCTTTACACTGCACAGGTTCCTTCTGTCACTCAAGGCTTTCATATTGTATAAAATGGCTGAAGTAATTAATGCACTTCCCCTTCAGTAGCAAAGGCCAATAGCTGCTGAGATCAGCCTTGGGGTATCCATCAGAAACTGAACAGAAAAATGGGATTTCAGGGTTTCTTGTTTTGTTTTGTTCCTTTCATACGAGTCTAACAACTGACTTCATTACTATAAAATTGTTTGCACTTGGTGAGTCACTATTCTGTAAAAAAGCACCTGGATATATTTAGCAGTTAGAACATGGTTGTTTTTATGTCTCACAACTGCTCATCCCTGAGCTCTGGGCAGCCCCCCTCCCGCAGTGCCAGGGCTCTGAGTGCTACCAGGCTTTAATTGCCCTGATCAGCCCCACCTGGGCTGGGGCCCCACCCACGCCCTGTACCCATGGGCCCAGGAGCTCCATTTAAGCTTGGCCCTGAGCTCTTATTCCTGGTTTGAGCTCCTCTGGGTCTCAGCCTTGTGCTCTGCCTCTCTCTGGGCGGGTGATTCTGTGTTGCAGGTAGGTGGTTTCCTGTCCTGTCTCTTGTTCCTGGGTGGCTCTTTCCGGTATGGATATGCTTGTTCCTTTTTTTGTGTGTGTTTTCCTCTGCCCAAGGCCTAGCAATGCACAGAAGATTATTTGAGCCATTAGAATGCATCAGAAGACTTTACACAATTAAGCATAAAGACTTTTTTCTATTTATTATGTTTAAATGAAGGCATGAAAGGATAGAGTGGTATAGCTGTGTTTCTAAAGGCTGAGGAAACAACTGCTCGTCTGCAGGGGTTTTATCATAATAGTCAGAAAATATTAGCCTCAGACCCTCAACAGCTAGAACCTTGTGTGGCTTTGAAGAATTTATACTGACAACTGAGCTTGAATGATTTGCATCTGACAAAAATGTAATTATTTCAACTAAACAGATAAATCTACTCAAAGAGAGAAATGGTTCTAGCCCAGAATTAAAACCAGGGGTAGAAGAGGCACATTGGCAGTTCCTGCTGTCCTGAAGACTGCAGCCAAACCAGCAAACATTTAAGGAAATGACTCACGGTACTCACAAGAAAGAAAAATATCATATTAATGGCAAGGAAAGCTAGGTTAATATAACCAAACTGTTTAAGTCAAGTTTACTAGCCCGCAGAGACAGGAAGCACTGAAATGACTGAATAGCATTCCTAAAACAAGTCTGTAACAGTATTTTATCAGGTTAGTGACTGTAAATGTCCAAGAACTTCAGTGGACATGTTGGAGTACATTTTGCTCTTGGACGTTTTCACACAAATGTGTTGGAGTAAATGACTTTGCACGTGTAACAGACAAAGATTTGATCCAGAGATCTCAGTGTAATGAATGCTATTTGACAATGCTATGAAGCATGTTCTTCAGTTTGCCTAATAAATACCTGAGTCTCAATATGCTAATTTTTAAAGTGTTGCTGGGAAAAAAACCAACCCATGCTTTGTTTATTTTTGGGTGAATTTTTTGTACTGCTCTTAAAAAAATAAATTACCTCTAAGTGCATTTATTAGCAAGGCTAACTATTTAGGATTGCTTGCTATATTACTGCATGAATAGGCTACAAAGAGTAAAAAAAAAAGGCTGACATTCCAGAAAATGCTGTGTCAATTTAGAATTCATCTGAAAAAACGTATGCCATGATGTAGTATTTATTTCCAAACCCAAACAGTTATTGTAATGGTGTTTGTCTGGGATAATTGGTGTTGCCCTCAGCACAATCTCCAGTGGCTCAGGATAACAAGGCTGCCTGACTTGAGAGCCTTTCTTTTTTCCTTTTTCTGAAAAAGCAGTCAGCTGATGACAGGATGGAGGGTAATGGACACAGGATAGCACACAGTCCTGAATGGATTTTACTGAGAACAGGATCACCTTAAGTGGTCAGTTACTGTAGCAGTTGTACAGGGAGAGTGTTACCTTCTCCTATGGTTCAGTCTTTCTGCAAAGCTGTGAACAACACTGGGATTAAACTAAATTTGCTTTTTGGAGAAGTAACTGTCTGGGGACTACCAGTCACAAGTCCCCATAGATATAAGGGATAAAGGTGTCTTTATTGCTTATAAAGCAGTGCAAGTAACTTTGTAAATGCACTGTGATGTGCACAGCTTGCCTATATTCTGTGTGAATGCCGTACTGTTTCAGCTGGTGCAGCCACCAGAGCAGTTTCAGACATGCAGGTATGTCTTCTATAGCAATCTGAGAGGCTTGGGTGGCTTCAAGGTATGTGGCTTGCTGCACTCTGTCACAAATGCCGAAGTATGGAGCAATATTGTCCTTCTCTGGAAGCATATTGCACTCCTGTATGTGGTTCTAACAGTCAAATAATCTAACAGTCTTCGTTTTTTGTCCTAGTATGTGCACTTTAAATGAGATGAATAACTAACTTGACTTGGTTAACCCTAGGGGAAGGCCTTTTAATTATTAACTTAAATAGTTGTGGGAGTTTTGCACATTTTGCTCTAAGAATGTTTTGCATTTTATGCTGAAATGGGCTTAGTGTGTCTTATCTGACTCTGTCGGGATATTTGAAATAAATCTTTTGACTCCAGTACAAAGCCTCTGGCTGAGACCATTGAACTAAATCAATCCAAAGAGGTGCAGCAGGGATTTCAGCTGACAAGAGCAGTCATGCCATCTTGCCTGAGAAGGAGCTGCTGGAGTTAGGGCAGGGCATTGCTGTTTTTGCAGGTGATGTAAGAGCAGGGAGATGAGGGCCCTCAGTTATGAGATAAAATATTGCAGTCCAAGGGCTTCTGTACAGGTGCTGTGTTCCAAATTAAGCTCACTTGACTGATCTGTACCCTTCCTGGTCCTGTTTTGTGTAACAAACTGAACAGTGCTGGGGTGATAAAGGACACATAGGACTTGAGTTGAGCAGGTGAGACGTATGTGATCATTGTATACTGAAAAAATAAAAAAATACCCTGTAACGGACAATCCTCCCCCAGTGGATGAACAGTTCCTGCAGTGATGCTGAGCACTGACATAGAGAACAGACTTCTTGAATGTTCTTGCAGAGTGTGGTGGCCAAGAGACACACCTGCAATATCTTGTCCTTCAGCAGGTAAGGGAGAGCAGGATACAGATCTCTGGGGATAGGCACCCTGTGGTACCATAGCATCAAGGTTTGGCCAATACCACAAAAACCATGGACACAACTGCTCTGAAATGGCTCAAGCTGACTGATTGTGTATGCATACCTTGATTAAGGTAGCTGGCTGGTTGTAGAAAGTGTGAGACGATAAAGAAAGGCCATTGTTCACTTTGGTGCTTAAGCCTGGTTCCATGTGTACAAACAGGTTCACCAAAATCCGTAGGCTTAACTGTGTGACTGAGCTCATGTGTCTGCTTAATTGTTGCTGGAAGGGAGTGATACTTCCAACTGTGGCATGTAAAACAATGCACTTCAGGAGGAAAGCATAATCCCCAGCAATATGGCATGAGAAGGAGATAAAAATTTGTATTTGACTGTTACACGTGAGCCTGAGAGAGACCAAGTTTGACAAGTGGAACATAACATGCAGTGGGGAATAGTGTTTTGGAAGGTGGATTGTTGCTGACTTAAAAGTAGGTGTTTTAATTGAGGGGACAGATTTTGAATACTTTTCCCACAGTTTAGTAGGAAAAAGTTGTCTTAGGACACTTAGGAAAACCTATTGGCTACTAATATTTATTCTGTTTTTGAGGCAGCATTGCCAGTTAGGTGCCATTGCCATTCTGGTGAAAACTCACCCTCTTCTGTCATGGAGCTGATAAAACAATGGCTAATCATTGAAAAGCTTCCATGTGCTCACACCAGGTTAAGTCTCAGAGGCGGCATTCCTGGGTCGTAGAAATGAGCTGCCATGGCACTGTGATTCCTGAGCTATGAGAAAATGTTTTCTTTGGTTTACAGGTGGGTTAATATTGGAAATGCCTACGAACAGTGCCAGGTGTTATTTGCTGTGATAAGGAACAACAGTTTAGTTTTAATCTTGTGCTTAGGAGAAATACATCAGTCATGTACACTCAGCATGGAAGAGAGCAAATTTCAGAATGACTTTCTGGGTTTTTGGATCTTCCTACTATAGTTAGAGAAATTTAGGCGGGTCCAAAATGTGATTTTTCACCTCTTGTTTTCTTTCTTTTGGTGCATTAATTAGATCAGGGTTGTGTTTTTTTTTTAGATGCCTGTTTTTTACACTTGTAGCTCAGGTACTAGTCTTAAAGGCAGTATAATAAAGGAAGGATTAGTTAAATTGGTGATTTTTCAGTTTCATGCAAGTGAAACATGAACTGGTAGGAAAAGATTGCATTTCTAGACTCTTAAACGTCTTTTGCACATGCAGTTATTGTAATGTTTAGTCTGTTCTAAGTGTTGGGGGATCACTTTCCATGGATTTTGCTTACTTTGGTTGGAATGGACCAGTCTCCCACACAATCAACTTGTCTGGCTGGAAATCCTGAGGAAGAGGAGGAGGTTCTCAGGCTTTGCAAGGCTTTTTACTCTCCCTTCATCGGTGGCATGATTTCTTTCAGGCTTTTTGCTCAGCCAGTGGCCTGTTAGGGATTCTCCAGCAGCCTCTACTCAGGCTCTACTCTCCCTAGAGCAAGACAGAGGTCTGTAGTGTAGTGAATGAAATCTGCTCTGGATTGAGCAACTAAACCCAAGAGGACCCAGGGCTGTGGCTGGCCAAAAGGAAAGCATTCCAGTCATTGGCTTGCCTATGGATAATTGGCATTTTGTATGTTTTACTACCACCCACGTCATAAACCTTGAACAGTTGCAGTTGCTGGAAGCTAAATATTAAAGGACCTAAGCAGTGGCTTTCAACATGCTGAATTCAAACATGAATGCAGCTTGAAATGACCTATGGATGTTTATCTTCCTTGCAAGATGTGTGATTAAAACAAAAATTAACCCAGAAACATTCATAACTTAGTGAAGAACATGCTGTCGGGGACCTGGATTGACACACTGACCCAGTACAGTGGGAATAATCCCTGAGAGTTTTTGTGGCTCTTAAGATGATGTAATACATTTTAGTACAAATATGAAATATTGTTTAGTGTACAAATGGGTTCCTCATGTTTTCTTCCTTAGAGGTTTTGAGAGTTCTGGTCCATTGTTGTGAATATATCTTTGCTTTTCCATCTTGCTGTCAAGTAGAATGGCTGGAGATTCTTTGGTTCAGGCATGGTATGAAAGGACATTGTGTCCATGGGGTCTGGGGCTAGGGACTCCTGTGAGTAAGAACATGGCACTGGACTCAGTTGCTTAATCAGATGTATCAGAAATATGCATAATGCACCGGTGTCCTGGTGTTTATCCAGCCAGATGAGGATGTTGTCTTAAAAAGCAATCTGCAATTAATATTCTTTTTTAAAAAATTGTGAACTATTTGGTATATTTTTGTTTTCTTACATAAGGAAGATGTATTTCTTTTCCTCTCTGACAAATGAAATAAGCTGTTGCAGGAGTTTTCTGTAGTGCTGGCAAGTAAATGTACCTCTAATAGTTTATGGTGGCTCGAAATCAGCGTTGGTAGAATGCCTAAAAATTCCTGCTTCCTGTTGAAAGTACATTCAGCACACTGGGACACATTTGTCTGGATGTGATCTGTGGGTCTACTTTTTTTATTTACACCAAATTTGCAGTGATTCCTGTTATTTCAAACCACATACACCCACACAGCTATGGTTACTTGGAATCTGTCTTGACTGGAATATATCAGGAGTAATTGGGTTGGTATGCCATCTTTTGTTGATAATTGGAAACTCTTGGATCTGACACAAGAAGTTAACAAATTCCCTGTACTTAGCCATATGCTTTAGAAGTTCTTGCAACAGCAATTTTCAGGTCATTTGTCTGGCTAAAACTTGAGAAGAAACATATGGCTACTGCTTATGTCCTGCCTTATTATTCTTAAGAGTATTATTTCATAAACAGAAAAGAGCTCATTAGCTGGTAAATTATTCATAGACCTTGCTGGAATTGCACCAGATATGCACAGGGACTCTTAAAAGGGTCTTTAACAGCCCACATTTGGAATTGTCTGGGCAGAGATATCTTTTTCTTTTAAGTAAGACAAATAAAACCCTACAAAGCCGTTTATCTCAGTTAAATCCAACTGTATGGCAATTTCATGTTAAATACTTCTCATGTGTGATTAAGAATAAATACCACTTGCTAATAAATCATGGCAGTAGCTGTAACTTGCATTCTGATGAACTGTGTATCACTTGTAATAAGTAATTAAAGCGCTCATATGTATAGCAAAGAGGACTATTTTTTTTAATTACATCTGTTTAAGACTATCCCAGTTCCAATGGGCCTTCCTGCTATTGTTCAGATATTCTCTGGTGCCACCTAATGGTAAAATTGTCCCGTTACTCTGGAGTGAGAATAAACAATGGACGCCCACCACTTTTATTGCTGCACTTAGGCCCATCGGGATCAGTTCTGTGGCTTGAATATGTATATAATAAAAAAGGGCTCCTGACCCTAATTGCTTCCAGTCAAAACATTCCACTGTTAAAGGAAAAAGTACGGTAAACCCTATAGTCCTTCCTTTAACTGTTCTAACTGAACTGTTTTTTAAAAGGTTTGGACACAAGCCTGAACCAAACCAACTAGAACTTAAATCAAAGCTGCATTCTGACAGTAACCCATAATTCCCTAAAAGCCGAATGCTGTTCACCCTTATTCTACTGGGAGTACAACATTCAGATTTGTGATACAGCTTTGTGTTTATTTTTTTCTGTATTCTTGCCACAATGCTGCAATTTCCAGGAAATGGAGAGGTGCCTCTTTGGATGTGGGAAAAGCAGTAAGAGAGATTTGAATAGTACCCCTCATTCTCACCGTTTCCATAGCCCCTGAGTGTTTCAGAGCACTGTGCTCTCCGCACACCTCACAGGGCAGGCAAGGTGCTGAAAGCCAGTCTCTTTACTGCCCAAAGTCATATTTAAGAGACAGGGATCTGGCTCCTTCCAGACTGTGGGCTGCAGGCAGTTCTTTTTAGTTTCCCTTTAGGATTTGGCCTTTCCATTGTCTTTTTACTTCAATTTGCCTGCCTTTAGATATGCTCTAGCAGTGGGAGGTGAGCATGCTTACAGTTTTACCTTTGGATGTCACTGGGGCCTTGCTATGACAATATCCATTCTTTTCTTGGAGTGGGTGGGGAACTGTTCTGTTACTGAAGAAAAAGTAGCTTCCTGCTCTAAATAAAGTAAAAATGCATGAATATTTAGCTCAGTTGTTTTGAGCCTGGTGTTAGTAGTGCCAAGGCTGTGGGTTCAATCTCTGTACGGGCCAGTCACTTCAGGGTTGGACTCGATGATCCTTGTGGGTCCTTTCTAACTCAGAATATTCTGTGATACTTTATCTCAAGTCAGTAGGGAAAGAAACTGCAGTGGGGCAATAATAGATGTAATTCTATGATTCTTATAAGAAGCTGGTGGGAGGGACAGTGTAGCCAAAGGATGTTGCAAAAGAACTACTTAAATGAACTGTTTTGCAATCCTCTGGAAAAGAATGTTCGGCATGTTTTGACTGATCAATTCTGCTATCACACATTTTCTGAATACCTGGTTAAGAGGAAATTAATAGGGTTGAGGCAAATAAACAGCAATACCCTAGACATGAGGAACAGTTTTATCCAAATAGCTGAAATACTAGGTTTGCTGCCAATTTCTGAGACTCAAAAGGCTATTGAATAACATAATTGTCAGTTATTCTAGTCAGAACTGACTGTGCCCAACACAATGTGAGCTGCAGATTTCCCCTCTAATGTCCTGTTCAGAACCAGACTTAGTTTTTTCATGTTCTGAATCACCTTTCAATTCCATTGTTGAGTCCTTTCTTCAAGAACAACCACCCTTGCAAACAAAAAGCATTTGCATGAGTGGGAGTTCTGATATCACTTTTAGAGACGTTTCATTTCAAAGTGAATTGTTCTGCTGCTTAGCTATAGAATAGTTGTATTTTGGAGCTGGAATTGGCTGCTTCTTTGTGGGTAATTATATTCTCTTTTGGGAGGAATAAAATAAAGCACCTTTCTGCTTTCTTCTGGGTATTCTAGAAAAGAATGCTATTGGGCATTAGTACCTGTGAATAACATGGATAAAGTAGTCACTAGAAAAGTGGAATTTTTTCCCTTTGCATAAGCATGACTAGGGAGGAAAATGTTGTGGGCCAAATTGTTTGCAGATGTAACTGTTGTGGTTTCATTGAGTTACAGGCAGATTTGAAAAGATTTTGTCCCAACAGGAGATAATATGTGCAAAGCACTGCTGATGGTCTGGCCAATTTGTGGGTTCTCAGTCTGAGCTGAGAAGCTGGCACTCTGCTTTTGAAATCTGGCTTTGCGGACTGTACCATGTTACAAAACTGGAGGGTTTGGCCCACATATGAAACTAACTGCCTGAATAGAAATATTTGCCTTTTTTTTAGGCCAACCCAATAATAAAATTGTGTTTCCTTCCTTGAGTTGTAGATAAAGAAAAGAATCCCTCTCTGTGGGTGGATGGCTCTTGTCCTCAAAGGCACTTGTCACTGACTGTAGTGCTTAATACTGGCTCCCTCTTTGGCTGGGATTCTTCTGTAGGAAAAAAGGCCAAAGAATTCACGTTAAAACTTTCCACCATGTGCAGAAAACATCTTGATCCTTCCTGGTTGTAATTGTAAGCAAACTGTGCTTGATTTCAGGATCCCTCATGATCTGCAACTCACAAGTCCCGGTCATGAGTAACTGTCGACTACAAATGCTTAAAAATCATGAAACTGGCCCGAAGTCATGACACTGAGATACTAAGTCAAGTAGCTCATGCTTATGATCACTTTCTTATGTATCAGGAATGGAGAAAGGAAAGAAGGAATTAGCTCCCTAATTATAGGGGTTCAGTGGGTGAAGCCTCAGGAGATGAGCACTTGTCAGCACTGCAGTGAATAGCAATAGCTCTGCTCTCTCTAGCTATGTCTGTGGCCTTGGGTGAGGCAGCTCATGCCATAAGCTCAGAGTGCAGATGCATTTAATATCTTTAAAACCATCACCTGCATCCACAAAAAGTGTGGGACCCTGTCGCTTTTACATCCGAGATGCATAAAGGAAACGACATAAAGTCCAGGCTTATGAACAAATGGAAGCACTTTAATAATTTTCTAACTACTTTTATAGGATAGATTGCAAAAGTGTGTTGAATGGCAATAGGTAATTGGTTCCTCGGCCATCTACCCCTTGAGAGGATTGGCCAAGTTCTAAGATACCTATTCCAAAATATTTTCAAAGTCAAAGCCATAACAATCTTGCAAAACAGCCTGCAGGTGCAAGAAATTTATAAAACTGTGACCTTGTTTAAGATAGTTTACATAGGAAAGACAGTCTTTTCACAGAATATTGAGAAAAGGCTGAAGAATTTCTCCTCTTCTAGCTTTTTAGCACCTACAGGACCCAGCACTGGTACTTCCTATCTTTAAAATGGAAGTTTTCCTTAACACCGGTACCACGTCAGCTGTGTTGGGTAGCACCTCTTTGGGTGTTGCTGGGCTGATTTTGAACTGTGTGTCCCAGAGGAAAATGAAAAGCAGGGCAGCTAGACTTTGGCTATTTACTTTGAGTCCCTGTTTTGGTTTTGTGGTGTTTTTCATGTAGCAGATATGTCAGATGTGAGATCCAGGTCTAACAGCACATTACCTTGACAATGGGCTGTGTGTGGTTATTTCCAGAGGCCTCTAAAGGAGACTCAGATTGAGTATTTCCTTAGGATCATAGTCTTGGGACAGACAACACACTGCATGCTGAGCTCTCCTATGAGTCACAGGCTGCAGGAATACTAGGGGCTTAGTGGGTTTATACTCTGGCAGAGAGTGCTGGAGACAGAAATTAATAAGTAGTGAAGCTCAATCAAATATAATCTTGCTGGAAAGAGAATGAAAAAATTGCTGGTATCAGTTACCGCCATGGTGCTGGTGCCTGGAAAATGCTGCGGCAGGGCCAGGACTGATGTATCCCACTGGCAGCCCTTATCAGGGCTCCTGCAGAGCCCTTCTGAAAATGAATGTCATTCCAGAGAAATCTCTGTCCAGGCAAAAAGGCTTCCCGTGAGTAGTAGGCAACTTATAAAAATGGGAGCTGGATGCAAAATGTGGATCCAGTTTGGGCCCTTCCTTTGCTTAGAAGCTTCTAACAAACTCAAATTTTACCTCTTTCAGACTATTCATTGTTTTCTTCTGCTTTCAGCATGGCCCCTGGAGGTCTCCCTTCCTACTGAGTTCTGCTTTCAGAGCAGATTACCATGGGAGTCTGAAACAGTCTTTTTGAAACTGAACTTTGAGCCACCTTCTCAAAGCCCTCCTTGTGTCACTGATACCAACATCTGCAAAAACAAACAGTATCTCTGGTTCTCACTTTCTTGGTCCCCTCTGCTGTCACCTCTGTCCTTGTTCACATGCTTTTGTAACTTGAGGTGGGGAAGTAGAATTTCAGGGAATTTTCCTCAGTGCAGAAGCAGTATAGATCACGGTCTGCAGTTTTTTGGGGATGGCTCCTGGCCCCTGTAAGCAAATCCTTAGTCTCTCATAGAGGCTACAAAGTCAGTGACCAAATTCCCTCAGAAATAAGTCCCTGACAAACTGCAGTCTGTTTCCTGTGTCCTGGAGTAGATGGGACATCCAGCTCCAGTGGGAGGTAAGTCTCTGAGTGTTGTTGGTGAGACAGGGAAGTAATACTCCAGAGAATCTCCCTCAGTACAAGGGCACTACAGGAGAAGAGATGGAGTTGTCATGGGGTGCCAGGTATAGGAACTTGCTGAACAGACTTTGCCTGAAATAAGACTCCCCACTTGAACCTCATGAAATCTGTGACTATCCTCAGTACCACAGTGTTTCTTTGTTTTATAGGAGCTTTAGCCCCATTAGTGATTGATTGAACATCTCAGAGGCAGTGGGATCACTGGTGTTTCAGCCCTTTCAGCAAGTGCCTGTCTCTCACTGCTCCTTGGCTGTCAGGTTTTAAGCACTTTAATTTTAACAAAAACCCCTCAGACTTGGAAGATTTAAGGAAAATTAAATGTGAGCTCTGGATTTTTCTTCTGCCTAATAATCTTATCAGAAAGATGCTTGACTTGTTAAATTTGCTGAAATATTTGCTCCCGATAAGCCTTATGAAGCACACCTTGTGCTTCTCCTCCAGCCTGACAGTGCCCTCTCGTGTTGGCAGTTCTGGTGGCGGCACGGCATTCCATGTGCTGCCTGGGGTGATCTCCTGGCAGCGTGGGCTGCTGGAGCCACGGCAGCTCCTGCCAGCGGCGCTTGCCAGCCCGGGATCCTCCGGGCTCATCCTTGAGTTATATCGTGTTTCCGGGCAGAGGAGTGCAATGCAGCAGTGAGACACACTCATTGTTTGCCTCTTCTAGTGAATTGATCTACTTTTTACTATGCTGTTGTTTAATATTCTTGGACAGACTTGTCCAGGAGATCCCTGTTGTGCAAGAAAAGCACATTGACCTGTCTGCTTTGTTTCTCTGTTGATTTTTCCATCCTGCATGTGCAGAACAGGTAACAGTGATGAGCAGCCACGCATCATTTGTTCACTTTCTTCCCCCAAAGCCACCATCTATTTTGTTTTGCCTGGGTTGGTTATTTTGCTGAATGACTAATCAGCTGCCAAGTCATCCATTTTTCTCTAAATGCCAGAGAGCTTCAGCTGCTCTAACAGCACCTGAAAGCCTTTGGCATTTTGGGGTCGCTGGTCTGTACTTGCTGTCAGTGCTAATACTATTTGATTTTCAATATTAGATTTTATGCCTTGTGCAAAGCTGCATGTGGCCGGGATGTTTAACTGCAGTGTCCATGGCTCATAAATTCTTAACCCACAAAACCCAACAGGGAATAGTAAGGAAGCCCAAAATGGGGATGATGTGTGCACATGTAAACCAACACTTCAGCTCTGTGTCTTTCAAAGCAAATAATGAGCAGGATTTCACCTCACAGGCCAAAGTAGGAAGAATGTCTTAACATGTTGTTTAAGCTAGAAGGGACTCTTCCAAGTGAGAAAGCATCAGCCAGAAAAAGAAATTGAAAGATACAAAGATGAAATTGAGATTTTTTTTTTTTTAAGAGCTGTGAATGCATCCCTGAATGTGGGCAGATAGTGAACAATTTATTAAACTACCAGGTCCACTTGGAAGGGTTTTTAAATTTATTATTCAAAGTAACAGGGAATAAAGGAATGACAAAATAGATGATTCTTATTGTCAGTTAAATATTAACTCATGAATGCCTTTAGTCCATGTACCTGGTGTCTGAATCCTCTACACTGGTTTTAGCAGTATCTTTCAAAGTGTATAAATTAAACAAGCAATTGTTACTGACTTGGGTCACATTTCAAAGTTTCTATGAGTAGCAGTTGTATGAAGCACTGAAAGGAGATGCTGAAGAGCCCCTCACTGTTCTGGTTTGTGGCTAACAGCAACACACAATGGTAGACTTAGGCCCACGCTCCATTATTTCACTGTTTCACATTCCAGCACCTCATTTTGCCAATTCAAGTTTTGATTTGTGAGGCTGAGCCCACAGGGGAAGTGGATGTGGGATTAAACCTGTTTTCTCTTATTTGCCTGCTCTGCTTTTGGTACCCTGACCCTCACTTCCCAGGGGTAGCATTGCAGTGGGAGCAATTCTGCAAAAATGCTGGGAGGAGATGCACAGCCTTTGATCTCAGCTGTGACAGGACTTGAGATACATTAGCTGGAAGTATACAAAATGCTGGGACCCACTACTGAACACCAGAAAAAATACTTTGGCCTGGTAATGATGCTGATGACTTACTCTAAATGATCCACAAGACCAAAACATTGCTCTAAAATGTTCTCCATGAAAAGATCTGTCTGCGCTTCTGATGTGACTCAGATTCAGCAGGGCTGGGAAGCACATGGGAAGAGCTGATGACAGCTTCGGACAGGCTGAGCTGAAGGCATTGAACCTCTCTAAAAAACTGAGCAGGAAGGATGGCAGAAAGCATGAAGACAAGAAAGAGGGTGGCTTGGAAAATGTTTATGGGCAGACATGGCCTAGTATGCCAGGACTAGTCAAACGGGAAGGAGGGGGAAAGGAAAGATGCCAAACAACTTTGAAAGAAAAGGCCTTGTCAGTGCTGAAGATGAGGAGCTGTGCACATAAGCAGCTGCTTGTGTAGGGGTGGGAAGAGCACCAAGGGTAATGCAGCACCTTTGGTTTTGTTGTGGATAAACCTTTGAAACTTTCAGGACAGCAGTCAGCACTGAGACCCAGCTTAAACCAGGGCGCCCAGAGGCTGCCTCAGGAGCTGGGTCTGGCCATGAGTGAATTGAATACAGGTTTGCAGCCTGGTGCACACAGGCACAATCACAGTGGAAAGATCAGTGGAGAGGAACATTCCTTGCTGCTCCTCTACCTGGAGGGCAGGTACCTGCTCTGCGTGTATTAGAGGCGATGGGTTTGGCAGAACAGCGTGCTCCTCTCTACAGCCAAGCTCTGTCCTGAGTGCAGGGGCCTTGGCTGATGGAGGACCTGGTGTGGGTGAGAGAAAGCTCCTTCTGTGAGTGAGGGACTGGCATCAGCCCTCCCGGGAGCACCAGTGGTCACTGCCCTGCTCGGCTCCCAGCCTGGGCTCTGGGACCAGTAAGTTGTGTTCTTCAGAGCTTCCCACTGGGCTCTGCCTCAGCCACTCCTCTGCATGGGGCAATGGCCAGGGAGAGGAGGAGTGAAGAGGAGCTGGTGAATCTGGGAAGAGGAGAATCTCCTGGCTCTTTGCAAAGTCTCACGGAAATAGCTGCTATCCTCCAAACCTGAACTCCTTCCTTACAGATTATCTGTCAGGAAACTTGATGCAACACCCAGCCTTTGCTTCTGTGCCACCTTTGACTGCTCAGCTCTGCCCTCTTTCAGGCTCTCCTTCTATCCCTTCCTCACACTCTTGACTACAGCCCTAAACCAAGGTATTACTGAGAAGCCCAAGGCCAGTTCTGTTGTAAAAAACCTGCTTTAGTAGAAACAGGTCGGTATTGGTCATGTTGCCAATGTATCTTCCTCTTCCAGGGGACATTTTTGTGGCAATTGTGTACAGAGGGTAAAAGCAAGGGTTAATGCTCTGACAGACTGAGGGCAGGGGATTAAGAATATATTGTATCTGCTGCTAGGCAGATCTTCCTGTTCTTCCTCTATTATAATTATGGTTTTTATTACAGCCAGTTGTAGGGCATCTAAGTAAAATTCATCCAGAATGTAAATGCCTGAAATTGAGGAGGCAGGCAGAAAACAGTGAGATTTCCAAGTGGAGATGACCTTTGTTGCCCTCTGAGCTCAGACTATTTTTGGCAGGAGGCAAATGAAGCGAGGGCCTGCCTTGGAATGAAAGCAGAGCAGCTGCCAGCCCCTGTAATTAGCCAAGAGGCCTGTGGAGTGTGGACAGGAGGCTGCAGAGCACGTGGCTCCTGCCATGGCACCGCGCACTCCAGAGCAGCGCCTGCAGGAATGCAAAGCCCAGCCAAGCCCAGATATTGCAGCTGATCCCCCGGGAAGGCCTGAGCCCCTCATCTGGGGCTGAACGGTCACAGGGTGCCCTGAACAGGGTGCCCAGGGCTGGGAGAGGAAATTGAGCAGGAGACACAACCATCGGTCCCTGCACACGGGACTGATTCAGTCCTCACCAAGGGCCTCCAAACACGCTTGGATGTAATAATTACTCAGAGTAAACTGGAGCTTTGATGACCCTGAATTGCAAGAGAATGACTCAAATGCACAATAATGGATTTAATCATTTATGTATGTGTTTAGTGTAGTTGTAGAGGAAAAAGAATTACTGCAGGCAAGATTTCTCTGGCAGCCTCGGGGTTAGTGCATCTATTGCATCTCTTCATAGGTAGATTCCGGGCCTACCAAGAGCCTATGTGCAAAATATTTTCTATTGATAATTGAAGTTGAGTGTAACAGTTTTTTATGAAGACCTGATTTTTTTCTTTTTTTTTTTTTTTTTTTTTTACACTCCTGTCATGTAAGAAAGGTACTCGAGGAAACAAGACAATCAAAATGTGTTTGTCAGAATTTTTACTACAAGTATTTTTCCTCCATGATATTTAATAGGAAATTCACATTTTATTTTTGTCAAAGCAATGCATTCGTTGATATAGGCTGGCTTGAGGATGCAAAGAATGAATATATTACAATCAGGAGTCACAGAGTCATAGAGATGAGCTCGATATCAGAGGCTATAGATGATAAATCTTTCTATGGCAAGATTCCTCAATTGCTGCTTTCCTCTGTGGTCAGTAGCACAGCAGTGTATTTGTACACTCCCCAGAAAAGCCAGATCCAGAGCCAGCTCCTGGCCTGAATTTTGTCTGTTTCTAACCAAGCACAGTTTCTCTGTAGGAATAAAACCAAGCAAACATGCGGGTAATAGGGGAAGATGTAGTTCAGCCTGCTTTAGTCAAGGTGTGGAGCTATACATCGGTTCCACTGCTTTTTCAATTCCTTTTTGTCTCCATTCCTGTTCAAGCAGTGAGGCATCTGTTTCTCAAGAGTAGTCTGATTTGTGGGGTCTCTCAGTTCCTCATTAGCTGCGTGAGTTATGGAAAGTGGAAAACTCTCTGGTTCTTGAAAAATGACGTGTGCTTCTTGTGAGGCATTTCCCATCACTTCTGTGCTGGATTTCAGGAGCATTTTAGGTAACCAATCTATTTCTCATGGGTACTCTTGGGCCATTTTATTTCCATGCATATGAGTCTGTTTCACAGCTCTGTTTTTAGTGTTTGAATGAGACAGGAAAAGAAAAAAAGCACCCCACCTTACACAGGAGAGAATTTGTAAGTGCAATCATCTAAGGTATTCTTTGCTGTAGAATCTTCTGCCTTTAAATTTTTTGTGTGTCAGCACGGTTCAAACTGCAGGGCCTTTGACTTGGATTGGTGTAGATTTTGATAATAACTTTCATTCACTCACTTCAAAGCTTTCCTTTAAAACCTTCAACATTTTTTCCTGGTCTTCACAACTTTGCTGTGATATCTGACAGGGATGCCAGATGGCCCGAAGAGATAAACATCAAACAAGTAGAATGTCCCTGCCTCCAGCCCTTTGATGGTCTCTGTGGTGACGGCTCGCTGGAGGTTTAGATCATAGAAGTACTTGCACAGCACTTTCTCTGATTTGTGCCGAGATTCAGGCCCGGAGCACCTGTCTGCACTCTGCAGTTCCCCCCAGATCTGATCCTCTTCAATCCTTTTCCTGTACACACAGTACTTGCTCTCCTCTTGTGTTCCCAGCCAGGCAATGGTCACAGACCTGCATGTTCTCAGTTTACTGAAGGATTTGATTTTTAAGCTCTCTGGAAGAAGTGGGAACAAGGGCTTGTGGAAATGCGGGGATGCCTGTACCTTCACAGAAGAGTTAGATTCCTCTGTGGACCTCAGCTGCACCAAATAGGTGTCCAGCAGCTTTCCCTTCAGGGACAAATACCTCAGCCCGGAGAGATCTTCCGATGCCACTGTTTTTCCGTTCCTTGTTATATGAACCCGTATTTGGCCCCGACACAACTGAAAGGTGAAGTGGATTTTCTTGTGCCTTGCCTGGTACTGCAGACTGTAGAATTTCTGCTTTTTCCCATCCAGGACCACGTGAATCACTTTGCCATCTTTCAGCTCTGCCACCTTGGGTTCAGGTTCCTCCAGGGTCCTGGCAAATGTCCCAGTGTATGCGGCGCTGGCATTTGTGAGGAGGTTGACGATAAAAACATCAAAGTAGTACTGAGTGCTGGGGCTGAGATTGGGCACTGTGTAAGTGTTCTTGGTGCCCATGCACACCTGCCTGACTTCCCCACTGCTCACTTTGTTGATGATGCTCAGTTCGCTGTTGGACAATATCATCACCTGCTGTGGCTCCAGAAGGTACGGAGAGAGGGGCAGAGCTAACGTGGGTGGCAGCTTCATTCCAGAGGATCTGATGGCTGTCTCGGCAGCACATAAGCTCTTATAGTTGTGCTTTTCGTTAACCAGGAGACAGTACTGGATGCTTTCCCTGTGCTGCAAGACAGAAGGGCTGTGTTTCCAGGTCAGAGTCACCGTTGTATGGCCAATGCCAATCACATCTATGCGTGGGTCCGTGGGAAGCTCTGGGTAGAGGTGCCCAGATGTTGTGTCAGTTGTTAAGTACACGGTGATGTGTGTGTCTCGCTCGGTGGATAAGAACTCCAGCAGGTAAAGGGCAGAATGGGAAGACATTCCCATGTAAGTCTCTACAGAATTTCCCTTGTAGTTGAAGATGGTGGACACCATGCTTGGAGCCTTCTGAGATTTTGAGACCTCTTGTGTATCATGGTCACCTGCAGGCAAAAAGCAGACTTGTAACTTCTGTTTTAAAAGATGTGAAATAAAGCACATCATACAAGTTTTATTGTTAGGGAACATTGTATTTTCTTCTTGAAGGCAGCAATTATAACTAAAAATATGTTTTAGTAAAAAATAAGTTGCTACTGGCAATTTATTAAAATAAAATTTGAGAAGCTTGTGTTTTAGCAGTGCAGCTGTAGAATTATGTTTTCAAAAATACTATAATTATGAAACCACAGCTTGCAAAAGCTTGGCTTGTATCGTGCCTGATGCCCCTACAATTTTCTTCTTCTATTTGCTGTCTCTTAGGGTACTTTACTTTAAGGAGACTCATTATTTCTGTGATAGATTCTTTTCTTTGGATTAGTTTTAGGCCATTGTCTCATGAAGAGGGAAAACTTATAAATTCAAAGGAGTAGAATTTGTTCTCCTCAGTCAGGTGTACCTGCTTAGGTAAGAACTTGTTAATGGCAGCTTTTAGATTTTTAATTTGAAAAATTAATTCAAAAAAATCATGCAAGAGAAAGGAATTGCCTTTCAGGGTAAAGGCAGTTTATTACCCACTGCCATGGTAGGTGTGGCAAGAATAAATGGCTAAATCTTCTCTTCTTCATGTGGGGGAGCAAATGGTTGTCTCAAGTGGCCTACGCCATAGAAGAATGACTGAGGCAGCAGAGGGAAGTTTGGCCCAGTACCAAGAGCTTATGAAGTGGGTCTGTTTGTGCAGCCTGGAAGACCCGCAGTTGTTCCTGTCCAGTGTTTCCCCCATGGGGACAGGGTCAGTCCATGGCAGTTCACAGGAGAGGGAACCATGGGATGTTTGGGCTTGTGGGGAATTTCCTATAACACAGTTACCTGTGAGTAACTTACGCTTTCTTTGCCTCTGCTTAGGCAGACCAAAGGCCTTACCTGGTGTTGCTTTTCCTGGGAAACCTGGTGGGGACTTGTAGACAAGTATGCTCCACTCAATGGGAACATCACAGGGGGTCACTGTTATTGAGAAAGGGGCAAGGACCCTGCCCTCTTCCAGAACAAAGTAGTACCTGTGAATGTGGATAGCAACAGAGGGAATATATCAGGGAATTCAAGTTGTAATCAGCCATTCTGATGTGAGTCACTGTGCTCTGGGTAGAAATGACTGCTCTCTGAGGTGCATCCATCCACACAAAGGCATGGTGAATGTCTGCAGTCTTCAGATGTCGGATGAAAACATGCTTTGGGTTTTCTTCCTATTCCACAAGTATTTGCTAGAAATTTATCCACTTACCTTAGGCAGTATCTTTCCCTCTGAGGTTTTTTTTTTTTTGGTTTTTTTTTTTGCACTTCAGGTGAACATTGTATCTCATCCTTGGCTTATTTTGGATGGTGGATGTGATTTAGCTGACTGCCTTCTCCATAACCACCTGTTGCTGGTTCTACCTTAATTGCTGCATGAGCAGTACAAAGTGACATCAGTCTCCTTGGTCAGGTTTTGATTCCTGCCTTAAAAAAAGCCCAACCTCCTGTCTTGCTCTGTTTTATTTCTGTTTTTATACAGACTGTACAATGTTTGGGCTTGGCCACGCAATGTTTGGATCTGGGTGCCTCACTCTGCACTTAAATGAAGGCAATTGGCAATTCAAGGGGTTTTTTGTTGTTCACTAGTGAGACAAGCCTAGTCATTATGGATAGATCCTGTCAGCCCTAGGTCTGGCTTACTTTCAGGGTATGGCTACTAGGCCAGAGTGGAGTTTCACTGGAATCAGTTCTACATTCTCGAGTCTATTACTCTAAGCCAAAACCTGTCATCTCTTGTTTTTCTGTTTGCATGACTGGGGTTCAAAAGAACCTTCCCGATCATGCTAAACTGCTTCCTAATTGCAGTCTTAATGTTATGTCACAAGAGCATAGAAAAATTCCCTTTTCTTTGAGATTTCAGTACCCCTTTTCCTTTAACGAGGAGAGCTCCTCATTCTGTTCTTGTGAGCCTGGTCACATTAGATAACATGTGCCATGTTCCAGTTTTTCTGTGCAATGCATATGAAGACTGAGCAATCTGGCTTACCCTCTGCTCCGTGACCACTCTGGTGTATGTCAAAATCTGTATTTGCTGGTCTCTCCCCAAAGTGCATCTCCTCCCAAACAAGCAGATTGATCTTTGCTGCCCAGGTGCAGTGCCAGTTGTAATATCTAGATCACCTACATATCTAGGTATGGCAGAAGACTTTGCAGATGGTTTGGGAAGGTGAAGAATGTGGAATTTCCACGTGCAAAGCACTTTTGATCTCAGCAAATTGTAGTGCCATTCAACAAAAATAGTTTTAGTGTGCAGGACGTTGGCAGAAGTTTTCCAGATGTCTGTGTGGATATTCTGTTGATTTTTGGAGTAGTTAATTTGCTAGGTAAAATGGTTGTATTTCACCATGAATGTAGGATGGCTGCTGTCTCTGCAGACCTGAAGCCGGGCTGTTTGTGACACAACTGTTTGCTGCTGGAGTGCACCCATCCTGTATCAGTTCTGCTGCTGAAACTCTGTAGTGTCTCTGACAAACATTACAGAAAGCTGCTGAAATGTCTGCAGGAATCTAAACTTCATCTCAGGGGCTCATTACAGATTCTGGGCAGTGTAATGACACTCGAGGAATGGGGCATTTTTCTGGCAATTCAGTATGCACTGATAGGGCCCTGCAGGTACAGAGGGGTTCTTGGCTGGCACTGGTAGCATGCAATTACCAGTGACATGGGGAAATACCTGAGAGTAGCAGCGGCTGACTTGTTCTTACCTTTTGGGTATATCCTTCAGCAGGTGAACTGTAGTCTCCTTGCCATCTGCAAGTATCAGGGAGTGGTAGAAATTGAAGAGATTGGTCTTGAAGCTCTGTTGGGAACTGGTGGTGGGTGCTTTTATAGAATGGCCCAAAAAAGTTGCCACGAGAAGATGGAGAGGAAGATAAAGCCAGAAACAGGACATCTTCAGTACTGCAAAGTGAGATGACAAAAGTGAACAGAAATGGCTGCCATAGGAGAGAAAGTAATGTGATCCTCTCTTTCTGTGCCTTTCCTGGTATTTGTTATAATCCCAGTAAGCCAGGCATTCAAATAGTGCCAGTCTCCATTTTGCTAAATTGCTTAAAGTTCACAGAAATATTCCTCAGAGTATCTCTCTGCAGATTTAATTGCAGAAACTGCTATGAAGTCTTTGATTATAAAAGAAAATATAGTCAATGCAGCACAAGTGCAGCATCACAGTTATTCAAACAAATCTTTTTACTGCTTTCAGATACATTTAAAAGATTTTTTTTTTTCCTAGTTTGTGGTGTTCACTTACTAAATTTCAAGGCTGAGCTATTTGTAATGGAACTGTCCCTTTAAAACTCACAGGAGGTCAGTATATCCCAAACACTGCTGCTGCTGCTGTTCTGTCAGAGATCACAGAATTTTTATTTTGTCCACTGGGATTGTAGGTGTGTGTAGATAAGAGGATCAGCGTAACTTATCCAGAGCTGCGTAAGATACTGTTTAGTCAAAGGTGGAGAATCCTGGATAAGAATCCCTAAACTGGTACTTAGATTTTAGGATCTGTGTATCTCATTTGGAAGAAGGTTTTATCACTGTAGAGCAGTAACCTTGTTATTTGAGTTTTGTATTGCCCATCATTCTCAAACCTGCACCGCTTCCAGCCTGTCTCAGCATTTGCTGCTCACTGGAACTGTAACAACTGTATTGTATTCACTCTGGCAAGAGATTGTTAAAAAATCAATTATGTCCCTTTGGTTTTTTTTCAACAGGCCTTATTATCAGCTTGGAATCTGTGAAAGAAAAGTACAAAACCAGTCCCCAGCCCAGAGCTACACAGAGGAGGAGACTCCAGTTAGGACAAGAAGTTTTGACAGTACACTATGTGCAGTTTTTGATTATGCTTACAGCTCTTTTGTCTGCCATATGCAGTTTCAGAAAGTATGAAAGTGGGAAGGGCATAGACCTCTGATGTAGGTGCCAGCTGTAACTCAGGGATTCAGAAAGCAGAGGGAGCTCTGTGAGCAAGATCCCTTTTTTGAGGAAAAAGTAGCCTATTGCATCTTACAAGTAGCAAGGAGTAAAGGTCCTGGTTAAATCTGATTATTGGCTGGTGGTAGGAGAAAACATACAAAACAAAGGCTCAATTCTTTGTCATTTTTATTTCTTTCTGAGATCAGCTCTTTCCCCAGAGTGTCTGCAAACTGTGGAAGATTTTAGGTGGTTACATCTCCAGTTCAGCAGACCCGCTGTCCATTACAGTTAAAGTGACTTTATAAAAGGACCCCTTCCTTTTTAAATCCATTTCAAACATGCACATTTAAAGATAGCATTGAATACATCTGTAGGTTTTTATGTACAAAATCTGGGATTCCCATAGTCAAGCACATCTTTAGTATCAGTGAGATGATTATGGAAATTGTTACCAGGTCTCAAAATCCAGATAAAGTTGGTTTATTCTCTGCCTGTTTGTAATATTTTAGCACCTGGTTGAATGCAGGCTTAAACAACCATCTGAACAAGTTGAAAGAATAGTTATGATTTCCATATCAATTCCATTTTAATGCTCTTACAACAGAGCTTTTCCTTATGACTCTGAGTCACTTTGCCACTTTGTTATTCTTGTAGTCTAATTATAGCTTACAGATTTAAAATATAACCCCAAATATTTTGCTTTACCTTTGACAGCAGAATCTGAGTTGCTCTGTGCTTTGGAGAGGATTTAAAAAAAAGGTCTTTCTGCTGTTTAAATGACAGGATCTTGTAAACCACACTGATACCACAGCAGCTCAGCTTTTCTTGTCCAGGAAAACAAACAAACCAAGCGATCAACAAACCTATAATCAGCTTATCCCAAATAGAGCATCATCCTAAAGGCTGTTTTCACTCAGTTACACAAACAATATATTCTCAGACTGTTGGAAATAAGTTACACAAAAAATACTGTGCTTACCTATTGTGTTCCTGGCCAGATGAGCCTCAGACCACTTGCTTTCTTTGCCAAAACAGCATAAAAGAACATAGACTTTTCAGATCTCTGTAGGCAGATGAAAATCAAAACTGTGCAACCAGTTTAACAGGACAGGACTGATTTTTCCATATGGCTCCTGGACAGACATAGCAACTAAAATGCTTGCGGTCCTTCAAGAAAAGTTAAAAAAAAAAAAAGACCATGGTTTTGGTATTTTCTTGAGTTGGGTGTTTTCAAAGGTTGTTTTAAACTTGCCCAGTTCTGCAATCTCCCAAGTCCTGATGGTTGTCCTGATGGTTGTTCCTTCAGTTCTGACGTTGCTCCTGGAGCTGTGCAGCAATTGGGGTGTGCTGCCTGCCGAGCCCAGGACCCTGCTCCTGCACCGAGTGTCAGCCAGACTGCTCCTGCAGCCTAATCCCAGCACTGGCTGGCCGGGGAGCAGGTCTGTGACTGAAATGCACAGTGAGGAGGAGGGGGTGTGATGGAGAGAGGAGCAAACACTGTTAACCCTTGTCAGCCCTTAGTCCAAGCCAGCCAGGGGTGCACCAGTCTCCTCCAGAAAACTACTTTTGTGTTAGCACCTTGATGGCCCTGCCGAGAAGTGTGGGATCTCCCTGCCCTCAGCACTGCGGGAGCTCCAAATAATTTCAGGTGCACTGGGTTTCTGCTGTGGTGCTTTATGGGCCCAACAGGTGCTGACCTAAAGCAGGGAAGGCAGAAAAGCTGCGAGGGAGAGAATGCTCTGCATTTTTAAAGCAGACTGGAATTAGCAATCCTTTTGAAGGCTGTCAGGAATCTACTGAATAGAGCTGAGCGGTTTTCTTGGCTTGGAGAGGCTGTGTAAGAAGCTCCAGAAGTGTCTGGGCTGGGGGAGCATTTCTGGTGTGAAAGCAGCGTGGCTGAGGGAGGAGGCAGCAAAAGGGTGCATGGGAAATGGCTCACAGCAAGCCAAGCACTTGCTTGTTGGGGCTACAAAGCAGTTGTAGCAAAGCCATGGTTCTTTTCAGGCCACTCCTGCTGAGTGAGAGCGGTGCGTGGCCAGGATTCATATACTGCTTGTACTTCTTGGCCTGGGATGTCAGGAAAGATGCCCTGGGATCAGTGCTGTGGGGCTGCCTGCTCAGAAAGGCAAGCCCCAGGGAGCTGCATGAGCTTCCAGGCAGGCACTTTGCAGGGGGAAAAGACACAGTATTGCAGGGAGGCTTTCTTTTTAAATAAAGTCTCTTGTCCAGTGTTCGGAGTGACTTGCAGTAACCCTGTACTATTGTCTCCCTGGATTCGGAGTTAGATTGTTTAAGCCCTCCCAAGACTAAAAGCTTGCTAAGAAGAGGGGCAGATAAGGGAGAAGTAGAAGGAGGTTTCAACAGATTTTGTATAGCAGATCCTTCTGAAAATGTAAATTTGCTCATCAGCCAATGCAAGAGAAATGTTTACAGTGCATTTATTCTCACTGCTGAAGATGGCAGGAATAATTAAGGTGTTCATGAATTGTTTGCTGAAAAGTTTGGCTGAGCAACTGAGCTTTTAAAAAAGGAGAGCATGTGGGAGCCTTGATACAGGCACTGGATGAGCAGGGTGTTGGCACTGTGGAGCTACGACGGGATATTGATACAGGCACTGGATGAGCAGGGTGTTGGCACTGTGGAGCTATGATGGGATATTGCAGGATGTATGCTAGGAAACTGGCAAAAGTAGGGTAAATGGTAAACGGGGTCTGTCAGACAAACCATCATTCTGTGTGAAATGCAGCACAGGTAAAGTCTGTGTAACAGATCTGGGCACTAATGAAAATGTAAGCACCTAGCCAGAACCAAACTGTTTCCCTGGTGGAAGAGAAACAGGAGAAAAAGGTGCTGCTGCAAAGTCCAGCAAGGTCCCAGAGCAGGCCTGGAAGAGGGAAACATAGGTCAGATGAGGTGCATCAAAAATGTGCCCTGAAAACAGGACACAAATTTATTTTCACAGAAAAAATATTGGTCACAATGTTAAGTGCAGGGACTACAGCCTGTTTTTGCTGGGAATTTGGAGGGACTCACGGGTGGAAGTCAGCAGGGAGAATTGTAGGCCAGCAACCAGTGCTAAGTAGGGATGTCTCTGGGCAAATCTCAGAAGCAGATGTCACTCATGTCTGGTAAAATCCCTGAATCTGGACAGAGTGCACATGTTGTAGATGGGATGGACTCCCTGTCTTGTGCTCCCCAAAGCTCCCCACTGCCATCAAAACAAACCATTACCCACAGCAAAATTCGTCTTCCAGGGAAGGCAATGGGAGTCTTTCCTTTGGCCATCATTTCAGCACTGGAAGCCGAATGCTTGAAGGAGCCCTCTGTCTCCCACTGAATAAAACATGAGCAAGGATGTCAGGTGAAAGAGGCTGGTGGTGGTTTCAGTATGGAAATAATCCAGTTCCTCTCTGGACAATTTCTCACGTACTTCCCATGTGTGTGTGCTTCCGTGCTTTGCTGGAGCAGAATCCGTGCTCATAAATTTTCAGAGGTTCGCTGAAGCACTATCAAAGGGGGGAAAAAAGTATTCTCTATGGAGAAAGTTAAGAGCTAAATTCGTGACTTGTGTAGCTTGACTGAACTCAGTGAAGCTACAACAGGGATAAATCAGTCCTTGATTTGGCAAAAAATTGGTACAATGGCCTTTTCAGTCGAAAAAGTCTGTAATGAGCAGGCTCTGCTCCCCTCAGAGCTGAGTTGGTGACTTCAAGAGGGCTGTTCAGAGATTCTACTTCTGTTCCAACTCTGCTGCCCATCCACACCTTTCATAAATGTGAGAGATGGACCACCTTTGACACCAGAGACTTGATTTATACTCAGTTACGTAGTGGCTCTGCTAAAAGATCAGTAATACTAAGACAAAGGAGCTGCTTTGAAATGGGAGCAAAAAGCTAGACCCGGGGATTTAGCTTGAAGCTCTCAAAGACGCTTCAGATGTTCATTTTCTGGAACTGCAGTCCAAATTTCTGCATTCAGGTGAGGGATTCTGCAAGCCAGGGGAATGTCCTGCAGTCTTGCCAGCGCTGTCCCTCGGCAGGCCCTGCCTGCAGTGTCTGGTTGCTGTTTCATGGCATGCCTTGCACAGGGATGCTTGGAGGCTCAGCCCACAGAGCACAACTGTGGGAATTGTATCACCCTGCTTTGTACTTGGCAAGGAGATGCAAAAAATGGACCATGGGTATTTCTGATGAAGCAATTTCCCTACCCTGGCAGCCTTCAAGCTGGTTGGGTCACCTTCATCAGGAAACTGTCTGTGGGAAGGGCCAGGAGAGCTCCAGTCCTCCCTGCCAGTGTGGTACAGGGGAGAGTGGGAACAGGGCTGCACTGTCTTCCCATCCATCACCCAGCTGGATCAGCCCCTGGCTGTTAATTCTGGCAATTCCCAAGCACAGATGATTTCCCTGTGCCCCCAGCCCAGCCTAGGGAGTTCTGTTTCATGAAACTCTGTAAGCAAATTAAAAATGCATGGGGAACGAGAAATCTAATCTTTGAGTTATGAGACAAGCAGTATTCCCCCTTTCTGTCTTTTACACATGCACATATGTATTCTATGAACAACTGAGGTAGAATTGTTAGTCTTTGGCTCCCAGCTACCTGTCTGCCTGCAGAATGCCTTCTGAATTAATCTTCATGTATAAACTACCTTCATAGCCCCGAGCAGAGGTAGCTGTGGATGTCTAAGGGGGGAAATTACAGCATCCAAACACATTCTGCATTTTCAACGGCTTCAAGTTGCAATCTATTCCTGTTAGCAAAAGAATCTAACTTGCCCTTATGGCTGTGGAAAGGGGGATGCAAATTTGTGTAAAAATCCCCTCCCAGGTGGGGAGGTTGCCCAAATCATTGCTTGATAGTTACTGGAGCCAGTATGTCCTTGATGAGTTAATGCACTTCTGGTTAGTATTACTGCTCAGAAAATATCATCCTAGACACACAGCTGGCTCCAGAAAGAATCACACTTTCCTTTGAAGCTGTGAAAGTCAATCCTAAGCAAAAGTCTGGCACTTAAAACTACTGAGGGTACTTCAGTGTGGCAGCTGCTTTTATTTCTTCCAGGTTTTGTCAAATCCTGGCAATGCAAAGAACTGTCAAATGAGAAAAGCCCTAAGTCTGTTCCTATTCAGAGCCATTAATAAGCAGGAGAGATAGGGAATTCCTTCTAAGTCAAAAGCAGACTTGAACTTTTCCTGCGGCCTGTACCCAGGTGAGAATACAGGAACAGGTTGTTTAGGGGGCTGGTGGGTTGTCCTGGCAGTACACAGTGGGTTTGTAGGATAAAAGGTCAGTGACCTACATTTTGGACCTGTAGCTCCTATTATGGCCTGTCTGTGTTGAGAAGTTCTCCAGGGAATTACACAGTGATAATTTATATCCACTAACATTACTTGAGTTTTTCCTTAGCAGTTCCTCTCCAGGATAAGATGCTGGCATTTGAAAATGATCTTTTTTGTTGTTCTTGAAACTAAAGAGGGTCTTGAAGGATCTCTCAGTGACCAAAAAAATAAATATTATGGACACCTGATTGCTCCTCATATTCCACGTTTTTAAGAATGGTTGTAATTGCTCAGATGAGTCTGTAAAGAAATGATAGATACGATGTAGGGGATATCTCCTGTGCAAAGCTGATTTTGTAGGATGTGAGATGGAAATATTCCTTATTTTTAGGGTAAATTTGTTCTTCCACAAGTGTAAATTCAGTGCAACAGAAAGATCTTCAAGTACTCAGCTAGGAGTCAGTATTACACTGACAGCTCCTCTATGAATTAAAGAAGAAAACATATTGAAAGTCCTGAGCTGCTGCTTTCATTTCCTTTTCCTTTCACCATAGCCCCTAGGCTTCCAGGACTTTAGGTGAAGTCCTGTTAAATAATTCCTTAGAAAACACCTACAGAATTCCCTTGAAGTCATCAAAGCAACATAACAGTTTGGGCAGGTATGGAAAAATCAGGTGAGGTTTCCAGCTTAGCTGAAAACTAACTGGTGGTTATCTCAGTTAAGAAAGTCAGAGGCAGAATGAAGTGGTGGTGTCCGTAATCACTACGCTGTTTTAATAGGGTAATCCTGTATTTTGTTTTTTGCTATGGTGTTGTTTGTTTTATATTACAAAGGATTAAATTTGTATAAATAGAACTAATCCAGCCTGATGGACAAGGAGCATCCAAGTGTTTCCTGTGGTGGAGGTTCTGAAGTATTGGGTCACTCCTTTCAGTGTCAAGTTAGAGAGGGGCAGGGAATGCTGGGCAGCCAGACTGATGTTCTTAAATCGAGCAGGGCCCTGCTGGCTTTCATGCATCTTTCAATGCTCTCTGATCCTGTGCAACTCCATAAGATTCTTAAAAACACCTTCAGTCTGACCAAGAGGCCTTTCACCTCCTGGGTGCTGGTTTCATTTACAGCATTTCACTTTCCTCGTGGACTCCTGGGACCCTTCCTTCCATGGGAGTTTGCAAACAACCCCAATTTCCACCTACAGCACTGAACAGTTTTTCAGAAGGATGTGATTATTGGTCCTTGCTTTCCTTGTCCCCGTGGGCTACACCAGTTTGCTCCTGAGAGCTTTAAAATAAAAACTGCCCTTTGCAGCCTTGGAAAGCAGCCTGCATTAATCTCCCTGTCCAGCCCTCCTCTGTGGTGGCTGGCACAGGAGGAGTTAACCACTGTCCTCCTTTCTGCCTTTGCTGGCTGGAGTCACTGGCATCCCATCTGGTCCAGGCTGGCCAGAGCTCTTCCCGGCGTTCTCTGGGGAAGGCACTACAATATCCAGGAATTTTAACAATCCTAAACAGATTGGGGGCCACATATGGACTAAAATGATTAGATTATAAGAAATCCAATCACATTTGCTGCCCCAGCCGTATATTTTTAAGCATTTGAGATCAGGCTTTTTGCTCAATTACAAATATTTTACATGTGGCATAGATAAAGTCATTATGTCTGTCTCTCCATCTTGTCCCCAGAGGAATCGTATTGATTTTAATGTTTGAGTGTAGGAATCTAAAGAATAAAATCTGCCCCTTTTGTCTTAAATTGTCACAGTAACTTTCTGTTCATGGTAGGCTGTAGAGAAGAAGGAATGCTCAACATGACCATACTTGGCTATAGGAGAGGAAACGTACTCTCCATGCTTTGTTTTTCCTGCCTTGTTTACTCCAGCGTGTGGGGTTTTTTCTGTTCAGTTGAAAAGAGATGGATATTTCATGACAGACCTTAGCAATAAGAGTTTATTTCTGTGAAACAATTTTTATTGAGCAATGTCCTTGGCTGCGTGGAAAGCCCCTTCACGCCCACGAGGGCACCTCCAGGCCAGTCTGTTTCCTGTTCTTTGCGCTCATCCATGGTGCTCCTCCATGACTCCAACACCTTGGAATGCTGTGCCTGCCCTGTCTGTTCCTCAGCTTACCTGTCTCCCGTTCCTCCCTGATTGTCACCTGTTTTTTTCCGATCTTTGCACGGGATTGATAAATGCATGCACCAAGGGGCAGGAATACCCCAAAATACCCTCCCTGAGTTGTAGAGGGCCTTGCAAAACAACCAATGCAGCTTTTTGTGCAAAGGAAAGCTTAAAAGGTCACCAGATAGCAGAAGAGCCCCACAGGGAATCTGCATAGTGGAAATAGGGAGCTAGCTGGGCTGGTTCTGCTCGCTTCCCTTCCCACAGACCAAAAGTTTTGCCTGGGGTGAATTTTCCACTTAGAAAATTTTATTTCAAGAATTGTCTTGCTAATTCTTCTCCTGATGTCTTGGATACGATGTTAAGTCCTCAAGCACCCCCTGAAGGAAGCAGCCTGCCAGGCTGTGGAAAGTAGGGATTGCTCTACTAGGACAGCCTAAAAACCTCAGAGAGGTTTTATCTTGTCCCTGACACTGGTCTGCATCAGAAATCTTAGCAGGAGGTGCAAAACCTTTCCTGTGGCATAGTAGCCACACCTAAGACCGGTGATTAACAGCAGTGGCTGCAGCCAGCTAATGCTTCAGGGCCTCTGTGAAAATCACTCTGTTGATTTAAAAAAAAGAAAAAAAAATTACTGCTTTAAATTTACAAGCTATTTTATAGACTCATTAATTTTTCATGGGGGAAGGATAAATGAGTGGCTGGGGAGGAGGTCAGAATATGCTATTTACACTTAATTTATAAATTATGAACTTGAAAGCTGACACTTTATGGTGCTTGTATCATTTCATAATGAAATGGAATGAATCTCTCTTCCTCTGTGCCGGATCTGGCATAACATTAACATTTATTCTTCCAGGCAGTTTCTAGCAGCAGTGACTGAGCACAGCTCAGCCCTTTGGTGGAAGAGGGGTTTCCTGTGCATTTTCCTTGTGCTCCCTCTTTCCTGTGGCAGATGCTTGGCCCTCACACTCTGCAGATTGCAGGTTATCCGTTAGAGTCCCAGCATGGCCTGGGATAGCAATTGTGACGCTGTCCTGACTCCAGAACCATGTGGCTTCATCTCCATCCCCAAGGAAAGACTCCACTAAATCACCCCACGAGGCTTCTGCACCTCAAAGGGAGAGCTAAGGTGGCTGCAGTGGCATATACTGAGCTGTCTGGGGCAGGGATAAGAGAGGTGGCCCTTTCTGTGCCTCTGCCATATTCAGGTGACCCCCAGTCCCCATGGCCAAGTTCCTGCTCTCACGGATGGGCATCGGGAGAGGAGTCCTCTGACAGGAGAAGCAGCAGTGATGGCACTGCGAAGGCAGGACCACAGAGGATTTGGGGAACTCCCACACTTCGCATGATGCTTACTGGGACTCGGTTTGCACTGAAGCAGAGATGTGAGTGCAGGGAAAGTGCAGCCATGAGCTCAGGGGGACTAATTCAGTGTCCTCCCTTTGCTGACACAGCTACTCGTGTGTCAGACTCGGTCTGTGTTAAAATACTGTTCCTGACATCAGGTTAGCTCTGGTGGTGTCCAGCTTTTCAGATTTATTCCTAACAGTAGCCTCATTTATCTTACCACTTGGCCAGTGGCCGTTTCTTTCTGAGTCTTGTCTTTAGATTTCAGTGTGAAATTAAATTGTTACCACCTTGCTAGGGCTCCCTATGAGTGTACAGCTTTCCAGGGAGCTGCTCGGAGTAGGACTCAGGAGCTGGAGTCCATCATTCTTGTGGGTCCCTTCCAGCTCAGGACATCCTGTGAGTCTATGACTGTCTCAGCACAGAAGGTTTGAGAAGCCTGTCCCAGTGATGTCCTGCACTGCCAGCCCCTTGGCCTCTTGCTCCCAAGCTCAGTTTCCTCCTGGGAGTTCAGGTAATGTAAGGCCAAACCATTTTGGGTGCAAGTTTTCTCAAAGGCTTGGTGAACATGCTGTCAAAGAGGAGTGATCGTCAGAAATCCTTGAGCTTTCCTTCTCTATCTGTGAACTTAATTTAGTGCCTTGTTCCTTTCCTACATGGAATTGTTCTTGGCTTGGGTCAGACTTGATTCTAATTTATGTCTGTCTAATATTAGGATGGATACTCAGAATGAGGTACCTAACATTGTGACGTTGCCAGAACCTTGGCACCTGTGAGCACATCCGGATTATGTGCCAGTTGACATCCGTTTGTATTTTCATTGAGCAATGATTAGAAATTTCTTGTTGCTGGATTTTGGCAGCCATAAAACAGGTGGTCCCTAAGCATGGCTCACCCTGTGCCATAGGAAGCAAACCCATTGGTTTCTGACATTCCCTGCATCTTTCGTGTGGAGGGCTGCTGGGGTTTGGGTGCTGTTTCTCCTCCACGCTGTTGGGATCTTATTTTTATGTTACAGCTCAGAGTGAGAGGGGAGCTGGGGGCTGTGTCTGACCCTTCCACATGGCGAGAAAACAGAGTTCATTGCTCTGAAGGCACAGGATTGGGACCAGGCCGATGGTGGGAGGTTCCTGTCACAGAAGGGGCTCCTCTGTGGTAGCTAACGTGGAAGTCAGCTGGAGGAAAAAGGCATCATTCCAGGATGTGCTGGGCCACAGGGTAAATAGCAGGCAACCCCTGAGCTTGAGAGGGAAAAAGGAACAGATCTTCAGGAGGTGTTTAATTTTCCAAGCAGACATTGCACTGGGAGGAGTCAGGGTCATAAGGCAGGGTCAGGAAGTGTCTCTCCCCAGGACCAGCTCCCTGCTTCCCTTCAAATTCAATTAGGCTTGGAGCAATAGGGATGCTGCTCCAGATGGCAGGGGCAGCACTCCCCGTGACATGGAGAGGGGCTGCTCGCTGAGGGGCAAGGGGATGAGGGGAGGAATAGGGAGCCAGGAGGTCAGGCAGAGGAGGGAGTGGGAACAGCCGCACCATTTTAGCTCCAGGTCACTGCCTCCAAAGGCCAGGGCTGGCAGGTGGCGGGGGGAGCATTTTGACAGTCAGACTCTTGGCTGGCACAGCAGGCATGGATGTGTGGTCTGTTCTGTTGTTTCCACAACCTGGCATTACAAAACCAAAGAATAAAAATGTGTCCCCTCTCACCTGGCTTGTGGGGTGAGCTTGTCTGACATATGGTATCCCAGATTTATAGTTCTCATTTATGGTAATAAATCCCCTTTTCACAGGGGAATAGAGGAAGAATCAGTGAAGTAGAACAACAACTGCTGGGAAACCAGTGATCAATGTCCACTCTGGGAGAAAACATCTCTGACCAAAACTGCTCCCAGCAGTATTGTCAGGGAATACAGCCAATTCCTAGAGGAATTAATTTCTTCGTAATGATCTCTGATGAGCATCTTTATCATACTAGCTGAGGGATTGCACTGCTGTCAGCAGGGAACTTCTGCTAATTGATTAACAGCCTTTTTTCACTTCTATATGCACCTGACTTATTTATCTGATGGAGGGGAAAAAAAAGCTGATAATGCATCTTGGCTCAGAGAAAAATGCTAAAAGAAAGTTGGAGGAGAAAGGTGGGGAAATAGAAGTGGATTTTTCTCAAAGGATCTACTTGGAAATACAAAGTAGGTTGTCAGTGAAATGCATTCAAGGGATAATGTCTCTCTGCCATCATATTTCAAGTAGAAGACCACAAGGAAATGAAATTCGCCTTCACACTCCGACATGCCAATCCGATCCAGCCGTGGATGGAAGCAAAGCCAGGGAATGCATGCTGCAGCCATATGAAGACATGAAAAAGGCAGCTGAGGAAAGTCAGCAGTCTAAATGGTCAAGACAAATGAGCTGTTGTTTGGGCCAAGTTGGCTTTGTTCCTGCCTTTCAGAAGCCCACACATGAGCTCTCTGAACTTTGGAGCAGATGATCAGGTTAGCTCCGTTGTGCTCTTATGAACAATTCAACAAAGTCTTTTCAAAGTGCTGCTGGCTTTTTTTTATATAAATGTCACACCTTTACAGAGCGACCCCATTTTCCTTTCTTCCCAACAACAGTAAAAGTGCTCGAGGGCCTCATTCTGCAAGTGCTGCTCATGAATTATTGACAAGGCTTCTCCTGCCAGGGAAATTATGCACAGGGTGAGTGGCTATGGAGCTGAGCCTTTGGCCCAGAAAACCCATTCTGCCTTAGAAAGGTGCTAAGAATGTGCTCATAATTGCACATTTTTAAAAGCCAATTAAAAAATGATTAGTGCCACAAACAGTGCAGCCTAACCAGAGGTGGGCCCCTCATCTTTGAGGCAGAACCCCCCAACACACACATTTTCATCATCTCTGTGTAGCTGCCTAATGCACAAAAGGGGCTGAGAAATCTGGCAGTCTGACCACATATTTTCCACTTATGAAAATGAAACGTGTGTGACCATTTCTGCAAGCTGCCTCGAGAGCATCTACCTATTAACTTTCCACATAAGAGATTTCCCTGAGATTTTCCACTTCTCCAAAACCCCTTTCCCACGTTGGCAGTTCCCACAGGAGGATCTGAGGCTGCAGCTACCTTCGTTATTTGGAAAGCCGGAGGGGGAGGTAAGTCTGTACTGCTATGAGGAGAGAGCACAGGTGCAGATTATATTAATGCTCAGGGAAAGAGATGGCTTTGATACCTCAGTGAAAAACCTGCTTCCTCCCAGCTCCCCCACTGCAAAGAGCTTTTTGGGGATAAAGAGTGCCTCAGCAGTTTTGACTTCTCTCCCCAACTGTTCCTGTTAGCAAACAGCCTGCACTCCACTGACATGTCCTCACTTGTTCCAGCTTAACGGGGAGGAAAAAGACTGGAAGCTGCAAGGAAAGAGAGTCAGAAGCTGCTCTTTCCTTGTAGGACAAGCTGAATGTCAAATGTGGCTTGCAAGACGTAAGAGTCTTCTTTGAAAGTAGAGGATAAAGCTCTCCTTCCTCCTGGAGGTGCTCTGTAAAGTCACCAACTCCCACTGAGCTGCTGCAGGCTCAGAGCTCAATTTCTGTCAGGGTCTTTTAGCTGGCGTAGTCCAAGCACTTGTGAGGGATGTGCACTCGTTTTATTACACAAGCATCAGTGTCTATCAGCATTTAAATATACAGATGCAAAGGCTTCAAGCTGTGCATGGTTTTAAAGTCCTCTTACAGAGGTCTTCTGTCTAATTAAAATCTGGTCACTGATGCTGTTTTGTTTGATGAAAAGAGAGAGAGCCTACTTTCTCCTAGATGCCTTCCTTAGGCTTTTCCTTCCATGGGCAGCAGGGTGTGAAAACTGGGATGGCATGATATTAGCTGGCCAAAATGAGGAAGACAAGTACTTTGGTTACATTTCCTTTGAGCCCTGTCTCTTACTTTCCCATTTTCCTATTTTCTCTATGTGTTCGCACCTCAGTTTAATCTCATTTTATTTTCCTTCTATTCCTAATTTTGTCTCCACTATTCAGGCAGTTTGTAATTCTGGGCTGGTGTTTGTCTTTGGTCTGCCTGTTCTGTTCAGTGGGATACAACACTTTTACCTTCTTACTGAACCCTGTGTCAGGAAGATTTAAGAAATGTTTACAAACCCTGGCAAAACCACAGGTTTTTGCTCTAGGTGCCAGAAATTAAAACAACTAAATAACCATCTGGAAATAATAGCAACAGTTTCACAGTTAACTTATAAAAATAATAGCATGGCTGAAGCTGCTTATATTTTACCTGTGTTAAAATACCAATTTCTGAACCATATGTAGAGAGGTTAAGCTGCAGTTTGACAGTTTGTGCTGCCCTTGAGATTTTTGCCATCAAGCATATTTTAAAAAGCCAATTGATGACGACCAGTGTGGTGACAATACCTCTATTTCTGTCTGTCAGTAATGGACAGCATGTGAGAGGTGGTGTATAATTGCATTGTAATGTATATAGTTCCTTCAGCCTGGATTAGGTCTCTGCCTTTGCCCTTGAGAGCCCTGAGACAGCAGGTTTCCCTGCCTGACTTTTCAGGCTTGCCTTTAACACTTGGCATCACCCCGATGGGGTTTGAAGATGGGCAGTGATGAGGGCTTAAAAGACAGAGAGACAAGCCCTGGGTGTGACACTGGCCTGAAGCAGCACAAGGGGTTTTGGGACAAGGCCCAAGCTCTGGGTGCTCTGTAGGGTGAGCCCACAAAATACACCCTCCACGTTTTCGGGGGAGCCTGCCTTTGTACTTACCATGCATTTAGAGAACTGCAACATCAAATAAAGACTGTGATCAGATCTGCTCGCTGTCAGCTTGAGTGGCTTTTGTTACTCTGTGCCGTGCATGTTTCTTCATGCACAACCCTTTCCCCTCTCCCATGGACAGAGCTGTTTCCAGTGTGAACACTTCCAGTGGGATTTCTTGCAGTTGGATCATTCCCTTAGTTCCCAGCAGAGCTTTGCAAGCACGTTCTGTGTGTAGAGTGGGGCATGCAGCATGGGGGCAGTGCCAGATGCAAGACTTATTCTCAAGCCAGAGTTGCACCAGACAGGGAGATACTCCTCGTGAGAAGTCCCTGTGAGACAGAGGGGTGACCCTTGCTCTGTGGGAAATCTTTGCAAACTCTTGGAACTACAGCAGCTTTTAATGCTAAAACAGGAGAGCACTTAGGCTCTTTGAACACTGGCAGTGCTACTTGGTGACAAATGTGGTACTTTCCCCACTAGCCTGTCCTTCAAAAGGTTTTAGCCTGGATTCTTGCCTCACCTGCTGTGTCTCTGTATTTTAGAAAGAAGAGATTCCTTCCTTGCAGAGCTGCTGCTATCCAAAGGCCAGAATACCAGCCAGCATGACTCTTGTCTCCTCTGTCACAGGTATGAGGAAAGAGGGAACCTTTATTAATGGAAATTTAATTTGTCATACATGATTTTGCAGACTGATGAACGGGCTTATTTATAATGCTGTAAAGGAGCTGTGCTAGGGATGATGAATAAATTTAGTAAATGAAATAATAATACTTCCAGTTTAAACAGGGACCTCAGCCCCATCCAGCCAGCTCTAAGAAAATGAATCTATGTAATATGTAATTCTGTACTAAGGAGTTTGGGGAGGAATTCCTCATAACCGTGTCTCCAACCCCAGAGCTTTTGGGAAGCATTCTCTTTACTACACTGAGGGAAAAATATTCCACTCTTTAGACAGGAATGAGAACTTACACACTTAGTGAGGCCACTTGTGTCACAGAGTGGACATAAATAAGAACTCAGGTTGCCTGTGTCCCTCATTAATTAGTCTCGAGGCTTTAAGTATGTGACTGTGCAGCTCTTCCTGCATTGGACTCAACTCTGTTTGCAGGTTGTGACCCTCTTGTCCTTTCTCTCCTGGAGAGTGGGGTGGGGATCCAGCTGGGACCCAGACACTGTGAACTGAGCTCTTCTGTGGGGAGGCACAGCTGGGAAAAGTTGTCACTGATCTGCTCCTCAGAAGAGAGAAGATTAAGTAGGAGGTGAGACTGCTTCCTTAAGACTTTCATGTACAGGTAGATGGATGCATTCTGAAATGAATAATAATCACTTAATCTGCTGCTGCCTGTGGTCTGTCTCAGGATATTTATCAGTGTTATCTGAGATGCAGTGTTACCTGAGATGGACTGGTGGGCAGATTTGTACAGCACAGCTTGATATTGAGAGTCCATTAGATTTTCATCATTTATTCTCTTCATTGATTCACTGTTACAGTGCTGCTTCTCTGAAGTCAGGTAGTGCCCTAAAAAAAAACCTAGTTCCTCAATTTCCTGACCTCCACTGAAGTCCTAAATTTCTGTGCTGTGTTTCCAAACAGGTCCTCATCTCTTAGATCTTTATTCTGGTATCAGGTAAGCAACTTGATCACACCTCAGCTCTCTGTTTTGGACATGCCTGAGTGTACATCGCACTGCGAGCCTTAAATTCAGGCCTTGGGTTCCCAATAATTCCCTCTCATTCACTTCTTTCTTCACTTCTCTGGGTGAGAGATCTCTGTATCTCCGTTCTCCTCCCAACACGCCTCTCACTCCGGTCAGGTTTTGGTACTTTTGATAAGGATGGCAACAAAAGCCCCATCAGCACAGCCTGAGGCTGTGCAGAACCTGCTGCCACATGGGAAAAGGGCACAAGGAGGTTATTGCAAACTGGATGGAAGTACTCTGAGAAATCTGAAAGGATCACCTTGTATAAAGAGTTTAAATAGTTTTGAAGGTAATTTTTAGGCAGTGAGGCTCTGCAGTCTCATTGCATTGAGTGACTAAAACCTAAGCAAGCACACTGCTTACACTCTGTGTGGAGGTGAAGCCATGCCACAGAGCAGTTTCCTGCTGACAGCCCAGGAGAAGGACGGTCACGGTCCTGCTGCATCTGATGCCATTGTATTTGTCATGTCTTTCTCTGCAGTGTCTGCTCTGTGCATGGACATGGGATATCTATCTGCAGAGCTGCCAATCAATAACTTTCATTGATATTCACTTAATTTTTAGGCTAGAGAACAATCACACTGCACCAGGAGATAAGGACAAGTCAGTGAGTTAGCTTGGTGTGTTTTGCTGTTATCTCTCTATCCATGCTGCTCTGAGACTCACACACAAAGTCTCTGGAGAGTTCACTTGTCTTTCTGCTGGATACCAAACTGCCACATTTTGTAGGGAAGCTAGTCCTTACCAGTCCCACTAATAAGCGTTAGTGACCCTGATGAGCCTCAGTGGGGCTCACCCACAGCCTCTGCCACAGCCCAGGTGCTCTATTTAGGCTAAGCCAGTTCTGGCCAGAGCTGTGGTGCAGAAATGCTGGTCTCTGGCCCCGTTGTGCTTGTGCCTAGATGTTTGGGTTTCTGCACTCCGCAGGGTGGATTTTGCTCTGCCGTGTCTCAGTGGTGCCAGGAGTACTCATGGAGCAGAACCGGGTTTGCAAATGCAGCATCCTTTGTGTTTGCAGTCAGCCAGGCACTGTCCAGGAGCACTGCACACCACTTTGGAGAGCTGTTGACATGGAGCCTGGAAAGATGAGGCTCTGTAATGTGCTCAGTGTACCCACAGGTCTCAGCAGCTGTGGCTCACTTTTGACTCCTTACAGGTGAAGAGGAAATGGGTTGTGCTTCTGTGGATTCACAGCTTCTCGCTGCTGGCTGCATGTTCTCTGGCAGACTGCTGGGTCCCAGTTTGACAGCTGAGGAAAGATAGAGGAATTTAACCATTCTTTAAATGAAGCAAGAAAACAAAAATCAAATGTGTAGATCAGCCATCACGATGGCAACTGTGCTGGGCTCTCTTTCAGCAGAGACATGGACATTGTATCTGTGTGGAAGCAGTTGGAGACACCCATTGTGAATCTGTCTTTACAGCCAGTTCCCGAAAGTCTTTCTGTTCGTTAGCATCCCTGCCTATGCCCTGTGAGCCAGCGCAGCAGGTGTGTGAATGCTGCTCGTTTCCTCTGTCACCAAAGCTTGGCACACGCGGAGAGCGGGCAGTGAGAACCACTCTGGAGTCTGCTGCTCGCCCTTTGTGTGTCAGTGTTTCCTGTCGGGCTGTCACAGGACACAAATAACAGGCAGAAGGGATGCTGACAGGGGCAGTGACCTTGGCAGGCTGTTTTCCCAAAAGGCCTGGGGCCAGCCTCTGCTCTTAGACACTTGCCATTTCCAGTGGGATCGACAGGGAAAACTAACAGTGAGGAGCAGTTCCACGAGCAGATGCACTGCCTCGGTCAGAGCAAAGGAGCAGTTAAATTTGATACTCAACTTGCCAAATTACCTCAGCTGAAAGTAATTTTGCAGCAACTGTGCACAAACTCAGCAGGCAGTGGTCCTGCAGGTGAATTTGAATTACTTGATAAGTGCTCAGCAAGTCTCTGTCTGCCTTTTGTGTTTGGGGAATATTATTCCTAAATTGCCTTACTCTGTTGGTTGTATGCTTCTTATTTGGGGTATGTACTTTGTAATTGGGAGTGAAGGGCCAGAGTCCTGCCTCTTAACTGGAGACAGATTTTGGTTGTTGCCTTTGAAATTTTCTCCAAGTGGGATAGTGTTCCTGCATGGAGCTATTCAGTATTGTTTGGAAGGGAGGAAAATACTGCCCCATATCAGCTGTGATTGCAATAACACCTCTGAACAGGGATCAGGTTCTAAAGTTAATTTCTCCTTACTTTTAGGCCTGTTCAGACTGGTCCAGGATTTCTTCTATAAGCTTGTAGTTGTTCTTTCTAGAGTTTGGTTTTTTTTTAACCAGAAGATGTCAGTCGCGCTTGAATATCTGCAGTTTAAATGCCACGGGGATGGATATATTCACGTTAAAAGTCTTTGTGCAATCATCCCTCATGAGAGCTAATGTCATGTGGGCTGTTTGAATCATCCCAAACAATCAAATTGGCTTAATCAGTAAAAAATTGCATAATTATTCAGTGTGGTTTATAATTAAGGATAAATGCTTGAAAGAAGCTCCTGTGAAGCCTGTGGTGAGGAATGCTGCAGAGGAAGGGTGGAAGAGGATGGATGTGCTGGGTGGAGAGCATGGACTCCCTGATGCAGCCTGAGCCGCTGTACGGAGGTGGGAGCAGGCTGCTAAGACTGGGAATGTTTTATTTACTATGCCATGCCGTGCATCACACTCAGGATTTTTCTTCCTTTTAATTGCCTTCTGCAGCAAGTCAGATGTGATGTAAATGATTAATTAGCTTCAAGTGTTACCACTTGGCCCGGGTTTGTCCTGGATGGCCCGGGCTGGATCTCTACGTGCAGCTATGCCATGGTGCCTCCTGAGGGAGCCTGAGGCAGTTCAAAAAGTTCAGGCAGGATGCATGAAGGTGCTAAAAGAAGTGTAACTCAGGATGGGCCAAGAAAAATCATCAAGGGAGGTTAGGTAATTATGCCACAAAGCAGCCATGCTGCAGCCTTCCCACAGATAAACTTGAGAGGTGGGTGTGGAGTGAGGCTGCCCTGCCTGGCCCTTCCCCTCCAGCCTTCCTCAGTGTGCAGCAGTAGAACGTGCTGGGGGAGCTTAGAAACTGAAGCTGAAAGTCTCTCTGCCTTTGTTTTAAGCAGTGAGTCCTGTTCTCAGCTAAAGGTGAGCAGAGAGCTGCCAGGGCAGTTCAGACTGTACAGTCCTAGCCACACACTTGGTCCCGTGTCTGGTGTGGTGCCTCTGGTGCATCCTGTCTGTCTGGCAGCCTTCCCTCCACTCCGTGTCCCACTGCGCTGGACACTTACTTTTCTAAAGTCAGCCTGTTGAAAGGGGAAAGGGGATTAAAAGGAAAGCCTTGCAGTCTTGTTCCTTCAGGGCCTGGCAGCCAGCTTGCTCTCCACTCCTGAGAGCCATGAAATGGTGCACTAAGTCTGCCCTTAGCTCTGAGCACTAATTCCCTTTCCCCAGTGACAGCATTATGCCCATTTCCTAAAACCTTCTTAGGGCCAAGAGGTGCCAGAGGGCTCAGGCAGATACCTGCTGTCTCCCAGTCCTCCCAGCTCTTGCACAGGCTCTTGGGCAGCCGGGGCTGGTGCCAGGGGTTTGAGCAGCAGCACAGGGAACCAGGGGCTGGGCTTGCTTTTACTGCTGAGCTTGGATGGGCAGGGAGTGCTGGAGGGCACTTGAACATGGGAAGGTGTTGGAGTGCACTGGGTGGTGTTAGAGAGACAGGCCCTGAGGATCAGAGAGAGGGCCTCTGTCCTGGGCCCGGAGGTGACCCTGGGAGTGCATCCAGGTCACCGGGGATGGACTGAGAGAGGATTGTGTGTTTATGGACAGACTGGGCCTGTGAGAAGTGTTCATTGTAGTTTGTGGCCTTCTAGGGCATTGTTTGCCTATTACCATACTAGGTAAAATCTGTGCAATACCCCAGGTGATTGGGGGACACTGTGGTGAACATCTTTCCTGTTTATATGATGTGATATCCTGCTGGGTGCTGGTATTTAGGGAATTCTGACTGCGCAATAAACGGCTTTGCAACTTTCCACCTGATGAGCAAGGTCCTTGCCCATGTGTCAGTACTGCAGGAAGGCTGCTCTCAGATGTGGAGATGAGGGATTTGGGGAAGGGGCAGGGAGAGATCCATTTTGCTGGGTCAGTCCTTTGTTATCCCTTCCTGCAGGGTGGATGGTCAGCAAATCATTTTGAAGTGTGTCCCTCTGTGCCCTCCCCATGAGGTGGCAGTGCAGCTCCTTCAGGGGAGGGGATAGCCAAAGGCTGCCCCACAGTGCACAGAAATGAGCGTTGGCATGAGCAGCTTCACTGGAATCCTGGGTCTCACTTCTCTGAAGCTTCCACTTAACTCCAGTTGGACATGGAGGACTGAGATGTTACAGGCACTGGGCAGGGGCAGCAGTCACAGGAAAACAGCAAAGAGCTTTTTTAGATGTTCCGCTGGTATCATCCTGTTTCTCTACCAAACACAAAGCTCTCCTAAGCCCAGATGCCCCAATTTTATTTTTAATTCACTTTATCAGCTTGGTTGCAGGCAGAGTAAAGAGAACAGTTTGGGTCTTTTTGAATTCCTCAGATTTTCTAGTCCGAGGTTCACTGAGGAAATGCATACCTGAGCCACTGGCATTGCCTGTATTCCAGTCTCCCTTACTGGCAGCTCATCCACACAGATTAATTCCTGTGGGGCCCTCTTCCTCCCTGTTTGGGGTTCCTGGCTGTCCCCATCTCTGCTGTGAGCAGGCCTATCTGGAGCAGGTCTCCATGGGGGTTTCAGCTCCAGCAATATATTTATGAACAAAAAAGCCAAAGTGCCAGTGCGAGATGGGGCTCGTTCTCCACCATATGCTGTAAGTAATTAGCCGAAGCTGGGTGTCACTGGGGCCAGGCAGGGACCTGTGTCCCCAGATCCATGTGCTAAATGGCCGTGCATGTCACCTGCCAGCCCTGTGCTCACCGATGAGCTGGAGAGAGAAATGTGCTGTGTTCATGGCCAATCTGGGTGCTCCAAGGGATGTGCTGCACCAGAGGATCCCTCATGAATCCCTTGCCTAGCACTAATGGGAGCACAGCAGCCATGAAGGAATAAATATGCCCTCTCCAGTAAAAATTTGGCTCCTTAATGGAGATGCAAGGGAAGTCCTCCAACCTTCTCAATGTTTAAAGCAAGAACTGCCTGCTTGTTAGCTGTGATTTATTGCTTTTGCTGGGGTCCTTCAAATGGAATGGATGCAGAAGGTTAAACCCAGATGAGTTCATGCTGTTCAGCTGGATGATATTAGAAGTTAATCCCTTTGCATGGTTCCATATTCTGTAATACCTCTCAAGCCTGATGATTGCAGCTGTATTTTAAAAGCTTTGTTTTTTAAAGATAATCTGGTAGAAACATGAAGCTGGTAGAAATAAAAAATATTCTCTTCTTTCCATAGAAAAGACACAGCATTTGTTTCCATAGTTAAACTTTTCTTTGAACTGGGTTGCAAAACAAATCAAGATTGACTACAGCCTTCCAGTGATGACTTGTAAAATTCAAATCTGTGATAGAGATGCAACTGCTAATGTTTCCCACAACTGCTGCAAGTAATTAAAGGTCTCCTTCACATGTTTATAACTATCTTGTTTCCTGGCTACTCAATAACTCTTTTGTTCCCTGTGGTTTGTCTTTGTGCTGCTGGCACTTGGAATGGCGGGTTTCTGGGAGCCCCTGAACTGCTAGGTGTTTTAAATAGCTCATCAGCCAGGTAATGCTGTCGCCTTCTGGCTGTGAGAGAATTAAATATATGTATAACAAATCTACCCTGTAGGCTGAAACTCCAAGGATGTGCTTGGTTGACCCAGGGGTCCCAGCCGGGGCTATTTATTTGATTCCCCTGCGAACGGAATGTTTTGGGGATTTGCTGCTGATGTGAAATCCTCCTACCAGGTTCCTGAGCCATCCCCCAAACAGCTGATCCACTCATCCAGGTTAACCTTCTTGTTCCCATCTGTGTCACAGGACTCAGAGGATGGAAAGCAACAGGAAAATAACAGACTTGCTCTCTTTGAAGAATTGTGGGAACACTGCAATGCCCTGAGTGTTTGCAACATGCCTCTGAGCTAAATATCAATTAAAGTAAGTTTACTTCTGAAAGAAAGCCAGAGGATTGCGAAGTCTGGCTTTCTTTGGAATTCTCATGAGTTTTATTTACAGCTTCTGTGTAAAAAAAAAAAAAAAAAAAAAAAAAAACACATGGTGGGGGGAAAAAAAAAACTGAAAAAA
>VZTI01000933.1:993599-1032846 GCA_013397865.1 Struthidea cinerea | reverse complement strand
AAAAAAAAAAAAAATCCATATGGCTGTGGAGAAACATGATCTGAGCAAATCCTAATAACTGGGAAGTCAGAAAGCAGAGTAAAGGGTTTACCATAGGTAGGCAGGCCTCTCTTTTGAGGTCTGAGTTAAAATGCAAAGGTCTCTAGAACACTGTGGTTTGGAGAGCTGGCCTCGGCCTGGTCTGTCAGGACCTGTGAGAGCTACCAAGGAGCTCTCTGTCCTCGCTAATAGTACTGACTGTTTCAGCTGCTACTCTCAGCTCCTCGTGGGCACGTGCTCTGTGTGAAGAGCTGAACTCTGCAGGCACAGGGCGGTGGGGCTGTTTTCAAGGGCTCTATGATCTGTAAGTCGGTCAAACAGTTCTGAGGGCATGGCTTTCTCTTTAGGAATCCTTAGGGTTCCTAGTGCCAGTAATGAAGCAGAAAGTAACAGAAATGGTGTTTGGAAGGGAAATAAGTGATAGAGGAGAAACAGATGGGAGGAGGAAAAAAATCACGATATTCTTGTGTCATTCATACGTTTCAGTTGGTATTTTTTTCATGTGTTTCCTTGATTCTTTTTCCACTCCTTCCTCTGCTCTCTTTTTCTGCTTCTCACCTGCTTAGGTTCAAGTATTTGATAGAAAACATTTGTCCCTACGTTTTATCTGCAGAAATGCGTAGAAGAGATTAGAGTTTAAGGCACCCCTGTTCTAGGTTGGAATTTGTGTTACTAAAATAGATTACCAGCATGGAAATATGGCCAAGAAAATATTGGCTCTTCTGCTGCTAGAGAATAGTTGGTATTGGAGTTCATGAATTTGACTTGACAGGGCCAAAAGGGAGGTAACTGGTGCTAAACATGAGACTTTAAACTTTTTTTTTTTTTTTTTTTTTTTTAAATTGGAATGNTTTTTTTTTTTTTTAAATTGGAATGGCTGTAACTGGAATCCAGTCCCCCAGCACTGTGCACCTCACTGGGTGGCTGAGTAAAAGCCTTTAGGGAGTAAATGTGTAGCTGAAAGGTCCTTGCTGTTGTACTTTCAGTCCAACTTGGAGCTCCAGGAGGTGCTGCAGCCTGCTGAGCACTCGGCACAGCAGCTCTTTGTGTCAGACTTCAGCCCTTCTGAGAGAAGCAGGGGGGAGATCTCCAGAGATTTCACCTACAGGAGGTGACTGCCCATCCCCTGGGCCTCAGGTAACGCACCTGGAAATGAAATGCATTGCATTTAAGAGGAGAGAAGCACATCTGGAAAAGGAAACAGAACTTTCTGCCAGCCCAATTTCTAGAAATGATGCATTTTTTATTCAACAGGAGGGGATTTTCACTGTGAGATGTAGTGGAAAAGTGCTTCAGCATGCTGTGCCAGGGGCAGGTGTCAATAATGAAGCTTTTTGAGCTCTTGCTGGCCACACGTGTGGTTTCTCTTCTGCTCTGAGGTGTGGACTCTCCACTGTAATAGTTGCAAAAGGGAAGAAAGGAATAAGCTTAGACAATCAAAGCAGCACTAGTGGCAGTTCAGGGATACTCTGTATTTTTAAGAATGTGAGAAAGCAAGAGTGATACAAAGGTTCAGAGCTGTCAGTCTGACTTCAGCCACCATTTGCTTTGGCTGAAGGAGTACTTGAATAGTTTTTTTAAACCATGTCTTGGGGTTCATCAGGCATCACCAGCTGGTCAAAGGAGGGGATTGTCCCACTCTGCTCTGCTCTGCTCTCCGGTGGCCCCGCATTGAGTGCTGGTGGCAGTTTTGGGCACAACAGTATAAGAAAGATTTAAAGCTGTTAGAGGGTGTTCAAAGGAGGACAATGAAGGTGGTGAAGGGCTTTGAGGGGAAGCCATGTGAGGAGAGGCACAGGTCGCTTGATCTGTTCAGCCTGGAGAGGAGGAGACTGAGGGGAGACCTCACTGCAGTTACAACTTCTTGTGAGAGGAAGAGGAGGGGCAGGCACTGATCTCTGCTCTGTGGTGACAGTGACAGGAGCTGAGGGAATGGCCTGAAGCTGTGCCAGGGGAGGTTGAGGCTGGATATTGGGAAAAGGTTCTTCACCCAGAGGGTGATCAGGCACTGGAACAGGCTCCCCAGGGCAGTGGTCACAGCTCCAAGGCTGGCTGAGTTCAAGAAGCGTTTGGACAATGCTCTCAGGCACAAGGTGTGACTCTTGGCATTGTCCTGGGCAGGGCCAGGAGTTGGACTTGGTGATCCTTGAAGGTCCTTTCCAGCTCATCTTATTCTGTGATTCTACAACCTTGGTCAAATAATGGCTTCTTCAAAGGAAATTACGTTCCCCTAATTTGCTGAACTTCAGGTACACCATGGAAACAGTGGACAAATATATACTTTGCTTGTGATCCCCAAAAAAACCTGTTGCCAAAACCACTTTTAAGAGCTTATCAAAGTACTAAGCTATTGTGGATTAAGGCAATGTCCTGGTTTACATACAGGTTAAAAGACAAAGTGATTAAAAGCTTTTCAGTTAAATTTCATCACAAAGCTGCATTAACTGTGACATAGCCAAGATTTTAAGACCTCTGTAAAATTGCACAATATGCAAGGAACTTTTTTTTTTTTTTGAGATCAAGGGAGATGGACATGATAGGAACTCCAAGGAGCTTTCACGTCTCAGTGCTTTCCAATGGCAAATTAAACACAGAATCAATTAATGCTATGTAATGCCAATGGAAAGAATGAATTAATTTAAACCCTGAGCACTGAAGAGTTGTTAACTGCTTAGTGCAAGGCTTAGGAAAAGGCTCGAATGCTGCTGTGCATTGCTCAGCAAACTGTGTGACAGGTCAGAACACAGGTTGCACTGGAGCCCTGCATGAGGAGCTGAGCTTGATAAATGTTTTGCTCTGCTTGGCTGGTGTCTCTCTCAGGAGCCAAGCCAGCTGTCCTGGCAGTTTGAAGGGACAGGTGAAGTCTAGGATAGAGTGCAATTGCTCGGACTTTACCTTGCTCATACGCTTGTGATACATCCAAGGCTGCTGGATTAGGGACGACCCTCGGGTCTGCTCACAGTCAGTGTGGATAGAGGGCGGAACCCCTGTCACCTGATGGCAAACCCTGCAGAGCCTGCAGGGGCGGGGAGGTGCTCCCTGCCTGCTCACTCATCTTCTGGGCTCCTGCTCCAGGCAGTACAGCCCGTGGCAAGAAATCTTTACACACAATAGCTGCTGAAAAATTTCTCACTTAAAAGGTTTTGCGGTAGAAAGGGAGGAGAAGGGAAGATGAGGTTATGGTGTGATTCACATACATTTCTCCTTGGGAAGGAGGAGGAAGGAGCAGACAAACGCCTCAGGCTTTCACCATTCTTTCCAGGTGACTAAGCAGCAATTTTCTTTTTAACAAAAGCTAATGCTAGGCAGGTGAACAGAGCTGATGGTACATCTGAGAGCTCCTGTGTCACTTCCTGCACAGCGAAAATCTGCTTAGGCTGTGGGAGATGCATTGCATTGCATTGATTTTTCTCCTTCGGGTTGAGTGTCCCTGTGAGCTTTCTCCCCTGTGACAGATTAGGTCATCCCTGCTGAAGGTCACCCATGGTTTTTCAGCATCTTTTTCCTTGCTGGAGGTTGAGGTTTTGGCTTCCCTGCCTGTGCTTGTTTTGGCCAGCAGAGGGTACTAAATGAAAGGTTAATATAGGAAAAAGTTTTCTCATGCTGTCAAGCTGGGCTCAAGTTTAGAATAGAAAAAAGTTTAGAATAGAAGCTGTACTTCTGATAATGGAGAGGCCTCTAACAGACAAAAACCAATTAGAAATGCTGATATCCTCAAACTGCCTTTCTATGCAGATTTGTTTTGGTTTATGATTAAAACATTTTAATTTCAAAATTGTCAGTCATGTAAATGACTGCTGGTTTTATTCAGTATTTAATTAGCAGTGTATGTTGTTTCATGTCCTTGATGACATCTTTTGTAGAAATTAATTAATGATAATAATAAGGATTTTTGTAAAAATGAAGCTATAAAAGCAGCCATGAAGTGATTTCATTAGGGGGGGGAAAAAAAAAGAATTTCCATTAAAGAATGTTGCTTTCAAGCACTAGCTTGAAATATGCAATCTGAAGTGTTTATCCTGTAAGATTAACATGGAATTTTCACTCGCTATCTTTATCCTCTTGCCACTTCACTTCCTCTTATGTCAGAGCTGGTGTACTCCATCTCTCATTGCCAGATGTTGCCTGTCCTGCACTGGGAGGGGCATTAGACCCCCCTACTCTGCCTCTTTCCAGCCAGGCCTTTTGCACAAGCTCAAAGCAAGATCAGGCTCTGCCTCTCCCTGCTGTTGCTGCCCATTTCTGGGATCCCCAGGCATGGCCTCACCGTGTCAGTCCCTGCTCCAACTGCGGCTTCCTCCTGGCTGGGAGGAAATGCAGACTGGAGCTGCTGAACCCGTGGGAGGATGCTCTGTGCCAGCAGCACCGTGTCCCCTCTGTGTCCCCTCTGTGTCCCCTCTGCCGATGCAGCCCCAGCCTGGGTGGCACCTGGAGCATGGTGACAGTGGGGGCTGGACACAGGGATGCAGGCAGCAAGCCTCCCTGCTTTAGCTCATTCTGAGACAGCTGCATGGGTTTTAGTTCCCCCCCCGTCCCCTGCCTCTGCAAAACAAAGGTTAATACTGTCATATTTCACTGCAAAGTTGTGGCCTGCATTAATTTTTTTCTAATGGGTTATTGCCATTTTCTTAACTTTTCCAGTATAACCTTGTATTCCCATCTGGGAGTAACTACATGTGGAAGAATGGAATATAACATTTGCCAGGAAAAAATAGGGCTTTCAGAATACATTGTTAGAAAAACAGGCTAGAAAGAAATAACAGTGGCCTTTTTCAGCTTGAATTCTAATACAAGTTTATATTACGTCTGGGAAATTCTTTCCTCTAGCATTAGAATGGTAATTTTTAGGTATATTTCATATATAAATGTGTTTATCCTTATGTCTTCCTGTTTTGTATGTGTAATAATATGAATAGTAAAAGTGACAACCAAGTATTTATCAGGAAATGCAATTTATGATTGAAATCAGATGGGATTGAAGTGGAGAACTGAGGTTCAAATCCCAGGTGGACCCTGTCACTTCTGATCTGACTTGTGACACCACCTCCCTATTGGGTGTTAATTGTCAAACAAATCCTGCCAGCAGCATATGGAGCATGGTAGATCATGGATGTGTGGAGAAATGTAGCACAGTGGGGTGGAACAACCACAGTCCTTTGCTGAGTCTCAGCACTCTGCACCTTTCACCCCCTAAGCTGCAACCAAAGGTGGAAAGCTGCAATCTTTAAGGATTTCGTTTTAGAAAGTGAGAAGGGTGTGAAAGAGGTGTTAGAATGGAAGCTGGAACTTGACCTGGACAATGTGAAGCATGTGTCTGCTAGCTGGTAAAATGAAATGGGAAAGAATGTTCAGAAACCTTCCCAAGATCTCTGCCTGCTTCTCCAATTTCTGCCTGCTCCCTGCTTTGGTGCTGCGATGTGGCTGCTGTCTGTCCCTGCTGGCTGGGATCCCTTTCCTCCCAGCCTGGTCCTGGGGCTTTGTTTTTTCCTCTAGTGATTCTCCCCATGCTGTCATAGCCTCTTGAACACCACAGAGCTCATATCAAGCACACCATCCTTCTGGGCCAGTCAGCTGCCTGCCACATCCCTCCCTGTGCTCTTCCTCCCCAAATCTGTCCTTTGCCCCCTGTGACCCTGTCATTGTCTAGCCCTTCAGCAAAGTCTGCTGGAAAGTTCTTCTGGAATGGTCTCAGAGGCTGCTGGCAAGATCACACGAGTTTTGATCCCATTTTCTTCCTCCCCTGCAGCTTGGCTGCAGGAAATCTTGCCTGCAAAGCCCCAGGTAACCACTGCCTTGTGTGTTCACTTCAGCACCCTTCTCCTCTGCGATCCCTTCCTGTGGCCAGTCCTGCTGGCACCATCTCAGTGTGCACCTCAGCACAGCTTTTGAGCTTTTCCTTTCTGGCTGCTGTGGGTACCACCACGTCCTGCTGTGGCTCAGGGTGGTGTCTGTTGTGTGGATACTGTGCAGACATCTGTAGATGTCCTCATGTACAAAAGGGGTCTTTATTTCATAAGCTGACCTTGAATGAAAGCTGTTAAAGGATCCAGTCCTTCCCTTCTACGTGCACTAAACCTCCTGCTCAGACTGTAGCCCCTTCACATCTCTGTTAGTGTACCATGCTCCCCTCCATCTTTAGCAAACCTTCCTGCACACTCATGGCACACTGAGGGCAAGGGCTTGGTCTCGATTTGAATCTGGTTTGAGTTTCCTGTCTTTCCCCCTGCTCTGTTGTAGCACATGGGATGCTATTGACCTCTCATTTGGCTGTTTTCACAGTCTAGTGCCTCTGACCCCTGGGCAGCGAGATGTCACACCTCCCTTTTGACTGGCCCACAACAACTTTCACCAGCCCTTTGGCTTTGGCAAAGTTCTTGTTATGTTTGGTTTCAGTACAACCAATTCATTAGATTCCTCTGGGTTTTCCATAATAAATATTAGCAGAAGTTCTACTGAAAAAATCTGTGTGAATTTCCATCTGAATCTTTTCCAAACTGTCCTGTGTCTCAACTGCAAATGGAGAGGTTTAGGAGTCAGACAATGCTGATGGTGTGCTGGGATTATCCTTACAGGCAGCAGTCAATGCTGTTTTATTGGGTTTGCACTCCTGTGCTTTCCCCTGCCATTCCTGTCTTGTTCTGTGCTAGATATGGGCCTCTGGCAGACAGAAGGGCTTCATGTTTTCTCTCTTTGTTATACCTCCTTCTAACTGATAGAAAACACAAGAGCAGTGGACAAAATGAGCCCCACTACTATTTCTAAAATGAACACCTAAACAAAAACTAGAGAAGTTTACTGTATATACCTATATTGCCAGAACTGCCTTTGTTTGTTTGCAGCACAATCTCCCTGGAGAGACTCCATCAAGGTGTGAGCTGGGAATATTATCTCCACTGCCTGGGACAGAACAGCCCTGCTGTGTTTGAAAGGTGGTTAGCAACGTGAAAAGTAAAAGCGGAGTGCTTGCTTTAGGGAACAGCACCACGATGCCACGTTGTGACTCTGAGATCAGGTGCTCAGCTGGTGCACAAACTCACTTCCAGAGGTGGGGCCTTGAGTCACTGAGGGGTGTTGAGGTATCACTTAATAGTACTGCTGTATTATACATTAAACTGTGACACAGTCCTTACTGATTTTACCTCCTTGTACTGCTAGACTAATTCTTGAATTTCCTAGTTTTAGTTGCCTCTTTCAGAGATTTGTCTGGAGATCTCTATACAACTCAAACCTTTAAGTGCAGTTTAGGAATTTCAATAATTTTGAAACCTGTTTTCCCTCAGTTATTTGCACTAAGTGTTCACTGCTGCTCTTGGATGCCCAGCGTGCTGAGCAAGTCAGATGGATTTTTCTAATTCCTAGATTTTTCCAAAGCCTTACATAGCATTTAAGCCACACAATTCTCTCTAAAATCAGTAAGAGCTGTATGTCTTCAGTCCTGTGTAATTGCCCTGAAAGAGTAACTGTAGCTATTATTTAATACTTCAACAGTATTTTTCTGACTTTGATTCTTGGGAACAGCTGTAAGTTAATTAAACTATAAACTAAGCTTTCACTGAGTGATTATCATCATTATTTATTCAGGATTAATAAGGCTGGTGAAAACAACTCCTCCTTATGCTGTGACAGCAATCGCTTGTGTGTCTGTGCATCCAGGACACGGTACCATGAAGCCGTGCCTGCAGTCTGCCATAAATCCCGACAGCTGTGCCATTTATTCTCCTGTGCAGTCTAACACAGCTACACACGAAATAAAGATTCATTGTGAACACTCCCAGGGCCCTGGTGTGTGCCTGGTAGGTCAGCAAAGTTCAGCTCCCAACACTGGGCGCTTTCATGTGCCAGGAGCACAGGAGGAGAAGGGAATCATGTTGTATAGTGCCACATAATCACAGAGAGCCCTGTAACTGATACTGCTGCCCCAGGCTTGTTTTTTCAGTTTGGGCTAGACTTTACAGCTAGTCTGCTGTCTGGGGAGGAGCTGAAATGTGAAGCAGCCCTGTCCTGCTCACACTAAAATCAAACAGAACGGTGGCCAAGACAACAATTAGAGAGCTTGCCTCAGGTTCCATTTCAGATCCTGAGCTCGTGTGAAGAAAAGCAGATGGAGCTGGTTACTGTGCTGAGGTTCATAGAGCAGCTAGGCCATGCACTGCAGAACACTTTTTGGTCTCTTAAAGGGCTTTGCACTGGTAATTGGAGTAACCAGTACCTCCTCACTGCAGTGCACCCAGGAGGAACTCCTGCTCTGAGCAGGTGCTCACGCCTGCAGTAGTGCCTGGAGTCTGGAGGAGAGGCTTCATCCATTAACACTGGTCTGAGAATACTACAAACCCGTTTAGCCAGCTGTCAGGGCCTCTGGTTACTTTCAATTCCCATCTGGACAGGTTTGAACCAGTGACATAAAGGTAAAAAGCTTGCTATCCTGTTACAAATCCCCTGAAGCTCCTGTTTCACCAGCTCTCTGTACTGGAAAGCTTTTTCTGTAGCAGCTACCTTCACATCCTGGCTGGCTGGGGAGTTCTCACCATCCCTGGCCTTAAAATCCATGCAGCCTCACAGCTAAATTACAGTTCCAGACAATCAGTAATGTTTCTAAAAATGCCTGGCTGTCTTGAGCATCCAGGCAGGGATTAGCCCAGAGGCATCTCTTAGTCTAATTGGATAATCTCCTTGTGCTGTAAAGGCAGCTAAGAATGTGTCCCCCCCACCATTTTTCATATTATTTGCATGTGTTTGGGTGACATAATTAGCAAAATGCTCTAAGTAGCTGTTGATGCTAATTACAAGGCTGCATCTGGAAATACTGCTAACCTCTATTTTTGCTATGATTTCCCAATTTGAAAAAATACTGTCAGATTTTAAAGCAAGAGAGTGCAGCACAGAGAAGAGAATGTGTGAACAGTCCCTTGGGATTTCACTATTAAAAGAAGCTTTCACAGTTTATGCTTCGATGTTTGATTGCAAGGCATTACTCAATACACTGAAATACCATTAATTCAGCAGGTGGGAGAAAGAAAGCCCCTCCAACTGTATTTTCATTTTTCTCATGTAAAATTCCTCATCTTAGAAAGTATTTTTTGTATTATTAGGGTGACCTTATTCCCATGTTGGGGATGTGGTGTCAGGTGCCCTGCAGACTCTGTCCTCTTGAAGTAGAACTTAACACCGATGTTCGTACAGGCAATAAAACCCCATCACAGTGCATGCTGTTAAACAGCTCCCTTCATTGGGAAGAAATTGCAATGACTCCACAACAGTCTCTTCTACATTTCCTTTGTTTTCTGTACACCTCCCTCGGAAACTCTCAGAAACAATTCATACAGATTTGGGTATCCAAGAAACTATCTCATTTAACAAAACCTGGAAAGCAGGAGACTTGGGAGATGACTGTGTAAATTGTATCTAGAAAATGTTTTTCTTATGCCTGAAAAGATTTTATTTAGCATGAAGGAATGCAAACTGTTCTAGACACTTTTTGTTTTGCAGCTGGAATATTTTGCTTGTTTCTTTTAATTAGCAAGTGTTAGAAGTAACGTTTTGCATTTTATTTTGTTGGTGTAATGCTAAAGACTTTGTAAAGTAACTTATGCTGGAGTTTTAGTTGCTTCTGCAGTTATCAGGCCACGGTCCTTTTCCATCAGCCCCTAAATCTGGCGCTGTTGATGTAAGGCTTCTGCAGAGAAAGCCCCGCTCTGTCTTGCAGCCATTCTTTGATTCCTCACCCTGTGGCCCACAGCTGCCTGCCGAGGGATCACACACTGGGATCAGCTGGCGGGTCAGGCTCCCCTCTTCCCGCCCCCAGCAGAGACCCTGGGCACTCCCAGTATGTGCAGAAGCAGCAGCTATGCAAGTTCTGGTGATTTAGCGTCTTGTTTATGTGGCTTGAGGCATTTTAGGGAGGAAACAATCACTTCCCCCTGAAGGCACAGTACAGCATTTTTATGGGGTTAAGCCCCATAGGCCGGGATTTAGCTGAGATAAGAGGGAGCAGCTTCTGTTTATGCCATGCAGCTGCTGAAATGAGGACATTGCTGGCTGGAGGCAGCAGCACAGCTGCTTTAAGTGGCTTACTGAATCTGAAGCTTTGCTGTTTACTGCTGCCCTTTTATTCCTCCTCAAAACACAGACAAAAAAAATCGTGTGTGTTCTTACAGAATAAATACCTGTTCCACTCTTTCTCTAGGAAGAAGAAAATTGCCTGCTTCTGAAAAGCATCACGGGAAGTTAAATAATAAGCATGAAGACTTATCCCAGTTTTCCAGGGCCTGGACAGAGCAACCACCACTTGTGTAGGGAGAGGGCAAGCCCTATTGTTTGCCTACAGGGTAGGGAGTCCATACTCAGACACTGCATCACTTCCCACAGCTCCCCACACCACACTTACTGCTTCCCCAGCACCATCCAGAACCCCAACACCATCCAGAACACCAACATATCCAGCCCTGGGCTCTGAGGGTGCTTGGGCAGAGCCCAGCAGCGAGAGCAGGCCGGTGAGAGGGTGCTCCAGCTCAGGTCAGCACTGCCCCTTAGGAATGGGCCTCTTTTCCCCCATTCCATACCTTAGGGTAGAGTTGTTGCTTTCTTTTTTGCTTGCTTTCTTCTTTTTTTTTAATGGCTCCCTCTCACTGATCTCATAGGAGGTAGCAGAGGATTTGGGAAGAACAGAGAAAGCCTGGAGCTGCAATTAAGGCACTGAGTGAGCATCTCTGAGCCCAGCCTTGGGCAGGCAGGGTGGAAGATACAGGAGGGAGGGTGGAAAGTCAGCACACTGAACTCCTGCTCTTCTTCACCCCCTCAGAGCACGTAAGGAGCACAGGAGATGCTGAGAGGCCCCAAGCTGGTTCCAGTTTGTACTGGCTGTGCAGAATCTGGATTAAGACCAGGTTTGTAAAAACAACTTCAAAGCACAAAGGTTTTACAGGGCAACCTCTTTTCCCTGCTCTTTCCCCCGTGTGGAGCCTGGAGAATTGGGATCTCACAGGCTGGTTTTTCACAGCCTTTGATACGTGTGCATAAAATGCTGTAGTGCTGGTCAGTGCCTCATAGGCACATGAGAAAAAGGGAACAAAAAATATTTCAATTATCTATAAAACTCAATAGAATAATTAAATCCCATGCTGCTGAGGCAATATAAAAATAATGTTGGCAGTCGCCTGTGCTTTATTTTAAAATGTGAATTATTAAGTAGAGCATACCAGTTTGTTAAATTATTTTGTTATAGATGTCTGTGTGCAATGTGAATTCAAATCCAAACAACTGGCTACTAAGGAGCCAGCAACAAAGCAGTTCCTGTATGAGCTTGTGAAAGAAGCCAGCCTTCATTTTAATTTTAGATATGGGCCTGGAAACATCATAAAACTTAAATTGAATAGTATAGAGTGAGTAATTGCAATCACACTGTAACTTTATCTAAAATTGAGGAACCATTTAAATATCTTTCCAGAGAACACCCCATTCTTTTGCAGAAATAAGGTTTCAACAGTACAAATACTTTAATGAAAGCCCTTACTGAGAATTGAAATTAATTACTGAACTGCATAAAAGGACTTAAATGATTGAATTAATACAGTAGAAAATTTGTAATGTTAATTCAAATATAAATTGACTATGGGTAAAAAAACCCCTTCAAAGTTACTGTTTCAGTGGGAATCTTCCATTGACTTCAGGGGGTCTGGGTAGGGCTTTGTGTGTAGCAGAGCTGGAAGGAAGGACTGAAAAAAGCCAAGCAGGGAAGGAGCACATCAGTGAGTAGTTTTCCTGAAGGCGATGTGGGAATGGGCTCCAGCTGTCGTTCTCCCTGCGCAGGGGCTGCACCACCAGCTCCACAAGCCTCCCAGCACAAGGGCAGCTGGGCTTGGCTCTCCACTGGGTCCCACAGCAGCTTCCAGCACAAGGAATTGGGGTTAATCACCCGGGCTGGGAGGGGATTGACTGGAAGCCTGTACGCCAGCAGGTGTAAATTACAGGCCTTAATAGCGTCAGGCTAGGGTCAGATTGAGCAGGGACCTGGCAGGCACTGAGCTGTTCTGGGGCCAACTGGCCTCACCCCGGGGCTTCCCCAGCTCCTGTGGGGCTCCTCAGTGGGAAGTGTCCAGCAAGTGTAGCCCAGGTTGTGTCCCCGCTGCTGCAGGTGCAGTCTCTGTCTCAGGATATGCAGATGATGGGAGCTCTTTGGTACTCTGATGTCTCTGAGTGCCAAGGATTTATACATCCTGGCATCCCTCTGTACATGAACCCCATCACAGCACCAGCTATTGATGCAGCTAATCTGTTAGTTGAGGAAAAAATCTCTGTCCTTGAAGCACTTGTGACTGAAAAGTCACAGAGAAAGAAGTGACTCATCCAGAAATCTCCAAAACCTGCACATCCCACCAGTATTTCATGTTTGTAGGGCAGTCTGTAAAGATGTCCTACACTGATTCCTGCTGTTTGTGATCAGGATGGTCATTAAAGACTCCCTGTGTGCAAGGGAAAAGGCCTTGGATGCAGTGAGAAGTGTTAATCTCCCATCCCTAGGTGCTGCCACGAGCAGGCCTGTGAGCTGGGAAGAGGCAGAGCTGTGTTGGGTAGATGGATGTACCAACAGGAGCACGAGGCAACGGGTACTTTAAAATTAAACTTTTTTTACTCCCCTAATTAAAAATGGCTGTGCTGTTCATTTAGTATTTCTGGGCTAGAACTTACATGATCTACTTCAGGCTATTATACAGCTTGAGACAGTTATAAAAGGAAGAAAGTGGCTATTCTGAATAGAAAAAGCTCCTAAACTATAATTACTGCATCACCATTTAGATCTGGCAGTTTAGCTACAAATGTGATTGCAGTAACTCAAGAGCAGTTGCACAGCATGCTCTGTTCATGTGTTAACTGCTGAGACTTTTTTCCTTTTCTCCTCAAATTTTCTCTTCCCTTTTCTGTAGGCTGGATTTGGTGTTTGGGTGTTTTCAAACAGCTCCCATGAGCTGTTATATGCTTGGCAGAGTAAACCCTGCAATGTATTCCTCATACTGTGTGTAGCCAGGCTTAAACTAATCGAGGGTGCTTTGGGGAAACAGAGGGGGCTTAAATCTGCTTTGTGGCCTTGGGTGAAGCAGCACTAATGCTCTGCTCTCCTCCAGAGCTGCACCGTGCCCTTGGGAAGTGACTTTTGGGAGGCCAAGTGCCTTCACAGCGTAACAATATGCTCAGTATCCACACAGCTCCCGAGGCTACTGGGCAGAAACTGCCCTCCTTGCTCTTTTTTTGGACGGTCAGGAGGAAGCTTCAGCATCCGCTGTGTTCTTCCTGAGCATGGTGTCTCAGAAAGGACAGCCCCCACAGCCAGATGAGGAAAGTAACACGTGTAATGCTCTGGAATGGATAGGGTCAGGCTTCTAGCACAAGCAGCCTGCTTCTCTGCTGGCTTGGAAGCTGCCAGACTGATAACAAATGACTAAGACAAAAAAATAAATGACCCTTGTGCAGCTGGCCAGGTCCCTGGAAGACGGCCGTGTCCTTGCCTTCCCACAGCCAGCCTTGTGAGCGCTCCCATTTCAGACCACGGAGATTTTAGGATGCCTCAGGGTAAAGGCTTTGCAGAAATGACTGCTATTACTGTTCTGAATGTTGTTATTACTGCCATAATTATGATGATGGTAAGAGCCAAAAGCCCAAGAGATTAGCCCATTGATCCAATTTGAGGTAGCTTCTCGAATTTTCAAGCTATTTACATACAATGAACAAAAGAGAAAGAAAGAGAAGCTGGTTTATGAAATTGGATCGAGCAGTGTTTGAGCTGAATGCATTCCAGCTTGCAGCCAGTAGTGCTGTTACAGACTGGGGTGGGGGCAGAACTTTGATTAATTTTCTATTAATGTCCTGTAGCTGTTGTCCCTTGTATTAAATATAAGGAAAATTCTGTAGCATTTGCAAGTTAAACGTGACAAACGTTTTATTGATGCAGAATTTGCTGGATGCCCTTTTAGAGGTCCTTTTCAGTCTCATAAGCACATTAAAATCTATTTTAGCTAGCTATATAGAGTGCTCAAATACCAGGAAAATTCCTCTTGGATCTCTTGGGGTGCAACTCCCTCGTTCTGCAGTGTCATCCTGTGGTGCATCGTTCTGCTGTATCGCTGCAGACAAATCAATTCCCTGGCCCATTCCATTAACCCATGTGGCTCTGGTACCTGTGATGCCTTATCTGTCCTCCTAGAAACAGAGACTGGACAGAATAAGGAAATAAAGGTAGGTATTTATTTGGAAGGCCTTCAAAGGCACACCCTGGGGAGCCAGAGGCTGCTGCCCAGATGGACCCCGAGATGGACGACAGGTCACGAGTTCGTCACACTTTTATAGGTTTGGTTCATTTGCATATCAGGGTCAATTCTCCAATTAAAGCTTCAGTTCAATGATGTAATTTCCCCAAGCTTGTCCCCCCTTTCAGAGTCTTTGGTTTACACAGTTTGGGCCTAGGACGGTCTGAGTGTCCTTGGAGAGCAGGCCTGGAGAGGTTTTGTTATGTCTCCCTACCATGAGAGAGCAGAAATGAACAGGCTACAAGAAACCTCAGAGCTACACACTAAATAGTACAGAACTAGAAAAATATAAAAGTTAAAACCTAAGGCATCACCTGGTGCTTCCTTAGCACGTGAAGAAGCTTTTCTTGCTCTTCTGATGGTACAAGAGGAGCTCCCTGCTGAGGACAGAACGTACCAATGGTGAACAACACACGTGCAGCACTGCAGAGCTTGACTTGGAGTGCTTAAACTCTGTTTTCACATTCATAAGCAAATACTACTGTAAATAATAGTTTAGGCCTTCCGTAAACATTCACTGTCGTGGCATAGAAGGAAAAGTTTGTGCTCTGCACTTTAACATGCAGCTATGGTAATTGAAAAGTGTGGAAACAAAGAGTCTTACTGGAATTGACATTGTGGGAAACATCAGGAGTATTCCTGAAGCTGATGGGAGGTAAAAGCTTTTGCAGTATAAGTGTGCCCTTGGGTTCGCTGGCAAAATGTTTGTCCATGCTCATGCTGGAAGTAATTGCTAGCACTTGCAGCTCCACAGTATGCTAATAGTGCTTCCTTTCTAAGGTTATGTATCAAACTGTCTGGAAATTAGTGGGGGAAGAACTGGGATAGGATTTCTTACTTTTGCAGGAAAGCTTTCCTGATCTTATTTGTTATCCAAAGCTTTGGTTTTGCAAGGGATTTCAGCAAGTGTCCATAGGTATGCTCCACTGTGCTTTGTTTTCATTGGCTCCTCTGAAAACTGTAGCTCTGTGGCTTTAGATAAAACTTTAGAGCAACCCCTGTTATTGCCATTCTAACACCATGAAGACAGACCCTGAAAGCTATTCCAGTTCTGCTTGGGCAGCTTGAAGCAGTATATTATGCAAATCTGTACCTCCGAACAGCACTGAATTCGCCCTTTTTCGTCACTGGTGCCAGAATATTTGCCAAGAGCCAAGTATTTGAGGCTTTTTCTCCAGAGTGACTGGCTGAATTGGATTTACTCCATGCTATCTGGCATTGCTGTCAAGCACCACATTGACTGAAAATGTTTAGTGATTACAAGCTCTGCATTAGTGAGGTAATGCAAAAAGATTGTCAGTATCTATGTATCTGTCAAGATGAAACAAATGTTATAAGCATAGGTGAGTTATTGTTGATACACAAGGGAGAACAATATGTGTAATTATAGCAGTAGCAGTTATGGTGAAATAATTCATCAATATTTTTCAAGTAAGGGCTTTGGTGGGCACCTCATGTCCAGCCTGGGTCAACCCACCAGAGAAATCTTGGTTTTTTCATTAGGGTTTTTTTGGTTAGGTTTTTTTTTTTAGGTTGGTTGGTTTATTTGTTTTAGAGGGTATGGTGTGGTAATTCTCTGTCTGAATTAGTCCCAGTTAAGGTATCAAATAGTCAGTAGGTAAAATAGTTCAGACCTACATAAAGTGTTGATTTTATATAGAAGTTTGAGAAGTATAAATACATGATGTACAAGTACAATGGGATTTCCATTATATGATTAACTAAGTATAGGTCAAGTTTTATTTTAAGTCATATGATAATTATTCTGTGACCATGAATGTCTTTCCTTACAGTACAGTTAATAGAGCTGGATTTTATTGTAGGTGATAGTTAAGCACAGCTTTTGAATTTTAAAATCTCAGAGAAGCCAAGAAATGAAAAAGTGTAACATAGTGTTCAGGTCCCAGGCAAAGCCTGCTGTTCAGTTCCTAGAATCACAGACTATCCTCAGCTGGAAGGGACCCACAAGGACCATCAAGTCCAATTCGTGGCCCTGCACAGGACAACCCCAGGAGTCACACCCTGTGCCTTAGGGCATTGTCCAAACACTTCCTGAACTCTGGCTGGTTGGTGCAGGTGTGTAAGAAGCCAACAGACATCCCCAGATCCTGTCCTGAGGTTGTGTCGGAGCTGGCAGTTCCCATCTATTCCTTTGCTAACTCCAGATTAGGAAGATTAGAAAGAAAATCCTCTATCAAGCTGTTAGAAAGCAACTTGTTCTTTTCATAATTAATACTAATGGGACACTGGTGTTCCTGCTGCCATTGGGCTTGTGGGACCCAGGAGAGCCTCAGGCCAGCTGGACAACACTGATCTAATATCCCTCCCTACAAAAATTCATGCCTGGTGCATCCCTTCTGGAGAACTTGGTATGGAATCGGTCACTACACAATTCCAGTTGTTCATCAGTCTGATCCTGACAAAATAGCTGGGGGTTGTTGCTGTATCTGTATTTTATTAGCAGATCACTGAGATCCACAGATCCACAGAACACAGATCCAGTGGCAGTGGAGAAATCCAGAAACAAGCCTTTTGTTCTTCATGCTCCAGAAACAAATATCTGGACCTGGAAATTATATTTGAGTTTCTTGCCAAGACCTAGCAATGCAGAGTTGGTCGGAAAACATCTCACAAGCCAAATGCTCCCAAGCCTTTCCTTTGGGAAACGATAGAGGTGATTAATTTGGAGTGAATTATGATGAACTTGAAAAGCTAGAAGCATCTCTTTTCACTCTTGAGCTGCACATAAGGTCAGCCCAACTGTGTTTTAGCCAAAAGAATGTAACAATTTCATCAATCCTCTCTCTCAGCCACCAGTATAATTGCAGGCCGACCCAGAGCAGCCAGTCTTGAGACTTCAGATCTTCCTGAGAGCATAACTAGGCTGTGTGTCACAGAACAGCCTCATGAGGAAAGAGAATATTCCCATAAAGGTCTTGTGGGGCTGATCAAAGCAGATTTTTCCTGCCACTGCTGATATGCACAAGTAAGCAACTTCTGTGCAGCTCTGCTGTGCTGTTGTAACTCATTCAGACACCTGGGATCTGCTCTGAGTTAATGGATAAGGATTTTTTCCTGAGTTAAAGGATAACGTAAAGAATTAGGGTTATTTCTAAATTTTCCCAATCTATCAATCATTTTCCCAGTTCAAGTTGCCTCCCTGCACCACTACAGCTGCTGTCCAGTTTTACAGTAAAATATTACTTATAGGCAAAAATTTAAAAGCATCATTTAGAAGGATGTGTGTGCTTTCTTTGCCATCCTTTCAGGAGGCAAAGAAATGCGTGGCCAGTGGCTTGAACAATGGCCATGGTCTCCAGATTCCCTAAAACTCTCTCGTTGTGGCTGCTGATAGTGTTCTATTCCAAAACATGCTCATGGGGATGAGCAGACCTCCTCCAGAAAAATGCAGCCTCCTGCACTGAATTCAGTGCAGGGATCAAATACACAACTGTTTCTAGAAATTTTGAATCCATTCGGTTAATTCCTGAGCTTTTTTCAACACATCTTAAGTAAAGAAACAGCAAGCTGTGCATGAAAGCAAGAAGAAAAGCGTGAAGGGAAAAAATGTAAGTAAATAAATTATATTGAATATGCACAGTTATGGGGGAAAAAATATAGCAAATCTCTTCTCCCACAAAATGCAGACCTGTGAAAACTGTTTTTAAACCGGATGCAATGTTAATAATCCAACTGCTGCTGTCCTCTTTATCCTGCAAAACGCTCCTGTCCATGGCAGAATGAGCTGGAATCAGTAGTTAAATCCTCTTTAAATAAGCAGCAGTTTCCAAATTGTTTTTGAGCTTAACACATGGCACGTGGGCCTTCCACAGCGCTCCTGCCCGGAAGGCATCTTTGGTAGGATAAAATGAGCTATTCCAGCAGCGTTACAGGACATAATTGCACTGTGAGGGCTCTGAATATCAGTCTGTAAGAGCTGCCAGGACCACATCTGTTACCTGTTGGGGGGATGCTCAGAAGCCTCTGATCTAACCCAGGTGTCAAAGCTGGGAGAATTCAGTCTGTAATGTATGAACTGGCTGGAGTTTAACGTTTGGGGTTTGGATGGACTGCAGCTGTTGGGTGCCCTTCACCTCTCTCCTTCACACAAGACCGTCAATTCTCGGCCGAAGAACAGTGCCTGTGCTTCTGTAGGTCGCGTTCAGCTGTGCAGGCTGCCAAAGGTTCTCATGGGAATGACCTTACAGACCCTTCAGTAATAAAATCCTGCAGAAAATCACAGCCCAACCCAGGATAACTGCTCCATTTACATCCCAATACAAGGAGCAGCACTTGTGATTGCTGGCTTGTGTGCCACGGGGAATTCTTTCGGTTCTGAGCAGCGAAAACGGCCAAGGATATGCACAGCAGGGCAGATGGGATTGATTCATTAGAGTTCAGTAGGTTATCATTACTGTAGGAATAGGTAATGACAGATATTCTAATTACAAAAAAGGACTCAGTGGTTGGGGTAAATTACAGGCTAGAGCTGATTTGACCCCAATCAGTACAAATGAGGGTACAGTGCTCCATCATGCCGACAGCACCAATACCATCAGGGTTCAAAAGCCATCTGTTCCTTCCAGCCTTTTCAAGAAGTGTACTCAAGGGTATTTCTAGGGCTGTGGTGTTTCAAACTTCAGTCTCTCACACAAATGGGAGTGAGCTGGGCTTCTGCAGGGCAATCATTTTAATTCTCATTTAGGTCATTGTAATGTTTGGGTAAATTTTCACTCAGAATTGTCATAAATGTGTTAGCTGGAAACTTTAGCTAAGTATTCTTTCATATTCACTTGCAAGTGATAGAACTAACAGTTCAGTCAGATGAATGCATCAGTCTTCATTACTCAAACTCATGTATTGGTTTGGGTGGTCTTTGGCTTGAGCAGGTATAGGCATAGTAGCTTCCCCTCTGATCTCATATTTCTGGTCATTTTTGCAAGTCAAAGGACTGAAAAAAGAGTGTTTAAGCCATGTCAAAGGAGATGATAACTTTGGGGCATAACTTCAAGGGAATGGAAAAGCGAATGGAAGCTTTTCACATCAACTGCAGCCAATGCAGAAAGGGAGAAGGAATGTCTAAACCAGCTGGGTAAATAAGTGGAAGGGTTCATGACAAACCTGAGAAAACAGGGTATTTCAAGTTTTACCCACCTCTCTATTCAGCCCCTTCCCAGCTTTCAGAGGACAGTGTCCTATTGCACTCTGACCTCTTAGCAAGGACTAAAGCAGCCTGGGTTCCTTTATGCCTGGCCGTGGGGGGACATGAAATCAGGGATGTGAGGCAGAACTGTCACCAGGGACTCCCAGCTGGAGTCCTATGGGCTCCTGAAAAAATGAAAGCAGGGAAGGAAGTGTTACAGTCTTGCAGTGGCTTTTGCAAGTCAAACTCAGAATGTTTCACTTTTATGAAAATGTGTAATTAGCAGTCAAGGTCTTGGTGATAATCAGAGACTTTGTGTTTAACTATTCCACTTATGGATGGACCCTTTAATTGCTAATGAAAGTTGCATTAGCAATTAAATAAGGAAGAACATATATTGAAAAGCCTGACTTAAACTCACTGTAAATTATTTGATAATGAAAATCTACTGCCATATAAGCTAAAATATGGGTTTTTTTGGGATCTATATGCTATTTTGGAGTATCAGGAATTTTAGAAGAGGTGTGTATTGTTACCCATATCCCACTTCTGTTGAAATGGAAAAATAAATCAGTTAAGGAAGACTTTAAACAAGTCCAAATGTGGAAGAAAATTTCTTGGGTGATGTGTCATATGACTTAGCAGAATGTTAAATAATGCTAATAGAATGTTACTAATTAGACCTTATATGTTAGAATATAATATTTAATTGAGAATAAGAATAAATGTTTAATTAGAGAATAAGAGATAAATTTTTTTAAATATTACTTTGTAATTTTTTGTATTTTATGGCTTAAGAAACCTAACAGAAATACATGTAAGTAAAAATGTAATCAATACTTCATTAAAGAAGTGGCAAGGTCCAAAATATAAACTGAGCAATATTTGCTTATTCTGTGCAAGAGAAACCCCTCACTGGTACAACATTTATGTGGTTTTGATTCCAAAAATAGGGAAATAACCTTGGAGTAAGCTTTCCATATTAAAGCAGCTTTTTTCAATTGATATATACTGGCAAAAATTCCTTTAAACAACACAGCTTTTAAATGAAATATTACATAGCAATGCATAATGTAGCCAACTTTAAAGTACATTGTAAAAGCAGTTTGGGGAGATAGACTTTTTTTTTTTACCCTTTTATTTTTTTCTGTGTAATTCCACACTGTTCATCAATTTTTTCCTAAAAGGATTAGCTAAAATGGAGTTTAGATTCCCTACCCCACTCAGTTCAGTTCTTTAAATTTATGGATTGCTGATGCTTACCTCTTTGGTAGAGAGGTCTCTCTTCCTCAGTCAATTATTTTTCACACCCTGGGACCCTGCTCTGCCTAGGCAGCTATACAGGAACCCTTAAGCATCTCCAAATGGTGCTAAAGTTGGTCCTGGATCCCTTCCAGTGAGGAAAAAACCATTAAACTCAACTAGTTCTGTTTACTACAGCTGTATCCAAGGTCAAAATGCTCAAGAGAAAGGATGTTTCAGTCACAGCCACAGTTTAAAAGAGATTAGAAATAAATAATACAATCCTATGCTTAGTAACTGTTTAAATTCCATTGGCTTACAGTGACGTGGAGGACTGAAAGTCTGGTGGGGCAGGTTTCCCCTTGGCTGCTTTCCTTCACTCCTTCACGTGTCACTTTCTTTCTGCTTTGGGCTGTGGTAGTTCAGGTTTTACATCACATTTTACTTTGTATTATTGACAGCTCAATACCAACAAACCAGCAATTTTTGTAATACCAACAAACAGGGCCCAAAGAGTGGGAAATTCCTGTATCAAGCATATCACCTCGGTGAAAGGGGACAGGAGATTTGTATTTCCAAGGGGTGCCTTAATGCTGAGCACTCCCATTTCGGGCTGAGCAGCTTGGCAGACCTGGGTCTAAAGGGCTTCCTGGGTGCAAACCACTCCCATGTTCCAGTCGCTCCTGTTGCTGCTCTGGGGACACTTCTGCAAGACAAATCTGCTGTCTGAAGTGTGACATCCAGAAATGTGGCATACTTCTGAAGATTTGACTTTGTGCCTTACTCAAATTCATGCAGCAAATTTTATAGCAGAAGCAGGATGCAAAATTCTGGGCCCCCAACTCTGTGGCCTTAACTCCAGTGCACCACAGGCCATTAATTTTAACGTGACAAAGGGTTCTTTGTCAGAATGACAAGAAAAAAATGCAGCTAAACAGCAGCATCCTGTCTACTGCTAGGCCATATTTTGTTATTGGAGTATTATGCTGACACAACACCTTTTATCCAGGACAGAAATCACCATATCACATAGCTGGAGGTGGGACCTGCAGTGCAGGGAGTTTAGTTCTGAATAATTCTGTCTCTGCCCTGAGGTGAACAATCAGACTTTTAGCCTTACTTTAAGCATTTCTTGAACTGCTTGGACTAAAGGCTTTCTGTTCCGCTCTTGGAAGCATTAAAGTCACACATGAAAGGGAACCACAGATTAATTCCTCTTTCCTGCTCCTTGAAGGCTACTGTGAGAGCACAGAAGCATTAGTTTACAAAGCTTTAGGATCTTGTTTCCTCTTGTCACGGCTGCTTTTTGATCATAAACTCCATGTTGGTATTCCACCAATGGATTTGAACACATTGAGAATATATTTATTGGCAGTTAAACACGTGCTCATTAAATTTCCGTGTATTAAAATTGGAAGGGAAGGGCAGGAGCAAGGCAAGGAGGAAAATTCTGTTGCTTTAAAGAGGTAAGAGTGATTTAACACCTTGTTGGATGAACACGAGAACAAAAGAGCTCAGTTTCGGAGGTTTTTTGATCAGATTAAAAAGTTGTGGTAGGAATCTTTGTAAACATAGTTGAATAGTAGAAAATCCATGGAAGAAGAATTCACTTACAGGGAATATCTGTTAAATTACAGCTAATTAATTAAATAGGTCTTCAACAGCAGATGTCACTGAAGCCTTAAGATTTAAGAGAGGATTTCAGAAGGCAGAGGAACTGAAATAAATGAGCCTTGGTGTCACTTTAACCTTGCTCATACTTAAGCATGTACATTACTTTTATTACTCTGAGAGTCTCATCTCTAGAAGATGCAACAAATTGACATTTTTTTTATTGCACTCATTACTGTTAGATTTGACTCCAGCTTCACTAATTTATAACTGTGTTTTAAGTTTTTCTCCTTAAAATTGCCTTTCATATTTATAGCTCAACTTTATCAGCAAAAATGCGTGTAGGAGACATTGGGATAAAGATTATTCATATTAGCCTTCAGTCTTCAGTCCGTGGTTAGACTCGTCCTGTTCCATACAGCCCTCAGAGAGGAATGTGTTGTTGTAGCCTATTTAATGTCGCCACTTAACTACAGGTAGAGGCGCTTCCCTGTTCAGAGATCCTAGTGAGAAATGATGCTTAAAAGCCTCCAGAGCTGAGGATCAGGGAGGAGCTCTGTGGCCTTGGGGCATCCACGGGGATGTGTGGCTCAGCTGGGAGCCTGTGTGGGTGCCCTGTCCCGGTGTGGGTCAGCCAGTGGCGGTGACTGGGCTGCAGCAGGGTCAGGCGCCTGCGGTTTGCAGCCCCGTGCTTGTGCTGCTGCCCCAGTGACCTCAGTCACCGCAGGACCCAGAGCCTCCCTCGCCCAGACAGGGCTGGGGGAAAGGTGTCGGCTGAGAACCCGGAGAAGGAGCGTCCTGAATAAAGACAGGAGAGATTAGTCTCCGCATTGTGTGAGAGTGATATTAAGCTGCTCAGTTGTCCCACTTTTTTAAGCCTTCTTATTAATGCTGCTTAAAATGGAAGGAAGCTTAATATCTGTGTTTGTAGTAGCCCTGACTGGCTGGTACAGCCCAGGACAAGGAAGTTGAGTGTAAGCAGGGTCAGACTGATTTTTCTGTGCCTGATTTTAACATTCCCTTATATCCAACCTGTTTCATCACCCTGTGTTAACATAATGCAAATGTAATTCAATTTTCTAGCAAGAAATTGACCCGGCCTGTCTGACTGTTCTAAAATAAAGTGAGGGGACAGTCACAATCAATTAGGGCCAGTGTGGATAAGCCCAAAAAATTCCTATGGATGCAGTTATAAAACATCTGTATCTGATTATGTATGTTAGACACTTGCATTTTTAAACACCTTTTGATTAGGGTGTGAGACACTGGGTTATCCAAGCTGAAACTTTCATGGAGGAAGCTTAGGAAAATGAAACTACAACTCTTCATTTCATGCCCTGTTGAGATGATTTGTATAAGAAAGTTTAGATAGTGGTACAAACATCATGTGCTTTCCTGTTAAAATGTATAATGTGAAAAAGGCTATTTTTTTTTCTATTTTCATCTGCTTCTATTAAGCCACTGAAAAGAAGTTGGTTTCCCAAGCTCTTCTGTATAGCTTCCTAACCCAAAATATCTGAAAGCACCACTATTCATAACAGTAATTCATTCCTGGTGTGTGAAAGTAATCTGGAGCAAGGTCAGAGAAACACCTCACATTAAAACCCTAACCTGAAAGTGTAGGAATTGTAATGAGATGGTCTGAACCTGCAGGTGAATGTGCTGGATTTAGGTGGGGTGAAGAGGGAAGAAAAAATCCCAAGGGAGGTAAAACCATGTGAGCACAGTGGGATGTGGCACAAGAACTCCCACGTCCTGGGACATGTTTGGCATCTCGTGGTTGAGCAGAGCTGCCCTTCTCTCTCCCTGTTCTCATCACCTCACGTGGCAGGGCTGGCTCTGGCTTTCTGGATAATCACACACTGCTTGCTTGCCCAGTGCAGCACAGGGAAGGCTGAGCTCTGCTTGACTAACACGGATGAATAATGAATACTGTGCTGGAGATGTTCAGGCTCAGTTCCTACACACCTTGTAAATCATTGAAAGCTTTAGTAATGCTCCTGCTTTATTATAAAAATTCACCGAAGGACACTCTTGATGATTCACCTTAGAAATTTCTGAGCTGTTCTGCATTGTGGAAGAAAATCTCGCTGCACTGGGCTGACAAGATTTCCTGGCACACACACAGGCTGTATTTCATACCTTTGGTTTTGGCTAAGTGATTGCAAATAATGAAATCTGTAGATACTGTTGCCTGTTGCTTGTGAACAGCCACAGGTTGAGAAGACTTCCAGTTCTTACCTGTGCTCTCCAGGGATCACTGGGAATACTCCTAGACAGACTCCATATAAACAAACAAGCAAAAAAATATTTCAATTTATACTGTAATATTGTCACAGGTCCTATAAGATATTGTTGAAGAGTCTCATCATCTCAATTTTAGCTGTTTGCTTAATTGTTCAGCTCCAAACTGCTCCAAAGGAAAGAGTACTCTCAGGCACAGAAATAAATGGGATGGCATACAGATGCTGACAAGCTATTTAAACGTGTCTGTGGAGTAAAACACAACTTCTGCAAGGAAATCAGAGTCAAAGAAGAAGCAATAGGTCACAGTGACAGAAGAATTACTGAGGGGAATAAAGACACATCACAGCCTATACTGTAGTCATTGTATAGGACAGCAACAAAAAAATCACGGCTCTGTTAACAGCACGTGATGATAGGTAAGCAAAGCCTGGAGCACAGTGCCTGCACCCAGAGGAAGGGATGTGCACTCCTATGCTTGGAGCTCCTGAATAATGAATGCTGAGCCATTTAACTAGAGAATTTCTCCAAACCATTTTCTTTTCATGCAGTGTTTGTTAACTGGTGATAATGCTGGCAGACACTGAGGAAGGAGTATCCGAATATATTCTTTTCCCTTGCCGCTGTTATTCTGCATCTGTTTTAGGCAAAAGGCAATTTCAAGAAACCGTTGATGTTTTTTCAAATAAATAAACAGTAGCCAAAGCAGAGTATTAAATGAAGCACATACTTTAAAGTAAGTATTGATTACTGAGAATGTACATTTCAGAGCTGATCTGAGTGCTGCTATGTCCAGCTGTGACAGCTGTGCTATAAAGAGAGATTGTACCAAATTGCCAGTTGCCAAGCAGAGAAGCCGAGGTGGCCAGGACAGCAACAGGGGCTTCTATGTTTGTTTGGAGACTTGCCTCAGTTCCCAGCACTGCAGAACACTTCTCCAAAGCAAGGATGCTTTGCCTGTCCTAAATTTAATCTAGTGGAAGAAATCTTTTAGATTATAGCTGTGTCCTTTACTGACCCTCAGCTCTTACCAGTAGGTCGTGATGCCAATATCTTAATTTTTCATTTTATGCTGCTTGCTTTAACAATGTGTTCTTTGGCAGGCAGCCATGTCTACAGCACTCTGCTATTAAAATGTCTGCTCTCTGCTGCAGCTGTCCATTTACTTTATGAACTGAGCAGCCAGTCGAATGTAATTTAAGAGAATAGGGATAAGTCATAGCTGAGGGCACAGTATCAGCTGTATGCAGGTCTGTCCTTCAGAGATTTTTGAACCTAACTTGTCATACTACATGTTTATTTTTTAATTAGTGCAAAACGTGAAAAGAATGACTTGTCATGCTGCACGCAGTGGGTGAATGAAACCAATCCTGCCCTTGTGGAAATACTCGTGGTACTCCGTGTGACACAGCTGACAGAGTGAACACAGAGCACTCAGGAGTGACACAGTTGACAGAGTGAACACAGAGCATAATACTTATCCTACATAAATGTTATTACAGGTCTAGAGGGCAGACTAATTTGACTTTGTAACGGCATTAGCTTTAACGTTTAAATAAAGAGGGTCGATTCATAGGAGACACTCTCATACTAGAACCAGACTGTAAGCTGGGTTTTTACATGAGAGACCTTTCACAGAATGTCCCATTTGCCTATAACAATGGTCTGTGAGAGAGGGTGGAGAGGGTGCTTGCTGAAGCTACTGGTACAACCTCAGCACTGGGTTGACATAATGTCTGGTAAACAAGGGAGGGATGGGACCAGAAATTAATGGATTGTAATTGATGTGCTGGCAATTAGAACTAACTGGCAGGCAGGGCAGTGAGGGGGTGACTCTGCTCCTTAGGTTTTTTGGAGTGATTAAAAAGTGTGGGAAGTGGCTGTGGAAAAAGGCTGGGAGGATGGAAGGAATTTTGCTGTCATCTCTGCCATCTTTAGTATCCCTGGGATTTGGAGAAGCACACCTGCTTCCCCCACACCCTCCTCAAAACTGCATCATTACTGGGCCTGATCCAGGGATGCACATTGATTAGATAAGGCAGAGATAAGGAATGCTGAGATTGTGCTCTCATCTCCACCAGCACACAAAATCTGGATTTTCTCTTCTTTCTTCTCTGCCTTATTTTACTTCTCCCAGCTCTTTTAAAAACTAGGCATTAGCAAGCCACGAGAGACTCTGTCTCAGTATTTCCATGAGCTGCTGGCCTGAGAAGCATCTCAGAGCAATGCCTGAAATGGCTCAGCAGTGGTGTCCCTTTGCCAAGTCTCTGAGTAGCCAATGGGACTGAGTGCTTGAGTTCATTCCTCTAAGAACAAGCTGCCAAGGCTATCATATAGATACATATATATGATGTATATTCTTACAGATATAAATAGGTGTAAAAAATGGAGACAGGAAAATGAATGATATAAACAAGCAGAAAACCAAAACATGGATGTAGTTTTCATCCTTAAGTACAAACAAGGAGGCACCAGATCTGTCATAATGATGATTTTTGTCCCTTCAGTAAGAAAAGAAACACCTTTGTAGACAGAAGGTCTCCAGTATATTCCTTCCTTCTCCTCCTTCCCCCCAGTTTATCTGTAAGCTAAACAACATAGAATTTACTATGCTATTTAAAATACAGTCTCCTGCTGTTGACTGCATTTTGATATGGAAATGTATTCTCACTTGTATATATATTTTTTTACAGAACTCAGTGTTGCAGAGCAAACGTAAACCCCATTCTCACTAATCGGGATTTACTCTTTCTGTTTACTGTCCACATGGATGAACTTTCAGCGCCAGCTTCATTCCCTCTTGGCAGTGACCAAAGACCATCTAATACAGAGCTTTAAACATATTATTAGCCTTTAAATGAGTAAATTTCATGTGAAATTACATGCTCTACAAAGACGGAGGTAATGGATAATAAGATCTTTATCTCAAAGGAGCTGTAAAGGGAACATAGTGAGATTTAATTCGCTGTCACCAACTGGGTCACATCTCAGTGCAGGCAGTGTATTATTTCTGACAGACAATATGGTCTGATGGCTATTAAAAGAGCAACGGAGTAAGTTTCAGTCCTAGGCTAGTCCTCGGAGATCAAAGTGCCACTGAAGGATGGTTTTCTCAGTGGTTATCAGCATTTCAGTCTTGTGACTATGCGCTCTTCGTTCTCTAAGGTTGAAGGTTATGTATTTTGGCAAAAAGGCCACAGACTAATTAGACATGGGTCCTGAAGTGTCTTTTCCTCTGAAGAGGATTTCCTAGCTCCGAAGAGAGATATGTTGGCAGTGGAATATATATTCCCTAAAGCTGTTTCAAAGTTATGCAGAAATAAAGGATTACGGTTTTCCAGCTCCTTAATCTGGTACGTTTATCATCATAGCTTTCTAAATTTGTAAGAAGCTCAAATCATCCTCTGTTGAATTATTAATCATGGAAATATCTGAAAAGATCCATCAACATATCTGTGGGTTGCTTTTCCTCCAAATTAACTTTTACTGTAAGAGTCATCAGATGTGGACCCCTGTAGTAAGTCTTGGTGATAGTAAGGTAGAATCAACACAATTTTGGGCAACATCTTGGGGAAGAAAGCAGGCAGCTCAGTGATTTTCATGATCCCTAACAGCAGTGAGAGACTAGGTATACATATGTATATATATTTAATAAAGATCTGTTAAGGATGCAGAAAAAATGTTTGTGTCTTCCAATATACCCTTAACTAGAATCCTGATGTTGAAAACTTATTTATGAGGGTACGTTATTTTAAGCAATAATTCTGTATGTTCATCGTGCCTAAGCCAAAAATCTTATGAGGGAATGTTTGTGTATCCATCATGCACCTACCGGAAATATGTGTTTGGAATGAATTCCTTTAAATAATATTTGAAAACAAAATATTTGAAATAAAATACTACCCAAGCTGACATGGAATCTACAATTTGTACCCGGAGGAGCAGGACAGAACTAGAAGTGTCAGAGAATTGCAGATTCTTGCTTAAGCTTTTTTAAAAAGCCAGTAACCTTGGTTACTGACATACCAACATTGCCAGGTAAGCATTTCTGCATTTAGAACTACAATGGCCTTCCAGGACTCATGAAATGGCATCTATTCATTCATTCATTCAGTGACAAAGGGAGAGTCACAGAAACACTGATTTAGAAAGGAGATCTAAGGATGATAATTTTTCTATCCCACACTTATATTTTAATTCACTCACTGAATATGCAAAGTGTATGTTTAGCTAAGTACTAAAAATTGGCCTCAGGTGTAAAATTTTACAGATCGTGCTTGTGTCTCCCCAGTGACACCCCTGTGTATCTCCCTCTCATTAGGGGATGCTCCCTGCAGGAATTAAAAGCAACATGGAGCAAATGCAAAGCAGGGGCTTCCACCACTCCAGGGAAACATGACAGGACTATTTTTTTCACTTCTCTCTTCAATTGATTTCATGAGACCTGGTCTTCTTTTGCTAACAAGGTCATCTTCTTCTGATTTGAAAAACTGTTCTGTGTCTCATTTTGTAATTTTCTGATTCCCCTTCTTCCTAATCTCTTATTTCCCTCTGTCTTCTCCCATCTTTGGACCACTCTGGGCCATCTGCATCTAGAGAAATGATACTTCATGTGACTGTCTGCAGCTGCTTCAATGCTTTCCAAAGCAAAATTCTTTCACTGGGACTATGGGAGAAGCACAGCGTGAGGGAAAGCTAAGGCTCATTTCTCTTAGCTTGAGCCCGCAGTACTGCTCATGATTCAGGTGCACCAGCAGCACAGGTTACTATTTCCTTAATACTTAAATATGTCACTTTAAACACACACTGTCACACTGTCTCTGCCAGGATGAAGGGTGCAGCTACTTATTTAGGAGAGTATACGTGTGAAGAATTCTTTCCTAAGGAAAATTAACATAAACGCTTTTTTCCCCCATCTACTTTCTCTCTTGTGACGTATTTTGGAATCAGTAGGAGAACTTTAGTTGCTGAATTTTCACATCAGTGAGGGTTGTCATCTTGGCAGATTTTCACAGGACTAAAAAGGTATCTCTTTTATAATGAAAATGGCTCCAAAACCCTTTTCCCTCTGGACACCACAGTGCATCTTGAGCTAAATGTGGTTAGACATTCTGGCTCCAAAAAGAGTTTTTTCCCTAAAGTGCTTTCTGATGAGCACAACAAGATTATATTCCATGCAAAGGTGTAGCACTGTGTGTCACTCACACAGCAGCGAAATCATGAGTCGCAGCAGAAATTAAATACTCTAAACATCCAATGATGTGTGTCATTGCATGCACTGAGAAAACCTTAATTCAGGTAGTTCCATTCTCACTGGGATAAGTGAATCATGCAGAAGAACATTTCCCTTTCACCAAGATCCTTCTTTCCCTATAGATACTGTATTCAAACCCAGCAGCTGTCATTATCTTGCTGATTTCATTCTCTAAAATATTTGCCCTCACTTTTTCTTGCAATTTAGAGTCAGGTTACCAGAGTACCGTCCTGGTGTTGAAAAAGCATGGCGATGGATTATAGAAATGTAGCATAAAAAAACCCCAACAGACACATAAAACATGTTTGCAATCAAATAAACAGCTTAGAATTAGATTAAATGGAAGAAAGCCAGGCATTCCCTAGAAATTTATCCACTTATCTGAGCATTCTGTGTAGGTTTTTAATTTCCTATGTGCTTATCTAATAATACTTTCAATATGTCCATCATTGCAGTCTGAGTTAGTTCTGTACTTCAACTGCCCTCTCAGTAAGGAGATAACCTTCAGCTTCTTTGCATTGGCCTCTCGTTCTGGGAGCACCTCTGGGACTTCTGGAACCTTGGATTTAACCATCAACATATAGGCAGATATCTACAAATACTTCTCCTGTTTACTCACAGTAGTTACAGTTAAAGCTTCCTTACACTCAGTGTATCAGGTTTTATTTTCTTTCTCTACAGCACTTTGGTATGGGATGGTTCCATACAGGGTCTGCATGGTTCAGTCCTAAATGTATGGATCTGACAGGGAGGAATGGTGGATTCCAGCTCTGTCTCTGCCACGAGCTTGCCAGCTTGATGCTGGCACCTTTCTGTTCCTCACTTTATTTACAATTAACTAGAAGTAGCCCTAACTCTGTCAAAGCAAATTCTGAAGGTACATTCAAGTTTATAGTGCACCAGGAGTTCCTTGATTTCAAAAGATTTTGAGCGCAAAATATTTCTCACAACTGCCTTGATAGTGAGACTGAAAGAACAGCAGCTTTTCTCATGATTTTGCATGTACCTTTTCATCTGCCAGCATCTTCTATTTCCCAGTGTAGATTGAAAACATATTTTTAGCCATTAAAATGCCAGAGTCATGCTGTTTAGAATTTGTCCTTGAGCCTTGTGACCACCATGGGAAGCATGATTATTTATTGCATGCACTTCTAAAATAGTTCAGTCTCTTTCCAACTTGCCACTACCAACAATCAGAAATTATCAACTCAGAGAAAAACACCTTCCACACCTCATGATTTAAAAGCACAGCAAAACCTTGCTATGTGCCTTCCTGGATGGAGTAGTGATTGATTCTCTGGTGCCAGTACTTCAGGAAACTCAGAATCTCTTGGGATAAATGCCTTCAGAAATCCATGTATAAGAGGCAGGTGTGAATAATAAAATGTCTGTTTTGTCTTTGTGAGAATCCAGCTCTCGTGACAGGAAAGCAAGTACTTACCACTCATTACAACTGAACTAGGTCAGACTTTGAGAACAGTATTCAGAAAGATTCAGTGTTAAGGAAGGACCCTGGAGACAGACTGAGGGCTCATCCTCCTGCCCATGCTCAGCTGGGCTACCCAACCCCACGTGGAGGAGCAGTCACTAATGATCCAGTAAATTGTATCTCCAACTGCCTGGTGTCGGTATTTAGCAATCATCTAAACATCCACTGCCATTCTCCAGATGATTCCCAAAAGATTAATTTTTATATTTTTGTATCTCTACATCTGTACACACAGATATGTACGCATACACACACAGATACATTGTGTACACATACATATAAATGTATACACATACACGTAAATGAAGATATATGTAAAAGTTTTATGTTATAGAAACTTTATAGAAATAAAAACTTTATAGAAATAGAAATTATAAAATTCTATAAATATATATAAATTATAAATTCTATAAAATTTGTATTTTATAGAAATATATTTTTATTTGTATACATGTCCATATATTAGCATTGCTTTCCTGAGTAACCAGAGTTAATAAAATAGGAGGGATAGTGTAAGCGTCAAAGAAGAGGAGGATTCTTATAAAACATTTTGTGAGATAATATCTCATGATTTTTCCAAGCTACTATGATTTTGGGCATATAGTGTGACTGTCCTTGATGTTCCCCTGGAGCTCTGAAACATTGTTATTCAGTTAATTACTGCTTGGTCACACATAATTTGGTATAAGGTCAGCTCACTTCTTGGTGCACATGTTACTGCCATGTGCCCAGAGGAAAACCAATTGCATCTTTTAATCTGATCTTTGGTTTTTGTTGCCATTTAATACTGCAAATGTAATGGAATTTCAGCTTTCATTTTTTATCTTCTGATGCTTTGACATGTTCAGACAAGAAAGATTAGGGTCAAATACATACATGGAATAAAACTATTTTTAAAGTCCTGACCTGTATTTTGAAACCTCTGTGTGCTACTGGAACAGTCTGCTTGTATTTTTCTTTAAGTTAATTGAAACTAATTAATTGCATATGAAAAAATAGCATGATTGAAGTAGTATTCATGGAAACAACATCACTTTGAGTCAATTCCTGTCTGCAATCTGATTCAGCTATGAATCAAGACTTGAAAAATATATGAATCCTCTTGAAACGTCTTCCCATTTCATCTGAGCAGGCAGGAAGTATTCCCTGTGCCAGCTTCTGGTAAACTGGACTTCTGCACAGGGCGTGACTGCTCATAAACCAACTGCTCAGCCAAGGACTGGCCTGTGCTGCACAGGCAGCAGGGGCTCCCCCATGGGATTGAGATGAGCCAAGCTCAGGGAGGTGGAACATGGTCTGCATCTATCGGGCCAGAGACTGAGCTGTTCCTTTGCCTTTTGGGAGGATTTGTAGCCTCATCATTTCATGTTCCTGTGGCCAGAATCCCTGTGAAGTACAGCTACAGTGCAGGATCTGTTTTCTTTCCTGTGATCTCTCTTATGTATCTGCACTGAGAAGTAGATAATTAAATTGATCAGGGACATATTTTAATCATTAGTGCCTCCTTATAATATACAAAAGCATCTCATGTAGTGCTTTTCTCATATAATTCCCTAATGAGTGAGTGGGAATTTTCCCTAAGAAAGGAAGGTGGGATTAATCTATAAAACTGTCTGTTTTAGGATTCTTAAACAGAAAGAGGGCAGGTTTAGATTAGACAGAAGAAGTTCTTTACTGTGAATTCTTTACTCTTGGGTCTCTTCCCACCCAAACCATTCTGTGATATCACTCTATCAGTCTTATGTAGTCTCTGACCGATTACAGAGTATCTGTCACTGGTAAAAACAGTATCTAAAGAAACAAAATTATAGCACATAAAGGTAATTCCGGGCACTCCTTAAACCTCTGAAACAAAATAGCAAATGTTACAATGAAACAGATGAGGAGATAATGCAGGTATCTTATTTTTAAAAAGGTTGTGAGAGAACATCATTTAATTAAACTTTTGTTAGGGCTGGTGAGTTGGCAGTCCTAGAAGAAAGGGGGCTCTCTGTGTATCACATTTAATGGTGTGCCAGCAGCACGCAGGAACTGGGTGTTCCACCCACGTGTCTTGTCCTTTCTAAACATGTTTTGAACAGGAACCAGAAGGATCATGTTTAGTTCTTTCCTTCCAGCTGTGACTCTTCCCTGTTGGTGCATGTTAACAGGAATGCTGTTCTTTGAGCAGTCAAATGAGAACACCTAACTATGATGCTCTTGCTGTATTCTTCTCCTAGAGGCTTTCTTTCCTCTTACATTTTATTTCTCAATCTGTACAGCTCCGTTGGTCCATTATGCACTGTGTTGTGTGCCGATTATAAGTAGATTACTACTTCTGCAAATCTCAGGATTAAAAACTGTAATGATATTGTAAAATGGAGGACATTGCCTATACAAACAAAAAAGCTATAATTTCATATTCATTAAACATTTTAAGGATTGTAGAATTTAAAATGTTACTAAATAACAAAATTAGCAAAACCACAAATTATCCACATCAATCAGTTCAGGATTAGCATTAATTTAAAGCAGGCTCCTTTGTAACAGTGTTTACATAATGATAAGCCATACAATTGCAAATGCATTTTCACCTTTATTACTGATTTCTACTGAGATTTCATTGAATTCCAGTCAACTTTTCTCATTCTGTTAAATTTGAAGGCCATTATTAGAAACATGACTGTTGTCTTTCCTGTTGTGTAACTGAATGACTTCACAGATAAAGAAAGAATCCCAAACACAGGAGATAAAGTCCCATAACAATGTCACTAGTAAAAGGCTATTTTTTGAGGTCTGAGATTATCAGTCAACCTTTTGGTTATAAAATGCAATAAAAACATTAATCTGTCCCGATTTAGAAAAAAAATATTAATTATACAAAAGGAAATAATTTCCATAGCTGTACATCAAGCTGAAATAAGGAATTTTACTTATATTCCAGAATCCTCCAAAATCCCACTGAATAATGGAAACATTAGGCATTCGTATCCCTTTGGCCCTTCAGCCTACACGAATACAAATTAAGTTGCAATGAAAAATAAGGAAGAAACTGTATCAGACTTAAATGAAATATATTATACACTAATGTGTTTTAGCAGTCAGACACTGAGCAGTATCTTCTTTAAGAAGAAATGGAAGACAGCACACTTGGATTTTAGAAATGTGCCACACCATTTTAACGACTGCCTAGAAATGCTTCCCTGTGTTTGTAAAAGTGGTGTGGATGTGTGGATGGCTGGAATGCGGCTGCTGAAGATGGCGCAGAAAACAAAGACTGTATTTTAGAAGCAGCTTTAACTAGGCTTCTTAAATTGTTTAACTAGTCTGTTTAAATAATTTAGATCTCAGTAGGTCTAAATTATTTAGACTAATGTAGTGTTTTGAAACATCATGCATGGTCAGCCTTAGAAGAAAGAGCACAGCAGCAGCAAGGTGTAAAGATTCCTGAGGCAAGTTTCAATGGCAGATTTTACTGAACTAGTCCAGACTACTTCTACTCCAGCACCACTGAAAAATAAGAGCAGTTTAGGCCTGTGTAAATTCACTGTTTTTCCTGCATGAACAGACAGTGTAATGCATCCTGAGCATCTCTGAACACCAGCAGGGCTGGCCACAGAATAACACATCGCAGAGTTTTAAAAGCACATCCTGGACTGATATTTGAGTACTCTTCAAGCAATGTTCAGAAGAAGAGTTTGACCAAAAAAAACTTTTCTAAAAGAAGGATAAGAAGGCTCACCAAACCCATAAATACAGCAACACTGTCTTTGCAAGGTAGACATCTGAGACAATTAATTTAAATAGCAAAGCAGCTGTCAACTGGCAATGAATAGGTCTTCATTTAAATATTGCCCTATTAACTAACTGTTATTTAGAAAGTGGTAGATAGCACTAAGGCCTGAAAAGATATCAAATGTTCAAGTACTTAATTTGGATTCTTTTTCAAAGATATGAAAAACAAAGGACTTAGTCTTAAATGTGACAAGGTAAACGTGTATTTCAGCAGAATGAGTTTGAGCTCAGCTCTGTGTTTTTACTTAAGTAAAAAGGGAAGAAGATGCAGTGATGGGGAACCACTATAAAGACCCCAACTTGCACCAAACTGAATCCTTTTATTTATATACAATTATTTATTGCAGAATGGTACAAAGTTTAATTACTTGTGGATACTATACATGGACATAATACATATACACGTATATAATAATAATACATAATCTTAGTAATACATGAGCACACTCGTGTTAAGTATTTCTTTATGTGACATTAGCCCATTGCTTTCCTCATTATCTCAGCAATCAAGTTCATAAACTTGGAATATTCATTTTAGTCCATAATTTTAAGGTAGTAGAAAAATGAAATTACCTGTATAGCTTAAAAAGTACATGAAGTTGAAAAGTAAATACATAATTCTGGAGACAGTAACTCCTTAGGGTCAAAGTAAAACTTGCAAAATATAAGGGATGTATTTATTCCTTAATGAAAAAAATTATTTATAGAGACACTGATTAAGAAGACAGCTGAAAGTTCATTTTTTTTACCTGTTGATGAATAAATTTTACAGAATCATGAGATATTTTGAAATTAACAACTTCAATCCCTAACCATCCAACTGCATGTACTGTCATCTACTTAATCAAAAGTCCACCTAGACCCCCAAGAAGCATATGGTCTCTAATTCTAACATCTGATTTCCTTTTCTTGAATGTTGGTGAGTTAGTGAGAATCCATGTTCCAGTATTTTGTAAAAGTAAAATGCCCACAATTAATAAATTATTATTTATATGTGGGGGAAAAAACCAGTGGCATCTGGGTGCTTAGCCCTTTTGAACTAGAAAGAATGCAAACAAAGGAAATACAGCTCATCAATCAGCGTAAAATCTGAGCACAAGTAGAATGTGTTTGAACGCAGTAACAGAAAGTGGATGCACAAAGTAGAAGTGAAATTCTTGTGAACAGATTAGTTTGCAGCAGTCACAGCATATGAGCTACCTAGCAAGGATTTTTTTTTATGGCCATCAAGGCAAAGATGATTTTTATGAAGTGATACAGGAAGCAGACTGTCCTTGCTTTGAGGATAATTTTAACTCAAGCAGACTAATCTTCATTGTAATGCAGGGAATTAGGAATATCCAGGTCAGATTTTGTAGAGCATAAGGGTCTGTTACATGGTCAAATTTGAGAAATCCTTCTTTCCTTTTCCACTGGAGTGGAGTCCCTGGCCTCTGACCTCTTGGGGCTGGGAAAGTATTTGTGTGAATATCACTAACTGTGTACCCAGCTCTTCTCTGGGTGGCTGGTGTCACCCACTGCTGTGTCTCTGGTTTTGGAGGCAGCACACTGCCAGGTCAGTGAGCAAAGGGGATAATAACAAGCTTTTAGTCCATCTCCCAGTGTAATGTAATGTCCATTTAAATCAATTTAATAGAAAATCAATTCAAGGTGAAGACCTCAAGCTGAAAACATCTGATAATAAACTGGTAGGAAAAGATAGTGCAGTTGATCATAGCTGGACGTCAGTCTGCAGTCTGTCAGTAGGAGGGTTAACACCATTTTTTGAGATAAGCAGACAGAAGCTGGAGTTCTGTATGTAATGCTTCCTTTTTCAAAAACTGTGAATTCTGCTTCAAGACTGGATCTTAATCTTTAGCCTATATTAGCATACGAAAATCTGTTAAATGCCTAAACAGGTAGTGGAGGTTCTCAAATCTGTCCTAAAATATCTCGAGGTTGCTTTCTTCTTTTATATATGCAGTTTTCTTTCAGAGCTCCATTTCATAATTATTTCCAGATTATAAAAGCATGAGCTGGAGTTAAAAAATGTGGTTATACCACCACTTCCAGGTCAGCACACACAGCTGATGTGCCTCCTTTGTGCTGGTTACAAGTGTTCCTGGTTGTCTGATCTTTACTCCTTGATCTCGCCCACTGTGCCTCAGAAATGCACCAGGGGAGCTCCACAATCACTTTGTGAGAGAGGACTTCAAGTATTGGTGTTGAAGAAACACCCGCCAGTGCCTGCAGAAGGGCAGTGGGAAATACAACTTCCCCAGTGAGACTGTAATATAATTTCTTTTATTTTGGGGAAGGAAATGGAGAAGAAAGTTATTTGGAAGAAATTTCAGTGGGAATGGTGAAGTGGTTTTGATGAACAAAGTAGGGAAAAATCAAATCTATGCTAATGCAGTTGATGCTCAGAAGCTGAGAATGACTGCAAGAAAGGATGATTGCGTGGTTACCGCACTGATGCCTGACTGAGGAAATCTGAGTTCATTTCCTGGCTTTGCTATCTCTTCAGCTTTAAGCAAGAGATTTAATCTCTCTGCTTGCCTTTTTTTTCCCCTTCCTGTACCACAGGGGCGTCATTATACTTCAGATTGTTCTAAGAATAAATGCATTAATGTGGCCAGTACATTTAAGTTTAAGCAAAAAAACATATAAAAGCTTCAGTTCTTGTTCCTTCTTTTTTTAAAAAGGCCCTTCTGCTGCCTACGGGGCAAATACCGAAGTCTTATGACCTGTGCCCAGAAAGATGAGGAGGCACTTGCAGTGCCTGGGCTGACATCTGGGCAGGCCCAGCTTCTAGTCAAGAGGTGAACAAGGCTTATCAATTACAGGGTGTTGGTTTTATTCCTACACAAACACAGCCTGAGGTGACTGCACGGCTTCCTCCCTCTGGGAGGCCTGGCGAAGCAGGCAGGCAAAAGCTTAGAAAAATTGGCCACCAAAACTTTTGAGAGAAAAAAAACTTTGAATACCCGATGTTGAAGCACAGCATTAGAGATGCTGAAATGCTGTGACAACACAAATACGAAGGCCCCAAACCACGGGAGATGCAGAAACACAAGCCCTAAGGCAGAGCATTGAGGTGTAAATAGTGACTCAGTGATCCACCTCACTGGCAAGGAACTTCCTGAACCTTCTGTCAGTGCCTTCTAATTCCTCGCACAGGCAGAAAATTTGAGGAAATTAAACTCTCAGTTTATTCTGTGAGCACCAGCATGCACCTGGTCTCCTGCAGTTGGCTGCAAGAGTCCTTCAGGCTTTTCATACAGCTGGGTCACCTGTGAGGCCTTTCCCCTGTGAGCGCTCTCTGGTGTGATGTGGGCAGCAGGACCAGGGCAGGGATCATCCCAGTCCCTGTGCTGGGCACTGCTGAGACCACACCTCGAGTGCTGCCTTCAGTTCTGGGCCCCCACTTTACAAGGGACATTGAGGGGCTGGAGTGTGTCCTGAGAGGGGCAACAAGGCTTGTGAAAGGTTTAGAAAACGTGTCTTGTGAGGAACAGCTGAGGGAGCTGGGGTTGTTTGGTCTTGAGGAGGCTCGGGGCGGGGGCTCACTGCTCTCTGCAACTTGCTGAAAGCAGGTTGTACTGAGGTGGGGTCAGTCTCTTCTGCCGTGTCTGCAGAGAGTGGACAGGAGGAAAGGGACTTCAGCAGGGGAGATTCAGATTGGATACTAGAAGACAATTTTTTCACTGTTTGGGTGGTTGGGCATTGGAATAGGTTGCCCAGAGAGGTGGTATGGCCACCGTCCCTGGAGGTGTTTAAGAGTCATCGGGATCCGGCGCAGGGTGATGGTTCTGGGCTTACAGTGGCAGTGCTGGGCGGATGGCTGCACCGGGTGATCTTAAAGGTCTCTTCCACCCTTGACGATGATGTGATTCTATCCTTCCATGCCGCAGGGCCGGGACACCCGCAGGCCCATTCCTGCAATGCTTTTAACTACTCCCATTTGCCCTTGGTTCTGCCAGCGGGCTCGACGATTGCTAGGGCGGGCTGGCAGAGGCGGCCGCGGGCCCTGCCCGCCCGGCGTGACAGCGTGACACGGCCGAGCTGCGGCGGCCGCGCTGGGCCAGGCGCCCGGTGGCTCCCGGGGCACGGCGGACGGAGGGGGCGATGGGGGAAATGGGGGCGATGGGGAGATGGGGCCGATGAGGGCTCTG
>VZTI01000933.1:962390-993170 GCA_013397865.1 Struthidea cinerea | reverse complement strand
GGGAGCGCCCCGGTGCCGGCTCTGCGGTGGTTTGTGCGACCTTTAATTTGGTGTTCGGGGAGACGGACCTGCAGGTGCGTTGGGAGCAGCTGCTGCGAGCCCCGGTCGCAGAGGTCTTGTAGAGTGAGGTTTCGTATCTCGAGGGTTTTAATCTCCGAAGAGGGAAAGAAGCAAAAGCACCCAGTGTGTGTTTGTTCAAAGACAACAGTTTAAAAAAAAACAGTAACGGAGGAAAAGAATTATAATGGTGGCATTTCTACTTTAGCAGTGATCTGTTGAGGTTCATACCAAGGGGATGTTCTGTGCGTTGCGGTGATTTCACTTTAATGACACTGAGACTTTGCTTTCGTCACCCAGAGCCTGCTGTTCACTTCGCGTTCTGTCAAATGTACTTTGGCACACAATGAAGCCTAGGCAACCTCAGCCTTTAACTTTAAGCTGGAGGAGGTCGAGCTGTTTATCTTCAGTTTAAGAAAGCAAAACTGCATGGGAACTTTATGCTGTAGCAGAGCGTTAGTGTCCAGGCCAGACAACAAATTAAGGTAAGGATTGTCGATCTGGTACTCCATCTGGTATGTTGTGTAAAGATGTAAAGCACTTTTCAGGGGGATTGGTGCAACGTGAAGGGTTAGAACTTCATGTTCATAGCAGGCTTGTTCTTGGTGCCTGTGGGCTTTGAGCCTTGATTTGGTGTGGAGTAGAATTTTTTGTTATAAAGGTATTAAAACTGAAATGAAGTTGGATCTAAGTTCTCATTGTGTTACATTTTTTAATTGAGAGCCACTTAACATATTCACTGAGACTTTAGTAAATTTCTCTCTTCTGGAGAACTATACAAAAGTCTTGGGTTAGCCAGAGGCAGTAAATATTCATATTGTTTGCTGATAATGAATGAAATTGGCAAGATTTTTTCTCATGTGTGTAATGATCACCTAACTTGAAATTCTATGGGCCCATTTTAAATTACATGCCTCCAAGATGAAGAGGCGATGGCCTAACAAATGGAACATGAGTAACAGCCAGCTACCTAAATGTCAGCCAAGGTTCTATGTGAATATACAACTTAGAGTAGAACAGTTGTTTTTGAAGTTGAGGTTTAATTTCTGCTTATGGAGAGTATTTTTCTTTATAGAAATGTCACTGTTTGGGCTCCAAAAACTGCCCAGTATTGTCTTTTAACTGTAAAGCTGTTGAAACTGTACAAGTAGTCTCAATTAACCTAATGATCTCATTGAATGTATTGTTATACTAATGAGTAATCCTGTTTAATGGAACTGTTCATGTAAAAGCTCATTGGAGTAAAATCCATTACTTTTGGACCTGATCATCCTTTAAGAGGGATTGGTTATTTGGAATAAACCAGTTAGTAGGAAATGTTGGCACGGGCTCTAGATAAAAAGCCATCATGCCATCAACCTTGAGATGAACATTGCTCGCCTGGAATCTTTAGAAAGTGTGGATCTCTCAAAATGGAAAAGAGATGAAGGAGTATGAGATTACAGAAAGCAATATGATAAACTATATCAACAGTGGTTGTGGTGTTCTCTTTTAGCAACCATTCGCTGTAAACAGCAGCACCATCTTCTTAATTAGAAGCTTTCAGGCAGGGTTAAGTTCCATGCCAACAGGGATGCTAAGGAGATCAAAATACTAATGGTGCTTTTGATAATTAGGTTTAAAATCCTGTATTGTGTTTCAGTTGGAGCAATAAAAACAGATTGTGTCAATCTCTGGATACCTGCACACATGTATGTCACAGTAAAATCCCAACAGCATTGGATAATTGTCCCAGAGCTGAAGTTTGGCTAGTCAGGAAAGGTCTTTGCATTTCTTCATAGCCCTGGGACACACACCCCAGCACACTCTTAAACTGGTACCAAGTAGGTGCATTTTGGAAGACATTCTGAGAATGTTGTTTCCTCCTTAATCAAAAGTAGCTGGATTTGCAGAGATCTGGACTTTGCTCAGTAGCTGTTCTCTGTTCTAAAAGGAGGATTCAGCTGTAGCAGTTCTGCTGACAACATCCTATAGGAATTGAAGGAAGTCTCCTCAGGGTGGCGGATTTTGCTTATCCCTGGTCACATGGGGCACTGGTGTTGCAAGTTCTTGCTAAAATGCCTTTTTCACTGCAGAGTGTTGGGTTTTTCATGAGCACTTAGTCTGCGCTGAGTTGAGGTCCTGCTCTGCAGAGTGCATTTTAATGGCCTTTATTGAAGGAGTACTGGCAATGCTGGCAATGTCCTCGCTGCGAGGAGGCTTGGCTTCTTAGCCAGAGGAAAGGGATGATAAGGATTTACTTTGATGAGGTGGCTGAACAACTTATGGATCAGTTAAAATTGCAAATAATTTCTGCATTTATTCCCTGAAGCCAGAGAAATTCTGTGCTTTTAGGCTAATCAGCCCAGATGGCTTGTGACACACACAGCACAAGGGAAGCATCCAGGGAGAACTGAATGTCCCAGCTTCTCTTGACTCAGTAATATGTCTGCTTTAGGCTGGAGATTCAAAAATCTCTTCCAGATAGATGCAGAGTTTATCACTACAATGTGGGTTTGGATGATACTACAACACACATTCTTTTTGTAAATTGTATTAAAGGTAGACTTTACTTAACTGCAATTTTTTTCTGGTCTCATGTGTTAAAGTCATTACATAGCCACGTTGATATGCATTTTTGATGAGTTGAGGGATGCTATGGCTTTTGAGTAACTTTCATCTCAGTATGGCAGACTTACATAGGTAGAAGCTTGGCAAGGCCCAGGCTGCTGCTGTCGGTAGCAGGAGCCTTGAGGAGAGGAGCACAATATGTCGGCCTGCATAGCCTTGTCTATCAGTAAACAGAGATACAAACACAAAAAAATCTTCTCTGTGTAAATCTTTTAATCATGAAAGCTTTCTGAAATGGTAATTTGTGTAAGTGTAGCTTTGCTATGGCTACATTAAGATCCCAATTAAGCAAAACAAACGATATGTATCTCCTTCCTGTAAGTTTGAATAAAATATAACGTAGATGACTAACTCTGAAACTGATCCTGTGACAAACTGTCACTGGTAACTGAAGTTGCATCTCAGTTTCTTGGAGAATCGTTTTTTTTTTTACCCCCTTCAGTTGCAAACCTCTGAGGATATAACAAATATCTGTGTCTTCCAAGCTGTAGGGAACTGACCTTGATAAATACATTCCAATATAGCTGTTGGTGTGTCAGAAAGCTGGTAGGAAAACACAAAACACACGTTGAAATACCGGAGGCTGCCAGTCTGTTGTCAAAAACATGTCGGTATTTGTTATGCTGTGGCAAACCTGCAGAGTTGTTTGGTACTCAGACATTTTTGGAGAGTTTGGTTTTGAGACTGGGAACTGATTTATAGCAGTGGAATTGTAGACAGAAGCTGTATTGAGTCCAGCACTAATGAAACGAAACTCAGTAGCAACAAAGTGATACTTTGAAGATGTGGTTTACAAATAAAAAAGATTTGCTGAAAGCTGTAATGCGCCAGTGTATGGCTGCAGTGTTTTTGATCAAGGGTGGGTGTTAGAGAGAAGTCAAACTTCAAGTAATACAGTATCTTCTTGAAAGCACATAGATATGAAACAAACTGGTGTGTTTGGCAGCAAGGAGAGCAGGTATCAGTAGCCTCTTCTGGCAATGTAGGGAGTTTAGACGTAGTTTTCCTTGGGAATCTGTGCAAGACAATGCAATAACCTTGAAAGAATTGTTATTGGGGCTCTGGAACTCCTTGCTTAAGGCAGTCACGGATGCAAAAAGTTTGGGGGCTCAAGGACAGGTTACACAACATAGTGGACAAGAGATCTGTGGAGGGTTCCTAAACAAACTGCATCAGATTTAAGAAATTCTATGAATTGAAAGCAGGTGAAGGTTGAGGAAGTAACATTCTGTGTTTGCCCTGATCATCCCTTCCCTGTTGCATTTTTATTTTAAGGCAGCTACAGGAGATAATGGGATTTTTGTATTCCTCACCTCTAAAATAAAATTGACTTGTGGACCTATATGGAGAATTGAATCTGGGCAGTGAAGTGCCATGATCCACACACAGTGAAATACCATGTTTTATATAATATTTCCAGCTTATCCAGGATTCACTGTCTGTCTCTGATGGTAGCAGTGTTAACAATTGTCTTTGTCAGTTCTTTTTCTAGTATTTTCTTTCAATCCAGCAGTGGCTGACTTAACAGTATGATTTTTTTTAAGGTGCGTAGCAATGTGCTGACATGTACTTGTCTCAAGATCAGGATCTTCTGTGAAAAACTGAACTGCATTGAAACAGCATTGGCAAGATGTAGAAAAGAAAATCTCAGAACTACTTTTTTCTACCCTCCTTCTGCTTCATCTTGTCTAATCTTGCTCAGTTGTCACGTGTGAACCTCTTCAGGCTTATTGAAGATATCCCAGTACCAGTGAGTCTGTGAATTAAATGCAGTCTCTTCCTATTATCTCTGCTTGCCATTCAGCTTAACCTGTAACTAGAATTCTTACTCAGGCAGCAGGATAAAGAAAGAAAGAATGAATGTATGTGGCTGGAGGGGGAAAAAAGCAGCTTACATATTGGTTGAAAGCACGGCCTCATTGAAGATTTAAACTCATGGAAATTCTTAATCTTAAAATACTCACATAGATAAACTGTTCATCTGCAGCTCAGACAGGAAGTATTGTTTCTGTTATTAGTCATTATTTAATCATTGCAAAATACATACTGAAAAACATGTTTATACCACTATAAGAGGGCTCTAGTTCGAGACAGCTCAGTGTTTTTACATGGAGAACATGCATCAATTGAATAAGGAAACTAGAGGAGTAGGATGGACAACATGGCAGTCTAAAAAGGGATATTTCCAGTTATAATTAGTTGTATACCAAGTTTCACTTGGCTTTCAGCCTGCCTGTTCTTATCAGCAAGAAAATCCTGCTCCAGCTAACATGCATTACTATGTAAGAAGTAGAAAACAGTAACTGGTAACCACCTCTTTGTTACTGAGTCAATGGTGAGGTAAATCTTCCCTGGAAGACTTAGAGATGGGAGTGGTGTGGTTGAATCACTTGGTGGCAGTGGGTAGTGCTGAGGAAAAAGGGTTATTCCTCTGGTTTTAAGTGAAATATTTGCCAGAGAACAGCAGGTAATTCCTACTGTTTGCAGTAGGACATTGCTTTTGAGACAGATGCAATCTTTCTGGATTTATTCCTACCAGACAGATTAAATTACCAATGTGAAATGCTGTTGCTGAAGGACTAATAGCATCAGCAGAAGCAGGGGCCTGTTTCTGCTGTCAATTGCTTTGATGCTGACATAATCACAAAATTTTTTAAGGAGAGATCGAGATCTGAGATTTCACTGGTAGAAAACTTTAATTCTAGACTGCAACTGATGTTTGGGATTTTTCAGTCAGTCTTAGACACAGCATAAAATTTAATTTGCCTTTATGACATAAACAGTGATGCCACCTTTAAAACTCTTCAGAAAGGCAGGTTTCTGATTACCTGCTGCCTTATTAGTCGTGTAAGAATGCAAAAAATTTACCTGTTTGAGAAACCTTGGAAAAAAGACTCTGATGGGAGAGTCCCCAAAATCTATGTACTTGCACGCAAGCATATACGCAATTATGGCTTATATTCCAGGACAGAAATCTTGCTAAATGCAAGGCAATGTTAATGCAATATAGGAACCTAGATATAAACGTGCTTTATAGTCGCAGTAGCTTTGTTTGGGGTTGTTTTTTGGGAGGGCTTGGGAGGCGGTGCTGGTGAATGATTAACAGGTTTTGGCTTCTTTGTAGTTGTGTGACTTTGTCTTTAGGTTACAGGGCACGAGAACTGTAAGGCAGGCAGACAGTGTCTGGCTTTTCTTACTTCAGTTTTTCCCCTTTCTGTTTGTTATCCCTGCAAATTTGGTAACAGTTTAAAGTATCCTCAAAGAGAGGAGCAAGTAAAGGCTCTTCGTTTTTCCAACAGAGATGTTGAAAACAATGCATCTTTTGCAGTTCAAGAGCTATTAAGCAACCCTAGTGAAGAAGCCTGACTTGCTCACTGAGGGTGAATCTCTTGGATTGGTTCAGTTCACGAGAGCCTGTTCCTTGCATAACATAACAAGTGAAGTAATCCACATAATTGAACTCCTTCTAGCAGGGGTGTTTCTGCACTGGAGCCAGATGTATTGGTCATGATTATGTTAATTGTTTCTGATATGTGGCAATATATCCCTCCCACCTCTTGCAGCGTTCTTGGGGTCAGCACACTTAATGTAGTTCTTTTATCATCGGGGCCTTGTGTTCTTTGGATGTCCAGTGAATTCCACTGTGTTCTGGGTCTTATGGTTTGGAGTTGGAGTTTGGAGTATGCAGGATTGCCTGGTGTTTATATCTGCAGGTACAGACTGGGCATTGCTTGCTCAGGTTTAACACAATCTGCTGAAGAAAGGAATTGATGACTTCTTCTAAGAGGATGCATCAGATGAATAGCAGCTTCAGAGAGGAGTCATGCATCTCCAAGGCTTTATTCCAATTTCTAGCTGACCTCTGTCCCTGACAACAGCTAGGCTGTCAGCATAATGCAGGAAAGAGTAACTGTCATTGCATTTCATGTCTCATTTATGAACAACCCATAATAACCTGCATTAACTCTTAACATGAAATTGCGCTGTCAAGTCTTCCTTCCTTTTCACAGACCCTGATACTCTCTTTTACTGGGAGTAATTTGTCTGTCCCCCAGTTATCCTCTTCTGTCTTCTTTTTTTTTCGTGCTGAAGCTGCTCCTTGCTGCAGCTGGCTAAACATCTGGACCTTGTCTGCTTTCCACCTTGTTAGTTGTGTAAGAATGCCAAAAATCAGGGCAACTTTACTTGTTTGAGAAACAGGTGTTTAGCAAAGATCTTTCTTGTAGGTAAAATATGCATGACTTTTTTTTCAATAAAATCTAAAGGGGCTTATGATGACTCATACCCTGTTTTGTTTCAATGTTTTGGTAAGGTTTGATGTAAAAATTTGGAGTTTAAAAATGTAGTTTCTGTTTTACTAATATGAAATGCACAACTGGGCAACAATTACGAAGCATCCATGTCTGGGCAGATAGCACTTAGCCCTTTTTTGCTGCCTTGAGGTGCCTGATGCTCCGTGTAAACAGCATTAATGGCAGAGTGAATTGCCAGTGTGGCCCTGAGGGATGCAAAGGGAGTTTTTGATTCTGGAAGTATTGTGGTAGCTTTCTTCTACAAAACAGAGCTGCATTTCCCTATTTCTTTTTCTCCAGTAAGTGCTTATGTCCTCTTGCCTTACTTATCAAACATTAAGGATTCTGATGAAGAAAAAGAATGCTTTTAGAGATGGCAAGGGATGTCATATTTTCTGCTATATTGACTAAAGATATTGCTCAATGTTAAAAATCCAGAAACTCCAATCTCTTTATGATGTATTTCTTGCTTCCATCTCCCTTTATCTCTGTTCATTGTCATGTTCTGCTCATGTTCTTTGACCTAGTGTGTTTTGACAGTAAAATTGAGCACAAGAGCAGCTTGGATAACTGGTTTGCTTGGTGTTTGATAGATCAACCCTTAAAAGTGGCTAGAACCTTGTAAGTGTGAGGGAGGAAAACCAGAAAAGGATGTGTCTCTAAGGTGTCTTGAGATCTGAAAACAGAATCTCACGATGTGGGACACAGAACAGCAAAGTGATTCCAGAGAAATAGAACAATAAGCATTCACAGTCTTGGAATTTCTTGCTATACTTCCTGACTATGTTAGCTTCAGAAGGCAGAGTGTCAGGGAAGCTGGTGTTAATCAGAGCAGTTGGGACATAGGAAAGGGAGAGAGGCTAAAATTCATGGGTGCCTTCAAAAAGCATTGGGAATTGATTCAAGAACAGGTGTTTTGGAGAAACTGAAGACAGGAGAAGAAAGGCAGGCTTGGAGGAATTTGCCACAGAGCTGATAAATCTTACTGGATCTTGGAGCGGAGGGAGAGGAGGCACTTTTGACTAAACTGACACCAGTCTGTGCGGAGTAAACAACACAAAAAGTTGTAAATACTCAAAAGTTCAGTCTTGAAGCCATCAGAATTTCTAGTTGCATTCTGATTCATTTGAGTTCATACAGCATGCACAGTTTCCTCGGTATTCATGATCTGTAATTCCCCAGGGTTTGTCATGCTCAGAGCAGGTGTTTGCCAGCTGGATCTCTTGTGTGTTTCTTCTATTCTGTTAAGCTCCCATGGTCCTCTTAAAGCTGAAAATTGACTTGCAGCCATGCTGCCCATCTTGCAATGTTCTTAAGTGTGTACTAAGGAAGCCTTTTGCTGCTTCTGTTGCAGGGACCTCCCAGATCTTTCCCTGGTGGCATTCAATACCTCCCCACACTGGTGGAAATAAGATATTTTCACGTAACTCCTCTAATGCATTTTTAATTACATCTCTAAGAAAAATAGTTCTTAAGTTGTGTTTGTTTCACCACAAATCAGTGGTGAAAAGATCTGCATAGCATTTGTCCTGAAAAACCAATAAATAACCAGAAGCTGCAGTGTTAAAACCCAGAGGTGTAAGAGGTGATTTGTAAGGTGTGCACGGGACAGAGCTGAAATACACGTGCACTTCCATTCCTGTGAATGAAACACAGATCTGAAACTGCTGGCATGGCAATCGCTCTGCAGAGGGGAATTGCTCTGGCCTGTCACCAGTCTGTCAGATGTGTTTCATCCATCAGCTGGGTATTCCGCACTGCTGTGACAATAGGAGGGGAATTTGGTCCCATTCAGGAATCTGGAACTGGAAAATGCTGTTATCTTCCTGGTGGCAGGGATCATAGGGATGGCAGTATTTTAAGGTACTTAAACTTTCAAATGGATCAATCTTTAAGCTGTCTTCTTCTGTAGGGCAGAGTCTCAGACACAAAGCTGGACTTTGCTGAGAAGCTAATGTATAGGAAACTGCCTTCCTGGGGGTGCTGAAAAAAGCTGTGTATGAAATTGGAGTGAATGTTGTGCTTGCCACTAACAGTGCAGGATTGTTGAGGTGTAAATAATCCTGTTGAGAAAGTACCAAGGAGGGCGAGAATGAATATCCTTTTGCTTATCACCAGGATCTTGAATATCCTTGAAGGTAAGGATGTAGCAGCTTTTCAGTTAATTCAGATTATACTTCAGAGGGGGTCTGTGGATTTTAACTCCTGTTCCCTGGATCATTATGCAAGGCTAGGCTCTTTATAATTAGCTTAATTCCCGATTAGGCTTGTGTGCACTAGATAATGTATTTCCCAGGGCAAAGAATATAAAACTTGTTTGTCCAAATGTTCGTTTTTTAAAAATCCATAGATTGTTTAAGTCTAAAAATACTTTGAATTTCTTTATAGTACAGCAGGCTACAATTTAAATTGTATTGAACCTGAATCTTCTGGGATGCAGAAATCATACTCTAACTTGTAGGTACAGTGCTGCTTGGTAAGGGAGTTTAATTGTTAGGCTAGTGTAATCTTTCCTAGTATAGTTATGTAAAGATTAAGGATGTTTTAGAGAACTTAATAAGAAAATTCCCCATTTTCTGGGAAACATCTGCCAGACGTGATGCTGTTAGGATTTAGAGGTTTTTTTGATGACATTGTATTTCGATGAAACAAATGCAACCTGGACTTGAGGAGGTGGCGCAGTAGTTACAGTTAAGTGGCTAATAAAATACAGACAAGTATTGTTTGTCTTTTAATTTCATTATCTGCAGTGTTCTAAGCTATCAGTATAGTTTTCTTGAAGGTAATGTGTTGTCTTTGCAAGGATAAATGAGCAAGAGCCCTTCCTACTGAGAACTGAAAGGTCTCCTTTTCAAGTTTAATTTGCAGCACTTGGTGGAGGATTAAAGTAATCTAATTAAATGGCCTCGTTTAAATTTTTCAGTCACCTAAGAGATGGTAGACAGATGTGAAAAGGGAATTATCCATAAAGCATGCAAGTTAAATTAGCAGCTTTCTAATTTAACTTTTTCAATTTGGAAGATTTCTTCACAAGGCTTGCCTTTATTCTTTAGAGTTGCATTATCTTCTGAGGGATCTGCAGTATGATGCTTGCTGGGAATGAATTCATCAGCATGCTAAAGGCCATTTTTTATTCATGGAGTTATTAAAAAAAAGGTGTAGTTGACATGAAGTAAATAGCAACTTTGATGTTGCTATTAAAGCCTGATGGTATTTTCCTGTGCAAGGTATGCAGGTGCACTGTAGGCAAGAAGTGTGACATGAGACACTTCAATCCACATGCAGGCAGGTATCACGTGTGGTGAATGAAATGTTCTGCTGGTCCCAGGGGGAAATAGTTGTGTACTTCTTTGCACACCTGGGGTGAGAGTTGTGCTTCTGGTGCACAAGAATTCACTGAGTATTTGAAAAGTCAAGACTTGTGTATTTCACAATGGAAATGCACACACCAGTTGCAGAATGTGGATTCTGATGTTTTCACAAGTTAGGAGCCCCTAAAAGCCCAATCTTCAGTACCTTTCTCTTTCCATCTTTGTAATGTAGATCTGCTTCCAGAAGTACTGCTCTGGGACATCCTATTCACTGACAAATCCTAAGGGTATTTCAATTTGCATGAATTTAATGCCACTTCGATTTTATCTTCATTTTTATCTAAGTGTTTTTAAACTAAGTGTTCCTTAGTGAGGTCTTGCACCTTGGGGAGTGACTCACTTTAGGGTAATGCTTGCTGTGGTTACACAAGATATTTTGTGTACTTTGAATAAGTAGAACTTTTGAATTCACTTACACTGACCTTATGCAACTGTTGCACTGTACTTCAGGTCTTGTGCATGAATAAGATGATTTCCAAAATAGACTACAGTCTCTATAAAAAGAGGAAACAGTGACTAGGAATGTGAATCTTGATTTGGGGATGTCAGTTAGGTCTGGGAACAAAAAATACTGTGGTGAGATGCATGATGAGTGTTTTTTTTCCTACATTTTAGGCATTAAGGAAACTGAAAAAAAATCTCAAAAAATTAGCTTTTAGTCAGATTTTACATCATAGTTTCTGCAGGTTTACGTTGCTGACCACAGGTTTGTGCTATGTCATATTTGTGGCTTTTTTAAAAATACTAAATCTTAAGTTTATAACTTAGTGACTGTAACACAGTTGAAAAATTCAGTTTGTTGCTCAAAATGGGTAAATGAAAAAAAACAACAAAAAATCATCCAACCCCTTTTCAAGTTTATTTTATAGATTACAAAAGGAAAACAAAACCAAGATGGTTTATGTAGAGAATGAAAGTTGGGGGATGGAGCTGTGATCTGAAGAACATATTGCTACCAAATAACTGCTGGGACTCTGGAGTTCCCACAATGTGTCTGGGTTACTTTTTATCAACATGGTGGAGTTAGGCACAGAAATGTAGGAAGCCTATAGCTGCAAATGTATAGAAAACTGTATTGTTTAATGTGTGGTTGATTCAGGTTTAATGCTGTTTTATTTTCTTTTTCTTTCTTAGATTCAAGCACCCTTTAAGGACCAATGTACCCAATAGCTCATGGAAGAAAAAAATCAAACCAGGACATCCTTGGTTTCCAGGCTACCGAAATATGGAACGAAAACTTTAGGGAATGTTTTGCAACCTATGCCAAACGGGACGGCTGTGAACTTAGCAGGGAGTAATGGTGGCAGAAATTTCAGCAAGCACAATGGCACTGTTGGAATGTCTTCCTTCGCTTTCAACTGGAAAAAATCAAATAAATATCAGCTTAATGATCAGAATGGGAGGGAGGCCAACTCCAAACGCAACTCTAATGAAAAATTAATTGATTCTGAGAAGTATTTTCAATCTCCAGGAGCATTGGGTAATGATGAGCTCAGGGTGGGTTTGAACAGTACCACTTCAGTTGTGTCAAAAGCAGCAAAGCAAACCAGTATGTTTGTATCTTCTACTGAGGAATTGAACCCAAAGTCTATACCTGGACTCTCTAGTTCAGCTAAATTCACCAAAGGTACCCTGTCGGGAAGGACATACTCTGGACTCAATGCTCCAAGAACAAATTTAAATGGATTTTATGGAAATCGGCCGGTGGTAGGTTTGCAGAGACCTAGAGCTAATTCCAGTACCACAAGGACAAGTTCAGGAGAAAGCCTGGCACAATCTACAGACAATAGCAAGGCTTTCTCCTGTGACAAAATGGTAAGATCACAAAGTTTTTCACATTCCATTCAGAATTCTTTCCTTCCCACTGCATCTCTAACCAGGTCACATTCCTTTAATAAAGCTGTGGATCTTACAAGGCCTTATCATAGTCAAAATCTCGCTGCCAGGACGTCGCAGAGGTCTACTCTGCTGTCAAGAAATGCGTGTCAGTTGGATGTACCCAATGGAAATGAGCCGATGAAGTATGGATTTACCAGACCGTACTCGGCTATGTCAGCTCCGTGTTCCAAGAAACCCCCGCTGTCAAATGGATCTGGGTCAGCACCTTCCTATGGATACAGATTAAGTCGGCCTTCTCTGCTGAAGCCTACCAGGCAGCGCTTTGCTGGGAATACCGTTGTGGATGGCAGCAAAAGCGAGGCTCCAGACACGCGCATCGTGGAGAACGCGGAGATTTCAGCAAATATCAATCGAGCCGTTGATAAAAACAGTATTCTAGAGAGCAGTGCTCAAAGAACAGAACCTGGTGAGGGCCTGCATGAAAGTCTGGGGAAACATGGGTCAAAAGTCATGTGTATGAGCGATGATGGAGATGAGATATCTATATCTTCTTTGTCATCCTCGGAGAAAAACGATTTGAGTGAAGACTTCAGTGATGATTTCATAGATATAGAAGACGCAAACAGACCTGTACAAATCCAGCAGAAGGAGAGCTGCCTTCAGGAATTAGAGCACGGGAGCAGAACGTCCATCGAGCCATTCACGTCTCTCAAGGAACGTGGAGGATCTTGCTGTAATGCTGATGACTGGCTTGATATAAATGTGTCTGGTAAATACCTTTCTTATGTTCTGTTTGTAATTTTAGGTGCTAAATCAAAATTCTATGACACTGATGAAGTTATTGAATGTAATTGCCCATTGCTTGTCCATTTTTTCAGAATGGAACTTGGCTCTATGCTGGCATATTTGTTTTCTTATGCTTTTTCTGCATAATAGTTTTTTCCCAAGCATTACTTTGAAGAGCTCTTGGTGATAAAAATGAAGGTGACCTCCTTTAAACACATTTGTGGTGTGGTTGTGGGATTCCTCATATCCTTGCTTTGCCATTCATTTTCTGGGTTGGTGATATTTTAAGAAAGTTTCACCTCGTGCTCCCTCCACCTCTGTAGGCAGAGAACAGCTGTAACTGCTTCTAAGTAGTGGAAGTAAGTGTAGGATGTGTAATTAAATGAGTTCAATTATAAACAGGATTGTCACTGGGGTTTTTTTGTTTTTTTTCTGAGGCATATTAATTCTTTAAACATTAGCTGAAGACACAAGAACATGCTTTTGAAAGCCACATTTTTAAGTCTTTGATGGGCTTCTCATGACAGAAGCTTGTTTGAGAGATGTTGCAATTGAAAGATGAGATCCAAAGGATATATTTTTGGACCCACCTTCTAATATGTTAAAGAGATGCAGATTTCTAGAAAGTAGCTTCCACGGTGGGTGAATTAGGGCAGTGTAAAAGGTTAGCAAAGATGTAGGCTGGAAGATTCCTTAGTTGTAGCTGCCAAACCAGCTTGAGCTTTTCCCCCTTCTGGTATGAGGGAGCAGTACTGTAGAAAGCTTTCAGGTCTTTCTGTTACAGTACAGCTCCAGCAAAGTTAGCACACCAGTAACAGGCATTTCAACGTTTATTTGTTGAATATTGGATTGGTTTTGGAATCTTAATGCTTGCTGTTTTCTTTAAGCAGTGGATGACAACAGTGAAAGCACAAAACACACTACTGAGAATGTCATCTCTTCAGAGATGAACTACAGAGCTGGCTCCTCCTTTGAGCTTTCTCCATCTGACAGTTCTGACGGCACATACATGTGGGATGAAGAAGGGCTGGAACCTATAGGAAGTGTCCATCCGTGTGGAAGTTACGACTCTTCAGAAATGAACAGCATAGTATGTATTTCTGTGCATAGCCTGCATAATTACAGTGTGTGGAGGGTATTGCTTGTTAATTTTTTTTTTTAAATAGTAGTGCTTTTTTTAAAATTTGATAATTCTTTGTTGTTGATGGCTTTGTGAAACTTCTTGTTTAGGAACTCCTGTTTCTGGACAGGTGACTTTGATTAGTCTGTTTGCACACATTTTTTTCTTTCCTTGTTTTGAAGCCAGGATAGAACAGGTCCTTCCTTATGCCATCTTACAGAAGTGCTCACAAAGAATAAAGGGATTTGATTTCTGCAAAGGATAAGTTCAATACCTCCTACTAACCTCTAAACATAGGAGTGAAAAAGCCAGAAAATACCTGTTGCCTATGTGGCTTCTTGCCTTTCTTGATTCTGTACTTTGTGCTCATAGGGCCCCTCTGAGCTGGAGCTGATTTTTGATTTCTCAGTTTGTTCAAGCATAGAACCTTTGAGGTAGAGAGCTGATCTATTTTCAGCTGCTTGTGGTAATTGTTTCCTCTGTCTTAAATTATGATGTTGAGCACTAGTACATGAAAGAGTTTAGCAGTGGTTGTTAACTTTTTGTGGCAATTGTGGCCAGCTTGGAAAAGCTCTTAAGAGATTTTCATAGTACGAGTTTTGTAGCTTTATTGATGTTTATAGGGAAAAACCCAAGTTTAATGTAGGCCACTACAGAAACAAACACTCTTGTCCCCAGACACATGCATGCACATGCCAGGAAAAGAGGGAAGTTTTTAAGCTTTGTCCTCGGTGAGTTTTAAATATAGATATTTTGAGACATACTCTAAAATGTAACAAACAAAGGGAAGACACTTCTTTTACCGTGCTTTAGGACTGTATATCTGGGTTTTGATACATGTAGCCCCTGTGAATTAATTTGTGCATATGTATGAGTTGATACTGAATCAATGTGCTGATTGACAGAAGCTGTTGTAAGCCATGTGAAGCAGAGGTACTTTAGAAGTCTTTGATATTCTTGTTCACTATTTTAGTTTATTTCTTTCTTTATTGAAAGTAAATAGTTTTTAGAGAGGGGTTAAAAATGGAAGAATGTATTACTAGTTTTTGGGGAAGTGGAGAAAGGAGGAGCTTGTAAAACTTGATGTTGAATCTTGAAAATCATGTGTTGTTTCCACACATTTTGATTTTTATCCTGTTAGTGCTTTTCCAGAATTTCAGTGCTTGCTGTACTGTGAGTTTTATCTGAATGAGAAAAGCATCAATAGCATGTTTTATTTTTTCAAGGCAGAAATGTATTTTCAGTAGCTTGGGTTTTGAGGGGGAACATGTAGCTCTGAAGTGTTGAATTGCCTCTTAGTAGTGGGATTTGTTTTGGTTTTTTTCCTGTACTTGTTGGTTTTGGTAGAAATTATGGTATATTTGATTTCTTTAGCCTAAAGATTAAACAGTGATCTTTTGTAATCTGAAGATGCAGAAGAATTTCTGACGCAGTTTTTCAGTGTTTCGGAAAAATTGTGCTCTTGAGTAGGTTACTGTAAGCTTTTGTTCCATGTTTTTCCTTTTCTCTGCAAGCAAGGAGTATAAAGACAAAAAAGTGAAGGCATTGAGAATAATTATTGTGATTAGTCAACACGTCAGATGTTTTGATTGCTGGGAGATACGTGATCAAATTATGCAGTTTCTATCCTCTAGTGTGGTGAGTTAAAAGCAGTTCATATCTGTGTGTCAAAATCCAGTTGATGAGAGTCAGATTTAAGAATTTGAAGTCGTTGGGCTAATGCCAGCCTGCCTGCCCCTTGGATTTAGTATTTCCAGGGCAGTCACCAAAGCTATAGTTCTGGAGCTCCCGTGGCATCAGGCTGGGGTAAGTAGAGGCAATTCAGCTGAGTAGCACTTCAGGGAACTGTGTGGTGAGTAACTGGTCATGTTTAGTGCACAATTTGCTTTTTTCTTCCTCGTTTCCATCCTGCTGTTGTTTAGTTAGTCTTTTAAGCTGTATCCTTCTTAGTGTCAACTCATACTAAATGCTAAATGCTTTTCCTAAGCTTTTCTATAGATGGCAGTGCAGCTCCCATTGGGTGGTCTTAGATTTGGAGCATCTTTGAAAGGGCAGCTTTTGGAAAGGGAATTTTAACTGGGCTTCTGAAATGAGAACCAGCACAGGAAGGCAACAGAAGGAACTTGCTGGCCCCTGAAGCTTGCTGTTCCTTTTTGGGGAGCAGAAAAGCCAGTATCTTTGCTATTCTCAGTACATCTTTGTTATAAAGACATGAGGGCAAAGAATAAAATAAATTTGGCCTCTTCTAGTATATTTCTTCTGTTGTTCTTCACTAACTAGGTGCACAGCTATGGAGAAAATGTGCAATCCAGTGTTGGAGGTTTAAGAGTCATACAAATCTAAATAATATCATAAGGGGGACTGTGGTGGTTTAACAAAACCTGGTATGTGTAGGCAGAGAAGAAGAAAAAAAGAAGAGCTGTCTGAAAGGTGGAAATAAGTGAATAGGTTTTCGTGGTGCCTGGTGCTTAACCGGCGTCAAACCATGACAGGGACTTAGAACTTGGTAGGAAATGTGTGGGGTTTTTGTAAGGATGAACATACTTTTATTGTCTAATTGCATAACAGAAAATACCTTATTCCACTATCCCTATTGTTGTTCCATTTCCAGCTTTGAAGTCAACAAATCACTTGGTTAACTTTTTAAGTGCTGAACTCCTTTCAAATTTCTAAGCGCTGATTTTGTTGCTGTTCTTTATACTCTTATCAACAGCTGGTCTTTGCTGCTGAGCACCAAGCCACTGGTGCTGTTTCTGCTCAGTTCTGTGTGAGCCGACTGATGCTTAGCAGAGCAGTTGATGGCCCTGTAAATTAGTGACAAGGGCAATATTTATCTATAGGTTCTCTCACTTGATTTTAGCTGTGCCGTTTGCTCCTGCCCTGGGTTTCAGTTGCTGACCATAATGCCCAGTTCCTTTACTGTTTCATGGCAGAAAGCTGCTCAGCAGTGCGAGGTACAACTCCTGATTGTAGTTTAGTGTATCAGCCTTGCTAGATTTTTGTTTTTGTTAATTTTTGTCTGAAAATACTGTTCACCATATGTATAAGCAGTGTAGCCTCAGACAGGCATCCTGACTGCAGTCTCATGTCTTCTTTGCTTGCCCTCTCTTCTTGTAGCAAGGTTTGAGGTGTTCTCTCTTCTCCAGTGCATTAAATAGACACTTGAGAAACAGAAGTTGTATCATGTGTTTGTTCAGAGTGAAGTTTTCAATATTTTTGGCAAGTCCTAGTCCTTATTTACATTGAGAAGGGTAGATAGTACAGCTGTTACTGTTCTGAGGTATCTGCTTGTTCTTAAAGATGCTACAATATTCTAGTGTTCAAAGTCTGCAAGAAGTAACTCTTTAAACTGAAAACATTCCGGTAATTTCAGCTTCTTTCTGTAATATTCTCGAGAGAACAAGTTGTTGTGGTGTGATCTGGGTTTTTTCGTTTCTTTTAAAGCAATTTCATTTGGGCCATAGGTTTGGACAGGAAGCTTTCAGAGTGTTCCCTGTACTATCAGATCAAGTCCTCTGCCCCTTTTTCCTGTAGGCTCCAGTAGCAACATGAATCTTTCTGCTGTGGTAATATTTCCTGAAGTAAATAAAGCCAGTATTTTTGGGTATATGCAGGGTGAGCATCAATGTAATTATAAGGGCATAGGATTATGGAATAATAATTGAAATCTGGCTTGAAGAGACAGATGGGTTTTAACTGCTTTGCTGAGAATTTAATTGCTCTTGGGATGAAATCTGGATCTCACTGGAATGAGTCAGTTTGACACATGGCCAGAATTTTAGCCTGAGTATGCAGTAGTTACGTTTTTCTCTTCTTCCAGGCAATTTCTGAAATCTTTTAAGATTTTTGTTGTTGTTTTTTGTTATAGTTTTTCCCCTTTGTGACTGGAATTTGGGAAAGGGCAGTTCTGAATTAGTTTTTGAGACTGGTCAGAATGCTTCTGGGTCCTGAAGCATTGGTACTCAGTGAAATATGCTCTACTTCTTAGGGAAAACGAACTTGCTGAAATAGAATTGTTTAATTCAGTCATTAATGTCTTTCAGTAATTTAGTTATTTACAAGTAATTTAGAGTTAATTACCTTAATTTTTTTTGATCATTCACTTCTCAGAATGACTTTATAGTAAGGTTTAAATTGCTACTTTGACTTCCTGAATGAGTAAATAATTAATGTGAATTCAGACTTGTAATATGTGTAGTTCTAATACATTTATTTCCTTAGAGTGAAGTGTTCTTGGTATTGTCTTCTACCCATCTTCCTTTCTTTGGCTGAACTTTCTTTTCAGGAGGTTAATGCCAAAACACTAACTCTTGTTCTATGAGAAGCCGGGCTTTTTAAATTTTGGGATGTTTGGTTACAGCTGTAATGAAAATAGAAGTGCAAGTAATCTTGAGATAATGTAAAAGTGTGTAATCTTTTCTCAGCACAAACTTTTTTTTGCTATGATTTTCTAAAAGAGTAGTCATGAGATGAGCCCTTCTGGGCTAGTTACAAGAAGCACACATTAAAAGCCTTTCATCTAATGAGCCAGTTGAAATTTAGTTCTTTTTTTTCTTTTCATCTTGCAAAGAACAATGAAGATCTTTCTCAAAGCAGAGAACGGCAATAAAAAGACACATCCTTATTGACAGGCTGTACTCAGATGAACAGTGGTGACTTACTGCATTTCCTCCTTTCTTAGAATACAAAAGGTGAAGTTAATACAGAGAATTAATTGCATTTTGTGCTCCCATGATGCTTCATGAAAGTAATTTGTGTACTTCAGTTGAGCACTTCTTTAAGAAAGGTCTGAGTTTGTTCTGTGCCTGAGAGCAAAGGATTATTTCACCTTAGTCAGTGCCATTTTGACTAGAATTCATTATGACATTAACAAATACAGATTTACAATTTTGTTTGTGGTTAGAGATTTTTTTAATTTACTTCTTGCTAGTGAATGTGGTACAGTAAGAACTGGTGACACAACTAGATGCCCAGTACTCTAGTGAGGGTGCAAGATTGAAAAGAGGGAGAAGACATTATTCTTGCGGCATGATTAATTAATAAAGCCTAATTGTCCTAGTCTTAGGGAATCTTGTTATGTACCTATATTGGGGTAATTTGGATTTTGAAACAGCTGTTGCCTTTTTGCTGCCTACCAAGCCTGTAAAACGTTGGAGATTGTAGTCTTTCTTTCAGCTTCCAAGTTTATCTGGTCACTGGTGTGACAGAACTGGACCATGGAGGAGGAAACTGAGCAACCTCTCCCTGTAGGTGTGTGAGTGGATACCAGGACTCATCAGTGTGGCAGAGGAATGAGACTGTGGGAATGTGCACGAGACTGTCGTGCCAGTGGAGGGGGAGGTAATTTTATCTGCCCAGGAGGTATTCAAACAAACCAAGGTAAATGCACTTCAGAAATCACCTGATGCAGGCGTGGAGGTGCATATGGGCAGTGATGGAAATCCTTAGTGGCAGATACTCCTCACTGGGTGTGGATGCAGTGTACAAAGTGTCTGTGAACCTCCTGGGAGTGACTGAGAGCAAACCCAGAGAGCATCAGATACTTTGCAATTTGTGTTGTCCCTCCTTCAACATTTCCCTTCACGCCCAGCGTAGTGGAGAACACCTTTTATGGATTGAGAACACACAGCATCGCTGATGAGGAATGGCAGCATGGAGTTCTGTTCTCTGCTTCTGCTCAGAGAATTTTCATTTTTTGCCTTCATCACCAAAGAAATTCTGTCCTGTAAGACAAATTGAATAATTCATTGGTCCTTAACACTCCTTTACCTGAAAGCCTGACTTCTGGGTTAGGCCAATATTTCTCCTGGCAAGTGATATCACAGTAGCACAGGAAGTCTTCTCTAAGATTTTAGCTTTTACTGATGCATTCTAGAAAATGGCAAACAATGTGTGAATTTTTCCTTGGGATCCAGAAGGGTTTCTTGGAAATGCATTATCTGGGAAGCTGCCATTTCTGTGGTCAAGCTTCCTGCTCAGGTATATATACGTATAGTGATTCTGGGATTGGGATTGAATACGCATGTCAGCCTTGACAGCTGTTTTTCATTGGAAGCTGCTTGTTGGAAGTTGCTGTAGTTGGTAACCTCATTTAAGCTCCTAAGTTCATGTCCAAGTTCCAAGCTCTTTTGTCCCAACATGTTCATGTCATGTTCCAGAATCTGACAAAAATAATTCTGATTTACTTAAATTGTACTGTTCTAACTTCATAGTTTTCATTTTACCAATAATACAAGTATAAAAATCTGTGGCATTTATTTTTTGTCTTCTTAATTTCTAAGAAGCCTATGCCTAAAAATTTTTGTTTGGAAAACCACTAGACTGCTTGGTTCAAATCTTTTAAGCTCAAAAGTCAGTGTCACCTTTTTGCCTTTAATCTTCATTATGAACAGATAATATTTTTGAACATTCTAAAGTAATGGGAGAGCATCCTTCATTAATATGTCCACCGTTTTTGGTAGAAAACTGCAACTGCTATGAAAAATTCAGTCTGTATTGTTGCTTGTAAATACAGAACTAAGAGGACAAACTCATTTCAGTGTGTTCTGTCAGCTCCTCAGCCATTCCTTTGGTGGAGTTTGCTGGCAGGCAGTTTTCTGCTCATGGCAGAGAAAGGAAATGCCATTAAATTAAGAGACTGATTTTAAAGTGAAAATAGCCACCATCTACTGTCCCACCTCTGCTCCAGTCTTCAACTTCAGGGTTTAACAGCAAGGCAAGGGGGTAAGAAACTGAATTACTTAATGAGATGGCACTTCTTTCTGTCCTGTGTGATGTAGGTGTCCCTGCTGTCAAACATTATTGAGAGGTTATATGACTGTATTACAGTTCACGAACCTCTTGTGATGCTGGTTTGAGAGGCATGACATTTTGTGAACAACCTTTTATGGCATATTACCTTTTTTCCTTTGGGATGGGAAAGCTTATATGCCTTCGAGAGCTGCTTCCTTCAGACCTGACACAGTGAATCTTCTCATGCTGTTTTGGCTGGTAAAACCAAGTGAGGCAACTTCACTTGTACTTATGTGTTCTGTTCATGGCATCCATTAACTGTGCCTTTGGATTTGTGTGGTGGAGAGAGGGAGGGAGCCCAGCAGCTGCTGTGGCGTGCGTGAAATATGGGAGCAAACACTGGTGGAAGTTAGCACTCGTTTTATTTCATGGGCTGTAAGGGACTTTTTCTGTGTGAGTTGGTAACTGCGTATCCACGTGCGAGCTGGTTCTGAGGTTTTGTGCTCTTGGTTCACGCTGTTAAAATGAATCCGGGTAGTGTGGCAGAAATACACTTTTGCAGCAGTGTAGTAAGTGAGGGAATCCTTCCCCTGCTGTCAGCAGCTCATGTAGAGATTGGTCAAAATAGAATCACCCCAAAGTAGTTTGGAGGTATTTGAGGATTGTTTTGGTTTTAATTAGAAACAAGTATATTAAGCTGGCTGTGTAAGAGTAGAGCACATTAATGCTGTGTAATGCGTCGTATTCAGGTTACTCCAAAAGTCTCGCTGGGCAGAATTAAAACTCTTGCACAGAGGAAACAACTGAGCTCCTGGTACAGCCATGCCCGTGCTGTTCCTCTGAGATTATTGTTTGGTTCCTTTCTCAGCTGGGAATTATTGGAAGCCTCCATATTTTCCTTAAACCAAGCGTTGCATGTTTAATACAAGTTCAAGTCGGTGGAGTGAGAATCATTCACAATTATTTCTACCTGTTAAGAGTAGCTATAGCAATTACATATTGCTTAATAGTGTAAAATGCTCCATTGTTGGTTAGATAAACTATAAAAGCAGTGCTGAACCTCTGCTATTGGTAGCCTTTTTGAGCAAACAGACTGGAAGCAGTGAGTAGGAAGGACTGCTTTTCCTCCTCCTTGGTCGTTGTGATCACTGCTGACCGCTTTCTGTGATTGTGCTTAAAAGTAAACAGGAAACTCTACTTAAAAGCACCAGCCCATTTAAAAAAAAAATAGAAAATCTTAAATTTTGCTGGAATTCTGTAGAAAGGTGACTATGATGCTTCCCCCCTTTTAGCTTTCCTCATTGCTGGAGGCTAGATGGCAGTCAAGGAATGCTGCTTGTGGTGCTGCGTGTAGCTTGGGCTGTGTGTTTGAAAGTGCTGTTGCTTATGAGTTGGGGAAGTCTCAACAGAATGGCTAATATTTCTGGTTTTCTTTTTTTGTTGTGTTAGTGAATTTCAGTTTTTTTACAGTCTGACATCTGATTTTATATTAAAAAGAATTTTAAAAAGAACAAGTATAGATCCATCAGATACAGCATGTAGTAACTTAAGCTAATAATGAATTCCTCTATACCTTCAGTAAATCTAGGTAGAACATGCAATGCCTCTGTAAAAATATTTTCAAGAATAGTAAATCTTTATTTAAGACTGATTTAACAGTTAAACAAAAAATGTTTTGGATTTTCAAAACCAAGTTCTTGTTACATTCGTTGTCACAGCAACCTTCAGTTACGGAGCATGGGCAAAATTACAAAATACTTGTTTGGCTATTTGGCTTAATTTTTTTTTCTTTAATGTGACTTGTACTCCTTTCCTGTCCTGTCTTAGGTAACCTGCAGGGTTCTATCCCACCTCTTCCCTCGGTGTTTTTCTGTTTTAAGGACTTCATTTACAGTGGGCTTTTCTCTTCAGCCTATAGTACACTATGTGCTTTTCCTCTCTGTATTTTCTGCCTTCACTTAAGAGTTCTGTTCAGTTCCTATATCGTGTTGCCTTTTTGGAGGCTTCCTATTTCTTTCTTTAGCTCAGATGTTGTCAAATGCTGAAAATAGCATTGAAAAAGACCCTGGAGGTTTCCCTCTTTTCTTCTGTCAGCCTTGAATTATGTTTGACTTTGGCAGTTATCCTTTAGCTGCCCTTCAGATGACTGATTTACCCAGTCTGTTTTGTGTTTGTTTGTAAAAGCCACTTCCTTTTTTCATTCCTCAAGCACCTGAAATGATGGTTTGTTAGTTTCTGTGCTACTCTGGAATGCTTCACTTGAGTTTTATGGCCAGATTCTCCTTTGAGTAAAGGGAAAGTAGTTCTCTCCCTTTACTCGCACTTGTCTTCTACTGTGGTCTTTTCTCATCCTCATCAGAAGCAAGACCTAAGTCACTAAATCAGTAATAAAAACAATTAGTTATTTTCCTTTAGCTGTCTGCTTCCTAGAGGTGGAACAAATGAGTGCGGTCTGAGGTTGAGTTGTTCCTAATACTCACCACCAGTTCATGACTCCCTCAAAGCAATTGCTTTTCCAGCAAAATATCCTAACTTGGCATTGATGCTTTGAGCTCAGATTCTTCTCAATTCTGGTAACACTCTCTGAAATTAATTGTTTGAGGGCTGTTTATCTGGAATTGCTTTGTATTTTTGCACTAACCTCAATGCCTGACTTCTTCCCTTTTTTTTTTTAAATTCTGCTGTAATATACATTGTGTTATAAACTTTGGCTGGTCAGCATTTTTATGTTTAGTAGGGAGAAAATGCAAGTATCTATCTGTCTTCTATTTTGGGCACTTTATGCTTTACTTTGGTTGCATTATAACCTTACAATACTCAGCTCAAAAAATTGGAAAGCTGAGAATCAGGCCTCTTGCCTAGGTCCAGCTGTTAAGCTAAACTGAACTCAAATTGGGTGGTGGACTGAAAAATAGTGCTCATCAGTGGAAGAAAAAGCTTATGATACACATGGCATGAGGAATTTTTAGAAACTGAACTTTTTGAAAAGCATATTTTGCACTCCAGTTCATTAGGTGAACATGAATTTACAATGAAATGTGAAGTTTTGCTTCAGCAAAAGCCCCTCTTCTGCATAAAGTTCCCCCATCTTCAAAGCAGTGGTCTTGATGTTGCTATGCCTCTCCGGAAAGAGGTGCTGAGCTCCATGCATCCAACAAATGGGGTTAAATCCCAAGCTGTTGCAGGTGAGCTGTTGGTGTGTGCTTGGTGAACCCGGGGTAAAACACAGCACCTGAGGACAATCACTCCAGAAAGTATTTACAGGACATTGAAGTGAACCTGCTGAATGTGGTGTAATGACACACACCTGGTGCACCTTGCCCTTGCCTCTTTTTTAGCCTTGTCCCTTCTCCTTAGGCAATAGGAGGGTTCCCTGCTGTGGGGGTGCTCAAGTTACTCAGTTCTTACACCAGGACTCACAGATTATCTGTCTCACATAATGCTTTCCCTGTTCTATTGCAGCAAGCCAGCAAAGCACCACTGCCTGTGTCCAGTGGAAAAGCTTTGTGGAGAGAGAGCTTGGGGACAGCATTGCAGTTTGACCTGGGATTTCACAGTCCCAAACTCAATCTCTTCCTAGGTTGTACCAGCTTGAAAATCTAGTGCTGAATCAGCCTTGTGAAAAACATACCCCTTTTAATATACACTGTTCTTTTCACCTATACAGATAGAATGGGATTCTTCTTTTTCTGTAACTTGTAATAATTGCTGAAACATGTAATATTCTGTAGGCTTGGAGCTGATGCACTTTGAAAGAATTTTTCTATTTCCTGTTCTGTTTGAGCTCATTGCCCTGAATCACTTCATGATGCTAATTGCTGTTAAGCACACATTATTAACTATGTTATTCCCATGTAATTAACTGCAGTTCCTTATGCAGTAGAAAGAGTATCAATGGAAGTATCTAAATTTTATTTTTAACGCACTAATGTGCTGATGAAACTTGTGCTTTATCTTACAGCTATTTCAGGAGGACACTGCTGACATCTACTTGTATATTGTGTTTCCCAAGTAGCTCGCGGGGGGAGGTGCTCAAAGTGCATTCACACATGGCTCAGTGATTACACAGTCTTGGTATTTGCAGTTGTGGGGTTTTTTTGTAGCATGGAGTTTCCTTTCCTGGAGTTTCCTCAGTGTGGTGAAGAATGTATAATTAGGGAAGCATAATGAAATGTGCTGTTGACAGGGAAGTATGTTTGGAATCTCAAATACTGACCTTCTCTGACACCATTAGGCTTCCGAAGTTCTGATTCAAACTAGTAAGGTGGCTTATCTAGGTTTATTAGTAAACACTCTGGCATAGTGTGTTTTTATATTGTGGATTTTTAAATGCATTTGCACAGCAGTGGCAAAGCTTTTCCACTTTCTTTTGTGTTTGTGGCCACTGTTTCCATTTTATTTGTCATGCTCATTAAAGTTCTTGCAGTAGAAGAAAATAATGCTTGTTCACACTAATTTGGAAGATGAAAGCATGGCACAGAAACAATTTATCAACTAGCAAACCAAAACTTCCTCTCAAGCATGCCTGTGTTTTGCAGAATTGTTTAAAAAGATACGCATTAGTTAAAAAACTTCTGGTTCCTTTAAAAATGTAAAGGAATTGAAGCAAAAGTAGCAAAAAATATACAGGCATTTTGTTGTCCCAAATATTAAAACCATGTTTCATTTAAATGACTTCCATTTTTGTTGTGAAGCTTTTCCATAGTTGGATTTATTATCATTCCCAATGCCCTGCTGTGTAAGTTTTCCTGTTTTTTCCTGTAAATGCACAGAATGCTATTTGTGAGCAGAGCAATTCAGATGGGACTTTGAAATACGATGAAAACAGGTGGTTTTGTCTCAAGTATTCCATCTTTCCTTTATATTGCTCATGTTTTACAAAGTACATATTAACTATTTTCATCTCACGCTCTCCTTCCTAAGTCAATAAATAACTTGCCCTGCAGAAATGCAAAATGTTTAATGTTCTGTGTCACAACCCCCAAAATCTTAAAATGTACTTAGCTCTTGTCACCATTTATAATAAAATACAGTAGGGCTTTGTGAGCGCTGTAGGAAGGCTGCCGAAGAACAGCTGGAGCAACATTTCTGACAAATGCCTGTTAATGTTCTTCCTTTTCACCTGTGACAAAGCAAATCTAAGAAATGGTAGCCAGCCAAGGGGTGGCTTTCCAAGGGAATATTGTTTTGCAGTGTGTCCATAACCTGTATTCAAGTATTCACTTAAGTATTTAATGATCACATTACTATGAGAAATAGTTATAAAACACTTATTTGACTTACCATTTGGTAAATTTTTCAATATTGGTGCCAGGCATCACCCTTAGGGGTAGCCGATAAACCTAAGAAAAATCTGTGTTTCTGCTATTAGGAAAGAGGCCGATGTGAAGTGCCTGAGTCTGGTCTTGGGCCTTAAAGGCCTGACTTCTACTGGGAGCTCAGGAGTTGGAGCTGGATATCCACAGCAGTTCCTCAGACCTGCTTTGTGTTATAGTCACTTGGTGTTAATGAGTGTAGTTTTCTTGGAGTAATGAAGTGAAAGAGTGTCTGGGTTCTCTGCCCGGGCTGCTGTGGCTGTTCAGCGCTGGCAGCGTCTGACTGCACCGTGAGCTGGGTGTTCCACAGCCTTGGCCTCCTCAGTTTCTCTTCCTTTTGGTGTTCTTCAAGCAAGAGGGCTCAGTCTCTTTTTAACACTGACTGGGCTTGCCCTCATTGCAGTCCTTTAATATACCTGACGATATTTAATATGTAGAACTGATTTAGCACTAGCACTTCATTGCATTTTTCTTGTGCCATTAGCACACCCGTGCAATGTGATGGTTTGTTAGTCCCTTTAGGAGCAGCTTTATATGAACCACAGTCTGAAAGACAAAAAGAAGCAGAGTTTAGTGCTCATAAGAGTATGTTTGAGGATTTGTTGTCCTAAAAAGTCAAGATAACACAGGTGTCCCCCACTTCCTTTCAGTGATTTCATAATAATGAAATAAGGGGATTTAACATCATCTCATCACAAAGCTGTTTTTGAATTCTAAGTAAACAAAGTAATTGAGTTTCAAAATGCTTCCAACTGCAGAGAAGGCCGGATATTAATGAATAAAAAAGTCTGTGGAGTATTCCATAGGCATCAGGCAGAAAAATGTTTTAATCCATCTTTGTTTCATCTAGCACTGTGTCATATTAGCAGAGGTGTGATGATTGTTGTTTGTATAGATGGTCTCAAATAGGGCCAGTCTTCATCTGAGAGGAGAGGAGCTGCTGCTAACATTGGATGTGTGCACAATAAAAATGTAACAAAACTTTTTATGACGGCAGGGTAAATGAAATATCATGGAAGCAGCTGTATCTCACTTTTCCTCTCTTGCAGGATATCTTGAATAATCTTGATTCATGTGATCTTGAAGATGATGATCTCATGCTTGATGTGGACCTGCCCGAGGACCCACCTCGTGACAAAGGTTGGTAAGGCAGCCAAGCAATCTCACTGTGAAACTGCTTCATGGGCTGAAGAGATTTTTGAGTTGCTTTCTTCTGACCTTTGACTTAATAAGTCAATGCACTCTTCAAATTGTGGTTTTGTTTTAAAGTAACAACTCTTTCTTTTCTGAAATACAGGAAGGGAGATATTTCTGTTTTCCCAAGTATAATTCTTATATTTGAAAAATTCTCAATATAGAAATTTACTGCCTTGAATAAAAGTGCAACCTTGTTTCACACTGTTTTTTTCTTAAAATTATTTCTATAGCATCAATTTCAAAGTTTTAAGTCTTTCAGTCTCATGTTTGAGCTGAATTTGGAAATGCTGGGACAGTATTTTTTTTTAGCTTTGGTGTATGACAGCGTAATTCTTTGAGATAATTACTTATTTTCTTCTACAAAAAATTACTTATTTTCTTCTATATCTAATATATATACATACAATTCAGGGTAGCAGAAGATGTAAAATTTAAGATAGGTGTTTTCATAATGTCTTTTATGTACTCTTGCTTTCAGTGGGGGTGCTGGTGGACTTTTCACAGAGGAGGTGGTACAATAATGCAAATACAGAATAGAATGAGCTTGGTAAAGGAAATTACGGCTGCACTTTCTCAAATCTCAGACTGGAAAAGTTTGAGGCATTTGCTTTTGTTATTCCTGACCTACTCGTAGGAATTATGAGTATTGTTATTATTATGAGCTACTGTTATGTGAATATGGGTTTTAGTTTTACTTCCAAGTTCAGTGGAGGCCGATCTATGTTCAAGTGGACAGAACCACTGAATGTGGAGCACTGTCAGGTCCTACCCAGTGCAAAGAGGCACTGAAAGGAAGAAGGCTTCACTTATTTTGTGCCACGGTGCTGGGCCGGCTAGCACGCTGTCTCAGCACAGGGCAGTGTTCTGCTTGCCCCAGGTGGGGGGATGGAGGCTGACTGTGGCGCTGGAGGGCAGGCGAAGCACCAGCTCGGGCTCCTCTTGCCTCCTGATGGCCGGGTGCGTGAAGGAGGGAGGAAACAGCGGAGGGACTTCCTCGTGGGGCAGGGAAGGGTTTATTCCTGGGAGAAGCCACAAGGAGAGCCGATAAAATTAGGTGGGCGTGCGGTTTTATACCCCTACATAATAGGTGTGGAGAACATACAGTAACCAATAAAATACCAGTTAGGGGGTCTTACAAAAGGGGGGAGAAGGGATCAGGGCAAGTGGGAGAAGATGTGGGGGGTAGAGGATTAGCATGGGCCAATTACCAAGAGAGGAACATAGAACTTTCCAGAGAAATAACCAAATATGAGCTATAATGAGGAGGGGTGGCAGCAGCCAATGGTAACAGCGTGCTTCACACAGCCTTTTGTGTGCTCACTGTCCTTGTGCTGTGGAGGCATCAAACCACTGCACCTGTTGGTCTGCTTGGTCCTGCTGGCCATGACTCTGGCCATGGCTCACCACAACAATTCTGTGTAGCTTTCAGCTGCTTGCTGAAGTTGGGGGAAGTTCAGGGGTTTTTGAGAGCATTTCTGTGTTATTTGGGTGACAGCTCCTGTGTGTATGTTAGATATGAAGCCAAATTTACAGTAAATAAAACAGAGTTTTCCATCTACCACCATGGTGGCACATGGTGTTTTAACGCTGTGCATATGAAGTGCTGTACTTAAATCTTTTAAATCTCAGAATGAGTTTTTCAAAGTACTTGTGTGAATTGATTGAGAACACTGCAAGTATGCAACTTTTCAACCCTGAACCTTCATTTCAGGTATGAATCTTCTACTTTTTTACTCACTTAATTTTCCAGAATGGGTAACAATGCAAGCCTAGGGCATATTCTTTCAATAAAGGTAATTTAATTCTGTTGGGGAAAACTAAGAAACAATTTTAAAAGGGTAGATAAATTTCTCATAAATTTCCTTGTTTATGTGAAACATGCGCTGCATTTGCATCAGTAATTCCATTACAAATTATTAATTTAAAAACTGCTGGAAGGGCATGTTTTTAAAGGTGAATGCTTGCCACAAAAACATTAAAAGCTAATTACTGTTACTTTTGGCATTTTTTTAGAGGTTGGGTTTCCTTGTAAAATTAATCTGGCATAAACTGGGTATCTCTGTTTCTTAGCTTGGAATCACTGTATTTTCAGCAAAGAGGTTCTGAAAAGAAGAATTCAAAAGCCACCTCCAGGTTTTCCCTTATGTAAACATGACCACCTGAAAAAGCAAAACTTGTTCTTGGTTAATCTCCATGTGTCTTTACTCAGTGTCTCAATTTACTTTTCCAAAGCTGAAAATCATAATTGCTTATAAACTTACTGAGGGCTTATTTTGTTGTGAATTTTCATGTGTTATGAGCTGTAGAAAGATGATGCTAAAGGAAAATAAATCTTCTGTTAGTTTAGGTGAATAAGTTTATTTTATTATGCAATTTTTTGGTTATTTCCTAGGTGATAAAAACTGAATTGTAGGTATGAGTACTTGTTCTAATAATGTTTAACAGCACTTCTTGCCAACGCTTTTTCCATAATTATGTGTGCCTTCACTGACGTCAGCCTCTTAAGACTTCCCAGGTCCTCAGAAACTCTCCTGGTTTCACTTTGGAGCCTGGGATGCCGCTTGGCCACTATTTATAGAAACAGTTCTAGCTCAACAAGTATGCAGGGAGTGAAGACGGCGGTTTAAATCACAGGGTGAAGCTGGGCTCGCTCCCAGCCCCACGCAGGCTGGGAGCCCAGCAGGAAGGAAGGCCTGTTTGGGAGCCTTGTGCGCAGCGGGGCTGAGGGGGCAGCGGGTAAACACTGCTCCCTTGTGTGGAGCTGCTCCTAGAAAAGGACTGACAATGTGAGGGAAAACTCCTTGGGTAAGTGAAGGACAAAGTGTGGCGGCAGAACAGCAGTTTAGGACTCGTTTTGCGGGGTCTGACTGCCCGGGTAGAAGTTGTTTTGGCTTTTCTCTCAGTCGTTTCCAGGCTGTTGCCAAATTTAGCGTTTGTTCCCGTAAGAAGTTTGTGGAATTCCTGTGGCTTTGCAGAAGTTGGTGTTTTAAAGAGATTATTTGCTTTCCTTGTTTTAACTCATGCTGGTTGTCCAGGTAAATATAGATTAAATGTCTCTGAATCTGAAAATCAAACAAGATGAATAGGATGAGCTATATCTGTATTTTAAGTAAGGAAACTGTTTTCTTTTGCAGTGCAATACTGGCCTTTTTTTACAATGTTGTCTTTCTGTGCTTGTGTGTTGTTAGAACTTGTTAAAGGCCTGGAGATACCATCAGTAAGAATGCCAGGAAATTGTTACTTTTAAATTTATTTTCTTCCATAATCTCTACCTCCTCCAAATGACTTTCTCCTTAAACTGGAAATACTGTTAAAGCTGGGTTCTTTAGTGTCTGCTACAGGCTGCTCTTATTCTTGTAACAAGTTTATATTTTAATAAAAGTGTGACATTGTTATAGAAGTCTGCTTGACACTTCTAAAATGCATACTGTTTTGGATCAGTTAAAAAAAAAAAAAAAAAA
>VZTI01000933.1:934871-962310 GCA_013397865.1 Struthidea cinerea | reverse complement strand
AAAAAAAAAAACACCAAACCCCACAGGCTTTACACTGCATCTGTTACCAGCACATAGTTAATATTTTATTTGCAAGGTCCTGGGAACAAGTCTTACAATTTTTTTTAACATTATGCTCTCTGTAGAGGAATGTGAAAATATGAGCCGCTATGACAGACAAGACAGAAATGCGAGACAGCATCAGGAGGGATTCTGGAAAAGAGCACCTCAGCAGCGATGGAATACACAGGATCACTATCATCTTGGCCATACTGACCATTATATCCATGGTAAAAATGATTTGAACAGGTAAAGGACTTTTCTATTTCCTCACAAACATTTAAAGCACCAGTGAGCAATTCCTTTTCGGCACTAAGGGGTCTCAAGTGATACTGAGTACATTTTCAGAATAGTTGTATGTCTGAGTGGAAGCATCACTGAGGGTTATAACAATTTCTTTTCACAACTTATGCTTCTGTTTTTATTCCAAATACTTGTTGCTTGTGTTGATACAATATTATACATCTTGATTAAAATACCTTATGTGTTCCATGGAAAGCCACTGCAATGTCTTACTACTTGCATTTTTTAAGTTTGGACAGCTTTTTACTTTTTGATTTGTTGGTAAAGTATATGTAACCCTATAGTCCTTAAAGGGTTGAATGACAGTTTATAGAAATTCTGCTGAACAAACTGGTTTTAGGGTACTGTAGTTTATAGTTTGAGAGAGGTCTCTGGGAGTGGAAAGGAAAACTCTGTGTTAAAGTGAAGTAGCATTGACATTTTCTGATTTATTTATTTCCTGCTGTGTGCCACAGTATAGCCCACGTTGCGTACCGCTTTCCTTTTTACCAAATGCTGTCTAGCTCCAGTTTGTCATCGCTGTGTTTTTATGTTTTGGATTTTTTTTAGGGGTTCAAGCTACCTGGAGTCTGCTGTGGGTCACCTGGAGAGCTACGGAGCGGGCAGTGGTTACCAGGCGCCGCGGCCGCTGGCAGAGAACACGGTGATGCTGGACGAGATGACCCTGCGGCACATGGTGCAGGACTGCACTGCTGTCAAGACTCAGCTCCTCAAACTCAAGAGGCTGCTGCACCAGGTGAGCTGCTCACAGGAGCTAAAGCAGTAAAATAGGCTGGGGGGTCGGCCTAGGTGGCCTTATGTTCTGTTTGGCCTTATTAGGACATCGGCATTTCGTTTATACATTGAATTACAAAGTTCCAGAAAGTGAGTATACTTTTTATTGCTATTTCAAAGAGTACTTTTTCTGCCTTGTCAGCCTTTTGATGACTACAAAACATACTAAATACTAACATTTTTAATATTGATTCAATATTAAATTTTACTTCTCTGAGTAAAATTAAAAGTAGAAATTAAAAAAGAAAATCAGTGGATGTGAAAATCAGCTTTTATCCAATAAGATTCAAAAAAGCTGGGAGTTGGAAAAAAATTTAAAAATATTAAAATTGATCCCATTGATTAAACTTGCATTCAGCAAGTTAATGCTAATAGCTTTTTCTTAAGGCTTTGTTTTTCTCATTCTTTTCATTATTTCTGTGTGTTTTGACAAGAAGCTTAGCAAATCATACTGGGTCATCTCTGTTGGAGGTGTTCAGATATATCCTTGCTATGTTATGAAATTGTCATAAGCTTTTAAGGAGCTTTTTCAATGCACCTCAAAACTTGGCAAGTTGTGGGAGTTGGTAAACTGCTAAATGACTCAGCAGAAGTATGGCATTTCAGCTACAAAAATTCCTTTGTTACCATAATAAAGAACAGTCCATGAGGCTTTCTTTGGAGGCATATACAGATTAGCATTGAAAAGTGTTTGTGTGATGTTGTCTTTTAATACCAGATTCATTGCTGTGCTTTTCTAACAGGATAATGTAATGAAAATGAGTTTGTGCTTTAAAAGTAAGACACTAAAACAAAACACAGCAAAACAAAAAGCAAATCAACCTTGAGGCTAATTCAGTTGTGTAATTGTGCCTTTTAGAGATGTGAGCATTTGCTTCCTGTGGTAACTGAGATGTATTCCTGATTTTGTCAGTGAAAAAACAATTACATAAAAAAATTAATGCAGTGTCAGAGGGGGAAGGTGTGTTCTTAGAACCTAGTGTCTGAGTGGTGGGCTCCATAAACTGTGCCCCTCAACAGCTCCAGGCATTAATACAGAGCAATCAGGGAACCTTTTTCCAGGGCTTTTAATGCCTTTAACATAAGGACAATTTGGCAACTTGATGGATGTTGTGTGTGTGTGGTTCACAGTGTAAAGGCTTGCACATGATAGCCAAGTAGTGTGTGGCCCTGCAAAATACCATGTGTGAAGTCTTGTTCTCGGTTATAATAGCCAGGTTGCAGAATAAAAACCTTGCCTCAAGTAGCTGAGATTAAGTTTTTTAAAAGAACTTAAATGCACAGAATGAAGCAGTTACTCTCAATATGTCCATTTTGCAAAATTTGCTCCTTGTCTTTACAAATGCTTCATCCTTTTTCCCTTCTTCCCTGTAACACTGACTTTAGTAACAGCAGGTATTGTTCTTCCCTTAAAACTTTGTCAGGCATACTTGGCTGTATTTTCCTGACCTAACCCAACCCTGTTTTCACTCACCGCTTCCAAAACTCATCACTGGACTTTTGAATATATTTATTCTACTCTTCTGTGTATGATCCAGTCTTTTAATCAAAGAACACGAATAGTAATGTAGAAGTAAATTTGCCTGCTACAGAGGGGGAAACTTCAGACCTTTACTACATTAAATTTACTAAACAATTAGGGTAAAACTTGTATGAAATATTTTTTCATTACATTAAAGTGTTAAGCCTTTATTGTAAACATTGAGCTTCATACTAACAGGAATGAGTAAAAATTCTGTAATTCTTTTTTTACTTCTTGAACAGAAATATAGTTTGAAAACAATTAGTTGAACTTTAGCATTCTGAACTCTGAACTAGGACTGGATCACAGGCAGCTTGTTGCAAAATATGAAAAATCAAGGTACAAAGTCAATTGCTTTCAAACTCCAGCTTTAATAGTGGAAGCAGAAGTTCTTCTTGTAGCTCCACCAATATTACACATTTAAGTGCATGTGTTCCCTTTCTCCAGTTATGACATTGAGCAATAATATTTAATTTGGATGGGTAGAAACAGAGCTGTAGTCAGGACTTAGGCACAAGGTCTCAGAGGAACAGTTACAGTAAAATAGGAAGGGTTACTAATTAAATTCAGTTTTATACAATTATCTAATCAGCTGTAGCATGACTTAGTGCAGAGCACAGCACGTAATGAATGTATACCTAGCAGGTTCCTGGGGAGACTTAATGTGCTGTACTGGATTCATTGCTGTGACTGTAGCTCACATAACTGGATATAAATCAGCTGGAGTATTGTTAGCAACAGAGCTGCAGCAGCGTGGGGTTGGTGCTGCATTCCCAGTTCCGCTTGGAAAAATAAATAGTTATTTGAGTAATAGAGCCTTTGCTGAGCTCCGTGTGACCAGGATAACAATGCCAGCAGAATGTGTACTGTCTGCTCGCTCCTCACACGTTGCCGTCTTGTGCCTTCAAACAGTGCAATCAACATTAGGAGTTTCTCTCATGCAGAGTTTTTAAAAGTGTTCGCAGTAGTGAGTGTAACCTTTTCTGACTTCTCAGTAATGTTATACTAACCTATATGGAGTGAAAAATGGAGATTGTCCTTGTGCTAAATGCAGTTGTAATTATTTACAGAGAGGTGTACTGCTGGAGAGCATTCTCTCTGTAATGCTTAGCTGGAGTGCTAACTTTGTATTGTAAGAAGAAAATGTTTTGGAAGTTTAAGTCTAGTAATAATTGACATGTAAAAATGCTTCTTAAACATTGACTAAGGTACTTCATTTGCATGCTTATTAAGAAATAAGTTTTCTTCTGATCTTAAAAATTTCTTCCTGCTCCTCAATTAATTTCATAAACTTGCTGCTCTGGGTGGAGGCTAATGTGTTAATACGATTTTAAATAAGGATGTTCTATTTCTGTTGCCCTGGAGCCTTTGATCTTGGCAAGGATTGACTGTCCTCTGTAGTAACCCAGCAATGGCTTGCAACCACCCTGTCTTATCTCAGATCAGCACTTGTTGTTTTTGCAAGGACTGAAACACGAAGCAGTTCACAGAACTGTTGAGATCTGTGAAGCTCTTCTTTCTGTGGGAGGCAGGTTTTATGAAAAATGTTTCATTTCAACTTATCTTTCATGAATGGAAATGAAATTCTATTTTTCAAGCACAGATCTTCACTGTAGCTTATCAGATACGTCCCATTTGTATGAAGAGGTGTGAATGAAAACGTGAACCATGTAATGCAAAGTTGTTAAATGCATCAGTACATTTTGCTGAGGCTCAGTAAGTCACTTGGGTGCCTTTGAAATACATATTCATTGTGTTCTTTTCTTTTTGCATCTGGTGAGATCCACAAGAGAGATTCATCTTTGTTTATGAGAAGCCTGAAGCTGAGAAAGAAACAGATTTACAAAACAAAAAGCCTTTTTTCTGTCATGTATTAAGTTGTATAAATTGCCCCTACAATTATTACTATTTTTTATTAGCCACTAAATAGTTCGCCTCAGTGACTTAAATTTGCTTGAAAGAAACAGAACCAAAAGAACAAACAATAGCAAATCAAATCGGTAAATTTTAGGTTTAAGCAGTTGTTTAACTGTTGGACTGTCACTGTGATGGCGTTTGACAGTGGGCAGTGAGATTGACATGACCTGGATGGAACTACACTCGGAATGCCAAGCAGTCAGCAGGTGAATAGCTCCCTCTGCTTGATGGCCAGTTAACACATCTTCTGCTTGCATCTTTGTAGAAATGCCATTAGCAAAGGAGACTGTTCAAATGAGTGATTTGGACTGCAGAAAACTTGGAATTGAGAATCAACAGTTAGACCTTGGTAAAAATTCAGTAGACCCTGGTAAACTTGCCACTGCTCTGTATAAGTGATTATACTAAAATAAATAATGTATTCTGCTATTGTAAAAATGTTAGAGGTAGTTTTTTATATTGCCTGCTGTGATGTGCAATGTGGTAATACCTTTATAAAGTTTATTTTATCTTTACTTAAAGTTTTAAAGTAAATATTCTCTCCAAGTTTCCAAAATTTGATATCTTGGTATACTTAGTATTTCTAGCCTGCCAAAAATTGTATATGCATATAACCAGTTGCATTTGCTTTGCTAATTTTACCATCTTTTTGGTAATTTTAATTTCTTTTTTATACAAGGATATCTCTATTTTGCTGATTCCCCCCGTTTCGTTTTAGCAATGTGATGAGCAAGAAACAAAAAGCACAACAAGGCAGATTTCATAGATTAATCCTAGCATGTGTTCAAATGGAGGCTTGAGTCCCTACTGATAATGTTAGAACTGTTCCTTTTCCAGTTGTCCTGTGTTCTCTACATGTGTAGTGAGATAATTACGACAGTGGTGAGGGGATTGCTGCAGATGACCTCTGTCCCTACTTTGCTGGTGAATGAGTCAGGTGTAGCCCAGGCCTCGAGTACTGATTTAAATCACCAGGGAGTGTGTGACATACTAAACTTCTTTGCAATTAGGTCTTAATCTGCTGTTGTGGAATCTCTTATTGCTCCACTTCCCTGCATTTCAATAGCAGTAAAAGGTATACTGGAGGTACAGAGCTTTGAAAAGCCATGCAAGATACTTTTGCTTGAAATAGTTTGTTTTGTTTTGTATTTTTGCCCATTCCCATGATGACTATTTCACAGTTGTAGCTGTGACCATCTGTAGCTTTACTTCTGAGTGCGTGTATTTGTTTGAATCGTTGCTTAAAATAAAATGTTGCTGAAATTTGTTAATGGGGGAATATAAGATAAATATAAAATACAATATAAATATACAAAAAATAATTTGTTAAAATGTAAGTAATTCTAGGATTCTAATTGCTGCACTTTTCCTCTAGCATTTTAGAAATGTTGTGAACTAAATAATGTTTGTGTTTTTATGGTATTATTGTGCAAATTATTTCAAAGCACTCTGTTAGAACTTGTCCATAACGTCAAGTGTAAACTGCTGCTTCATCAGGCTTTCACTCGCTGGCCGTGGGCCTAGAAGGGACAAGCAGCTACTTGAGAACTGAATACAGCTGAGTGCTGGACAACGTAAACTTGACTGTTCTCAAAATTAACAGTCTATTTATATAAAAGCCCAAGAAAGAAAAAAACCCAAACCGAAACAGTACCAAAAAACTGTGAGATGTAGCGTTCTATCCAAGTTATGGAAATTAAATTTAAGTGTCTCTAGCATGGCCCTTACTTGGGCTCTTACAGGCTGCAGCAAGGGAGGCTTTCCTAGGGGGGGAAAAAGGAAACATGCTGTTTCAACAAGTAATTCAAGCTTGTATTCTTGTTTCTGTCCCCTGGTAGAATGATGAAAATGTGTCACTCCAGGACATCACATTCTCAGTTCCATCAAGTCCAGAACCACAAGAACCCGAGTCAACTTTTAAGGTAAATGACATTGATTGACTCTAAAGAATAAGAGGTACAAACCTGTTTATGTTTAGAAAACACACCCAAAGCTTGTGTGTTACTGAAGTACTGCTTCTTGCTGCTTTCTTTGTTTAAATGCTAACGTAGCTGAACCCCACAAAGTCAGTGGCAAATTTATTGTTTTAGAGTGGGTATTAAAGGCAGAATAAATCCCAATGGATATTCCAAATGGGATCATCTTTTCTAGTCACAGACTTGTAACGTTGTCGTGGTTCTGTGGTGGTAAGGTTTTGTAGCTTTGTAAAATCAAGATACAAAGATCACTACTTCTGTATTTATGGGAGGGAAACAGTGCTTACTGAAGATACAACAAGGTTATAAATACTTCTTGAAGATGAAGAACACTTAAAACCTAATGCCTGTTCTGAGTTCAGTAATTTTTGTTGTTGATAAAGAGGACTGTAGGTATGTTTGCTGACTAGGCATGTTCATCTACATAGTGTCACTTGTTTGCACGACAGATGAGATTTACTTACCCTGGAAATTTAGTGGGTCAGCTGAATTTGGCCTCTTAAAGAGACTTTTAGTCAAGTTTCTTCACTCTTTATTCTATGTGCCTGCAGCTCCTCTCTCTGTGTGAATAGGAGGAGGAAAGCATGTGCTGTGTCACTGCCAGCCCTCCAGGCACGCCTGATGTCATATATCCTGGAGAGGTGTTGATTTAGATCAGTGCAGTCCTTACAGAAAACCACTGTTCTGTTGCAGATGGATGATCTGCTGAACGAGATCAGGCAGCTTAAAGATGAACTGAAGAAAAAGGATGAAACAATCAACCAATTAGAGCAGCAGCTTGTAAGTATAATCCTAAATGTTTAGCAAAATCCCAGGTGTGCCCTGCAGAGCAGAACTTCAATAGACAGTACTGATGAAGGCTTTAAGAGAGCTTAGACAGCTAATTTTTATCTTGCACTTTCACTATAACAAAGGTAGGTTTGGGTTCCCAGTTGTGCTCCTGGGATCTTAAATTCCGTAATCTGGTCATGATTTTGTGTGGCATGAAGCAAGGATGTTTATAACGGTGTTGAAAGTACTTAATTTCCAAAACAGTTTTTAACACAAAATTCTAGGAACTGCTCAAATATAACAATGAGGAAAAGATAAGGCTTTTAATACATTTAAAGTATTTTTAAAATGAACAAGTATTGGGCCTATCATTCCGCCTGAAGTTTTTGTTAGTTTTTTTTTCTCCCCCTTTTTTCCTCAAATGTCCATTAGCTTAATAAATAATTACACCATAGAATTTAAAGCTGAGAAAGGTAGTTGATTGTTTTTTTAGGAAACAATACAAAACAAGTTGAGTAGTCAGATTAAATTTTCTAACTAAGAACAACTTATGGGGGCATTTTCATCATAAATTAGGTTCAGGGAGACAAAAGGCCTCAAACAACAATCACATGTCTTTTACATCTTTGCTCTTGGTCTGAGTTTGGATTTTGCCATGTGTATCTTTGCATTTGGTTCTGGTAAATTCACCTGCTGTGACAATTCTTGTAAAGTAGCTCCACATTTTCAAGCCATTTCAAGCCACAACGAGATCCCACAGGCAGGGTAGATGAGATGCCAAGAGGTGCACAGCATCTATATTTATCAGAGCTGGAGACAGTATTGTGTGACCATAATCTCTAACGAAACGTTTAGCATGTGCTTTTGTGGGTGTGTGCACTAAAACTGAGCTGTGGCCTTCATGCTCTTCCTCTCTGGTTTGGGAACATCCCCTCTAAAACAAAGCTGAAAGATGAAGATTTGGCATTCTGCTGTGCTGTTTAAACAGCAGAATTCCAGATCACAGCATACCAAACCAAATTACCTTGTTTGTTAGCATTTTGAAGTAAGTGTTGGTTTTTTGATGCACTTAGTCTCACTCTTAACCATCAGTCTTCAAAAATTCCTAGAAGGAGGTTTCTTCTTCCCTGCTCAGTCGTGTACCTGATTGCTGGAGTAACCTGTAACTGGTGCAGCAAAAGAACTCTGCTGTAGAGATGTGTAAAACTTGTATTTGTAAAGATTGAAAGATGACTTGAAGAGCACAGTGCTTCAGAAATTTAAGTGGAACAAAAACTCTTTCCAAAAGTCAGTATTTATTCTGGATTACTTCTCAATATCCTTTGGGAAAAGCAGCAGTTAAATAAATAGTAGTTTTCTACAGTTTAATCATATTGTGCTCTACAGTTAAGTAGTGCTTGGTGTTTGAACACTGGGCCTTGACTGTACTTGTCAAGAGGCTTAGCTGGTTAATTTCTAACTAATTCTTGTTTCTTTTTCTCTTTTTGGGGGTGATTAAGGCCACTAGATGTAACTGCCAGAAGGACAGTCAAAAACCTCCAGGGGCAGTGCGCGCGTGTGCCGATAAATTCACACAAACCTCCTGGAGGAGGAGTTCTGTGAGTAAAGTGGGCCCTTCCTGCTTGGGTACCTCTTTCTGCCTTTCGTTCCCCGCTTCTATAACCTTGGCTCTCACAAAAGTCAGCCTTCTTCAGGAGATTCTGTGCTGTGTGTGAGTAGTGTCCTTCCTGCTGTGCAACCCTTGTGTTCTTTTGCAGCCCTATTATGCAAACAAATGTTACAAACATTTCTTTTAAAATAAATAATTAAACTTTAGAAGACTTCTCTTTAAATAATCACCATTTGCAGTACTTAAGTTACAGTCAATCCAAGCTGTATATCTAGTTGTACTAAGATATTTTCTTACCTATGACTTTGAAGTCAGGATATATCTATTTGGATTTTTTCCTGGTCAAATTTTCATTGCTGATATTCTCATATTTGTTGAGGAAAAGCAACAGTATATTCTGAGTTTCGGTGCATAAGTGTAAAAGCAAAAGTTAATTTTGTTTAATGTTTCTTCTTATTATTTTTTTATAATTTATTTTAATAACTTGACTCATAAAAAAAAAATATTGTGTGAAAATCACTTTGACAAGAGACATCTTCATTCCCATATGTTGTTGCATGGATCACATTTGTTTCCACTATGTAAAATACACATTCTTCATGGAACACTAATAGAATACTTAAGATGGGGGAGGGACAACATATTTGGTATTGTATAATAAGAAGAAATTACCTTTGAATGCTAAACAAGGCTTTTGTTAGTCACCAGGAAATAGCATTTGAATCTTGAATCTACTGCTCTAGCTAGAAACCCTAGAAGATTTTATTAAAAGGTTAAAAATCAGTTTAATTTTTTGGTTTTGTTGTTTTTATCCTACCTTGAGTTACTTGATGTAAGCTTGTAGTAAAGACAAATCACCCCTGTTATCCTTCTAAAATTGCTCTTTTAAATATATAGCACTAAGGCAGAAACACCACCACGCTGTGTGTTCACCAGTTACTGGCAAACAGCCTTATCCATGTTTTCCAATCTCCTTCTTTCTGTCTGATAAAGAACCCAGTGTCAAAAGATAATAACCTAAAGTAGCTGTTGGTTTGCTTTGACACCTCTGCTCCCCCATGTACATGTAATGTCTTTGTTCATCCCATTTGTTTCTTCTCCTTTTACTTTGGAGCTGCTGAGCCCTTGCATTGTTTCTTTTTCCCAAGTTTTAATTTCATGTGTGTGCTGTTCATTAGATGTCTTTGTGCATTGATACTGTTTCCAGGTTAGTGGCTGTTGTTTCCATGTTCCTTTTTTTCTAGCTCACTTTTCAAATGGCTTCAGAAACAGTCTAATAATCATGGGAAGTTAGGTGCTAACTACACAAGTTTTAGTTTGTGGAACTTGTGGTGTTAATTGATAAGACAAAGATATTGGAGAAGATGAGGAATTTGAATTGCTGTCTCAAGCACAAGGAGTCACTCAGCACAATTGTCTGTTTTGGTCAGGTTGGCCAGTACATTTCTTTTAAGTTATATTGTAGTTTTGTTAAAAACACATTTTATTGTCAGGAGGAAATTTGGGTTAAGGGACAGTATCTTTAAGACGAGATAAAGGAACCTCTGCTGTATTCATGGTTGGGTGTGTGGATATATGTATATGATACACATACATATTTCTGGACGTATGATCATTGCATGCACAATGTAAACACCTCAGTATTTTTATCCATGTGCAAAGTTTCTCATGAAATTTATAAAGGACTTAGGAAAACTCATGAAATATTGGCAAATTCTGAAACTATGCTGCTTTACAGGAGCTTTTGATAGCTGGGAAGTTTTGGGCAGAATGTTTTGGGGTCTTTTCAATGTCTTCACATGCATATTTGTAGGTTACAGGCTTTCTGTCAGCCAGCAGAAACAGGAACTCCTTAATGTGGGATTTCTTCAATGAGGACGATGGTCTGGCTGTTACAGCCAAATTTCAGTTCTAGTGGTCAGACCTCAACTTTCTGGTTTAATGCTTCTTCTGCATTAAATATATTAATAATAAATGTTCTTGGGGTAAGAGTACAATAAATAGAAGGAGACACCTAAGTAAAATGTATCCTCACTATTAAAAAAAAATCCCAAAAACCCTCTTGAAGTTGTTTTGCTTTATTAACATTCCTGTTCAGTTTAATTTAATGGTCTTGACCTAAGAATGTAGACTAAGAGAAATCAGGTTTATTGGTCCTAAATGTGATTTAAATCCTAAAATGTTGTCAATGTTTATGAAATTATCAAGTTTTATATAGAGTAGCTTTTTAAAAAAAAAAAAAAAAAAATTGTATTTGAAGTCTTGGCAATGACAGAATGGCTCCTTTGAGGCAGATAAGCTTTTTGCTTCTTTCAGCTTGGTAATGGTTTTCAATTTTGATGAATGTTTAACTATTTAATTTTTTCCTATTTGTGTTGACCTGCCAGTCATTTTAAATGATGGTGGATATTAGGGAGGTGCTTCAGGCATCAAAGTTTTCAAAACTAAAATGACTGCTTATAAATTCTATATGTTCTATGCAAATCAGAACTGATACAATGTGTTTATTCTTCAGGAGTAAGTACCAGTCTGGGAACACAGTGATTGAGTGTTCCAAGGAATACTTTAAATGCTTACTGAATTGTGCCTAACAACCATTGTTAATGTAGTGTGTCATAAAGAATAGATGCTAGAATAAACTAGGGAACAGTGAGAGTGGAAATCAGCTGTTTCAGCTGGGAATTTAAGACCATATGAATTGCAGCAATTTGTTGCTATTCAGCTGGCCATTTGAACTGGCTGGTATTTCTGATTATTTCATGGTTCTGCCACTAAAGTGGGTATCATTAAACATATTCTTTTTTAAAAGTCATGTTCACATAGTTTCTTTGTTATGAAATATTTCTAGGAAAGGACCCATTCTGATGTGATTATAAACTTTTCTGGTGTTGTTCTCTTCAGGGACCACAGTTTTTCAAAGTACTTTCAGGTTTTTTTTCTATTTAAAGTTAAATATGTACATAAGTGGAAGCTATGTAACTTCAAGTTAATCCTTGGAACTTCGTACTCCTGTAATAAAAACTGGGGGCTGAAAAGAAATGTTTTGGAAATTGGGCTCCTTAAAAATTGTTAGGTAGCTACCTGTTGCCTGTCTACTGTGTCTGTGACATGGTATTTCTTGTAAGCGTCCTGGCAGGATGCTCAAAACTTGGGTAACTTCTTACTGTTTGCGTTTCATTCTTGGTTAACCATCCTTGGGATAAAGGCTTGTACAAGTATTTGCTGGCAGGGTAGACCGTGACATTTCTGGAAGGATCTCTTACAGATCTCTTATACAGAATTTATTCCAGTTAGTGTGTCTAATGATTTTATTATCATGGAAGAAAATAACCAAACCCTGGAAGAAGATAAAAATTACCTGAAGAAATTAATGTTAATGGACAGATTACAAGGAAGAAAAATGTGAGCATCCATTGCCACACTTGTCTTGCAGGCTTTGCAACTTTCTTTCTGTAATAGTAAATAATGATATTTTTAAGACTTTGAGGGTGAAGGCGTTATAAGTCAAGTTTTTGTTGATAAATCATTTGGTTTCTTGGGCTGGAAAGGTTGTTTGCAGATGCTGAGAAGTAAATGACAAGCAAGCAAACTACAAAGCGCTGAATTTGGTCCCAAGATACCTGCAGAAGATTCTGGCCTGTGAGGACCAGTTCCTCTGTGTTCCTGAGTGCTCTTCCACTCCCTGGAAGAGTAGATAGCGTGTACAGTAAAAGCTGGGTATTTCCCCTTGGTAACAGCTCACAGTGATGAGAGTGAGCTTTGCTGCCTAAATGTGTGTTCAAGTTCGTTCTTGTCTCTGGTAGAATGACAACAGAACCTGTCAGTTTGCATGGGAGTGTGCATGGTCTTGTTCTCTGCTCCATCTTCTCTCCTTTTCCATTGAGATATTCTTTGCCTCCCTTTTGAATTTTGTTCCAGTTTGTCATTCCAAAGCCTTTCGTGTCAATTGTTTTGATGAACCTTTGTAATCCTTTGTCTGTCTTTGTGTGCTCTTGTCCTTTTGGTTTTAGTATCTCCTTCCACCTTAGCCTTAAACATCCTGTCTGTGTCAGCTCCACAACTATTAATTTAAACCTGCAGGTTTTGAGGTCCAGTCACTGTATCAGTGTTCATCTTCACATCCAGCCTTGGTTTCTCTCATTGTCCAATGCTCTGCTGTTTGCTTCATGTTCTTATACACGTTCTTGGTGAAACAAAACCATAGCTGGACGAGGTGGTCATGTGCACCTGTCTCTTGGGTTGTGACTGTGCATGACGTGTAGGGACCACACAGAAGAGAGGTCCTTGAGCCCTTCACAAGCAATTCTGGTTAGTTTAGTGTAAACCAGCACATAAAACTGTTGGTGGTGTTTTTCATCTGAATACTTTCAGAAGGACTACTGCATGTCAGAACTGCTCGTTCATGGTCTCTTTCTGGGTGCTAGGCCATTAAGAGGAGACTGCTGCAGAAACATTTTGTTTGTCTTAATACTGAAGTCTGTCATCCTAGGTTTGTTCATGATGTGGAGCTCTGAGTGTCTGTGAGACAACTGGCAGTGCTTGGTGAGAGGCAGCAAAAATCCTCTTGTCATTTAAGTGCTCAGAGGCTTCAGTTGAATGGATTAAAAAAAGGATCTTCACTGTATTTGTATTTGTTTCTGCAGCAGAAAAGACTTTTTAAAGCAGTAGCAGTTTCGCATGTTGGTGTATCCTTGGCAAAAGAGCTGGAATATCTGGCTGTTGGGCTAAAATTACTGTGCAGCAATAGCTTAGAAATATTTCGCTTCTCCTTTTCTGGCAGAAGCAATTGCTTTTGTTCATGTGATTTCTTATTCTAAGGTTGAGGTCTGCACATAACTAACAATGGAAAACTCTGTCCTTAGGCTTCATAGTAGCATTTAAAAGAAGAAACAGCCGACAGATTTTCCCAGTGCAGTTAGAGTCAGAACTTCATAAAAGCATTTAGTACAACAGAAAGCAATAGTACAATTCGTCAGGATCTCTGAAGAACATTTGTCTTTCTGGTTTGTAGGCTGCTTTATCTCAGCTGCTCTTATTTTTCCACTCCTGAAACTCATGTTGATTTAAAATTCTGATTCACTTCTCTTTGGGGATGCCTTTGCTGTTTCACAAATCCAGTATCTGCAAAATAAGAGGAATGGGATTTAAGAGTAGTGGCTGGATGCACACAATAGCTGTGAGAAGGGACTGTTCCAACTGCTGTCTAACTTTAAAGCCTAAGTGGAAAAAGTTTCTTCAGAACCCAGAAGAATCCCATCAAATGTTTTTTTGTTTGGATTTGGTTTTTTTTAATAGAAGTTGAGGTAAGTCATGTTCTCATCTTTCAATTCTAGCATTCCTTGCTTGAGATTTTTGCAGACATTGTAATAAGTAAGTGGTAATTCAGGTTTTTCTTGTTTCTTACTTTTAGTAGGAAACTGCCGCTTTATCTGTGTATTTTGAGTATGTACCATCATCTGAGGAGATGTGTTTATTAGTGTGTTTCTTTTTTCCTCCTCTTTGGATTCCTTGGGAACCTCAGTACACATTTCACTAATAGGAGATGAATATGAGTTGTTGATTAAAGGAGAAAGCTTGATAAATTTGCTGGAATTTTGTACAATAAATACTATTAAAAGAAAATTAATCTTTTCATAAGCCAGGCGTTTTTGCAGATACTTAAAACATAATGTGCTATATCAATGGGATTGGTACAGCCTTTATAATTTGTATAATCAGTGTAAGTCATAACACTCATCTTTATAAATTCCCAGTGCTGTATCTTCTGATCCTTACTTTTTCAATTGATGTTGATTTTAATTCCCTTATTTGATGTTCAATTAAACAATTCTTGTTCAGTTTTATTTTTTTTTAAATTTTATTTATTTATTTATTACAAAAAAAAAATCTGGCATTTATTTGCCACTTACCTATATGGAGCAATGTCAGCTGCAGCATTTGGGAGAAGGGGATTAAAATATGCCTGGAGACCTGTTCACTTCAGCAGGCAAAAGATTCAAGGAAGTTACTTGCACTTTCTTCATTTACTTCTCCAGTCAGAGCAATGATAAAGTAGCATGAAGAATTATTGAGAAGACTGTACTTAGGGCTGTGCTTTGAAGTGCTAATATGGATGCTTAAAAATTTCTGGAACGTATCAAAACACGCAAATATTTCATTGCCTTTACAATAGTGTCTTAACTGTTATGCAGCTCAGACAGCTTGTGCTTGTCTTAATCTCTCTTTTCAGAGAGTAAAAGGGAGAGGATATAAAATTTTCACCTCCCTTCTTAATGTGTTAAAAATTTCAAAGAAGTCTGGAAAAAGCCCATCGCCAACTCAGATAAGTTTGCAAAATCAGACTTGTGCCTGGTGATAGTGTGCTTTCTACTATGTGCAGATTCAGTTATGTTTAGAGAATGGAAAGAGTTTTTCTTGGTGTTTCACTATCCAGATACAATTTTGGATGAAATGTGAACAAACCTGGAAAATGTAGTGTTCTTTTGTACCATGCTATGAAAATCCAAAGCTTTTGATAATTTTCTCATCAGTCATTGATTGATGGATTAATCGTGTTCCCAAGAATATTTGTGTATTTAATACCTCTTGAGTTGATGCAGCATGTATATTATTTTGTCACATTGCTTGCCTGAAGTTAGTGCTGTTCCAGTACTTTCATGCAACAGTCTAAAAATTGTGATCTTAATGACCACTGATGGAGCACTGTATGAACACATTAGGTAATCAATATCTCCATCTAGAGATAAGCAGACTGAAGAACTTGTTTAATTTTTTCCCTTAGATTTTGCTGCAATAGTTGTTTTATCTCAGCTGCTGAAGAACAGTAAAGAGCCTTTGTCAGGCTTTTTTCTTTATTTCCTGTTCTAGATTGAAAGTGTTCTGACTAGCAAATTTGAAGACTTGGTTAAATGCATGTGTTAAGTTTCATTTTAGCAGTACTGAAGCCTGGAATAGTGGTGGATAAAATCTAATTAGATTAGGATAACTGGAAGATCAGGGAAGTGTTTAAAACTCTCCTAAGACAAATAAACGCAGAATATTTATTTCTAGAAATAATGTGATGTTTAACATTGTTTTATAAGAAGCATGGAAATCAAATTCTTTATTATTTGTCCAGCCCTGGCAGTATGATCTGCCGCAGAGAATCTGGAGAGGAGGGGCAAGCTGGGTTCCTGTTTTCTGTCAGGCAGGTGTTGTTCAGATACCTTCAGCCTACTGGCTGACAGAGTAGCCACAATTAGCTGCTGTTGGTCAGGAGGCAGTGGGGCAGTCATTATTGCAGCACCAGCATTCCAGGACTTAGAAAAGCAGTTTTCAGCTGCTTAAATGGCAAAAGGATTGTAAATACTTAAGCCTGTCCTGCTGAAATAGGAAGTCAAGATTGTGTTGTTTAAGAGGGAAGTTGCAGCTTGGATTTGCAAAGGTAAGGGTGTGGGGAAAAGGATAAGTAATAAGAAAATTACTTGTTTTGAGAACACAGCAACCACAGTGTGTCACACTTGTGGTGATCTGAGAGCTCTGACAGGCAAACCCTGCACAGCATGGATCTGCACAGTTCCCTGATCCTTTCATGGAAGACTCAAGCTTCAAGAGCAAAGTGCAAGGAAAACAGTTCTATGTTGTCTCTCCTCTTCCACAATAAATAATACTGCTGAAATTGGAGTAAAGTGGCCTCTGAAGCACCAGGACTTGCTAGAAAATTTGTTTCTATGTGTTAGAAATTTTTTGTTGTAAACTGTCCTAGGGTGACAGTTTCTCCTCCAAATTTGTCCAAACTAGGACATAAACTAAAGCTGACTGTTTTTTCAGTAGATTAGAACTAAGCAAGCTACTACTTGGTGAGGCATTTCTAAAATACTTTTGAAAGCTGTATAAATACAATTTTATCATGTATTTTTATCATGAAAAGCTCAGCTGCTGTACTTTTCCCCTAAGACTATCTTGGACAGAAATGTGTGCTTATACTTTGAATAAAAATGGAGGTATTTGTAAGATTTCTGACTAGTTTAGGACATCTGGGCTTTGGTAGCGTGTAACATTTGCTTTTACAATATAGAACAACTGGGAAATATGATGATACCTTTCTGGGGGAAAAAGAAAACGAATGGTGTGGCTTTTTGGTGTCTTGTTTTTCCCTGTTCTCTTTTTTTATTATACTTCTCCCCCTCTCTCTTTCTGCACAGGGTGGGTATTCTGCTCCCTCCTTCTCTCCCTGGCAGGGCTCATTCCAGGGCATCCCTCGGAGTGTTCCACCGCACCGCAGACAGAGTGAGTCTGTACCTCTCACTCATCTCCCTCACCGTGTTCCAGTAGAAGCTTCCCCTTTGCACGCACTGTTCATCTCGTAGTCTCCTCCTTTCTCAGGCAGATCTCCAGGCATACACGATAGTCTGTGGCTAACCAAACGCTTCCTTCAGCCAGCGTGCGAGCAGCTACAACTTATAGCTTTGTAACAGTCATTAAATGCCGATAGACCTCAGCAGTTCTTCAGGCAAACCCGAGTAGGCCCTCGTTTCCAGTCTTGTCTTAACATCAGTCTTGCTTGCTGCATTTCCCTGTTTTCCATGGCTGTGATGCACTCTCCTGTCCGTGTGTGTGTGCTGTTTGCTCACGCGTCCGCACGCGCGCCTGTGGGCGTATTTACGTGAACGCATCGTGGTTGTACCGAAAAGTGTTGGTGGGAAAGTGTCACTTGCATTGTCTCTCACAAAAAGTTTTAACTTTTCAGAATGGCTTCCCTCAAACTAATTTTTTCCCCCCTCTCGGTATTTGTTGTAAAAAGGCTTCTGTTACATTGAAGTGGCTGTTGCGCAACTTGCATGTTTATTAACGTTCCTTATGTGCTAGCTACAATGTGGGCTGATATAAGATGCATTTGTTCACTTGGCTTGGATCCGCAAAACAAAAGACAATTGCTGATTTTAAAAGTGTATGCTTACGTAGACATAGAGAAATGGTAAGTCTTATTTTGTGCTTTGGTATTGCATTATGAACAGATAAGTGTTTGAAGAAATATAACTATGTCATAACGCTAAAGTTATATTTTTAAAATGTGCTGTAATTTGCAAATTACAGTGTTTGCCTAGCAAAGCTCAAGAGTGTATTTGGACAAGAAAGAAAGGAAAAAGTAAAATTATGGAAACAAAGTAAGATTTCCAGGGCCGATGGAGATCTGAAAAGTAAGCTGCACCTTGGAAAACTAAGCTTACATGTATTGCACACTGCAATGATCCTTACTTATATCAATCACAAGAAAAAAACCCTTACATTTTGCGATTTGTGTTTCAAATACTCTCTTGATGTTTCTGTGACAATGTTCATGTAAACAACCCATCGGGAATGCACAGCCTGTTTCATGGGCTTTTCTCTGTGCAATAAGGGATGTGCTTCATTTTTCTGTGGTGTTTGATGTGGGACTCTGTGTATGTAATGAACTTAAAACCCCAAAATCTGATGACTCTGCCTTCTGTTGCTGAGTGGAGGGGCCAGCAGTAGCACAGCCTGGGTGATGCACTGTCCTGTCAACAGAGACTGACTTCAAGGAGATCAGTTTTAGACCTGAGGATCATATAAATGTTATGGTTTTGGGGCTTGGTGACTGGAGAGTCAGAATGGGAGGATGGTGTCCCAGCTGCCACGTGTGAGCCTCTGGTGTCACATCATTCACAGTGGCTGCTTAACTGAAGAAGAATACTTTGCTAATCTTGCTGGTTTTCTGAGCCTTCACCTCATTCCTCCACTAACAACAGTGGCCTCTTACTTGGGATTCCACAGTAAACTTTTATTGCTAAAGCAGGTTGGATTTTTTAGTATGCATCTTACTATTGCATTCTATGAACTACTAGTAAAGGAAGTAAAGTAGATGAAAATGGGCCCTTGACTAGTTAACCTAAACTGTAACTAATGTATTGTTTAGGAAAATAAGTTTCCCCTAGTGGAGTGTTCCACTAGCTTTTTTCTTTAAGTCCTAAGTTTACTTCAAAGAGCCATACCGGAAATAAAAATGTACTATAAATTAGGGGGTTCCTTAGACATTTTTAATGAAATCCTCTTCACTGTGTGAAGAGTTCTGTAAAGTGGAACGGTCACTAGTATCCTTTTCCGCTTGGTTCAGTGTTTTCAGTGTGCAGGTTTTTGAGCTGGTATGAAATGCCAAATAGGGGTTTTGAGGCAAATGGTGAGCTAGGCATCACCACTGAGTGTAGGACAGCCTGAAACACTAATGTCAGCGTTCTTTTGCAATAATACAGATAAACAGAGAAGATGGTGGAAACATGAAGTAGTCTCAGGTTTTGTCTGGTTGTGTTTTGTGCATAGGCTTGGAAGTCAAGCACTTCTTTCCTAACTTCTGGATCCTGAACCTAAAATATCATCTCTGCTTGTGAATTCTGCAGGTTTCTTTGCTGAGCTGTTGATAGCTGATGGATACATAGATCACTTACAGGCACTGTAGATTATGAGGGTATAAATCTGTAAACTGTTCATAGTACAGTGTATAAACAACTAAAAATAATTGCCCTCCTGCTGTGCAGGACAGGAAATATATCCCTGCTAGGTAATATTACACTAGTGTAGGTTTATGGTTCTCTCTAAGCACCAGTCACAATGTCAGCAAGCATATCACTGCACCACAGCACACTTCACCGTTGGATGTATGTTTTTCACTTTTGATGACAATTAATTTTTAATACTTTCACATTTATTAACTTCACGTTTTTTTACCAGCCTTGGAAACAATTCAGCACTTCGCATTTCATAAATGCTATGATAAAAGTACATTGATTTGGTCATTTTGGGAATAAAAATCTTATTTTGTTCTATGATTCCCACGTGTCTTGAACTAAACGCCCGTGTAATGGTCATTTATTTTTCATTTGGTTATGGGATATATTTTGATGACATCTCAAACTTTGTTCAATACAATTAAAACCCTTTCCATTTGTGTTCTGGAGCTTTAATGATGCAGCTCTAGAAACAAACATTTAGAATACACATTGGTATGGAAACAGTCATGTGCTTGTGTTGTAATATAAGAATATTTACACCACCTGCTCTAAGCCCCTTACCCCACGTGCTTCTCCACACAGAAATGCTGATCAAAACTGCTTTGTTATTCAAGCATTGTTACATCTCCACTTACTGTGCACATCCTGGAAAAAGTATTTCGACTTTTTGTATGTAAGCATTACAGGCAGAGATAATCTAAGCAATTCTAGCAGGTGACACACAGCTTCTTATCACCAGGAAGAAAGCTACTCTATGCAGTGACTATAGATCAGATCCAGGCTGTGCTTCTTCATGCATTTTCTTTTAAGTGAAGGCACGTTGCTCAGCACTGAAATGTTTCCAAAGCTTTATTGACCAATACAGCTTCTTTCAAGGGTGTGCAAAGTTGTTTGTGTTAGAAGAACCAAGTTGCTCCAGAGTGTTAGCTGGGAAGTTCTATGACAAATTATTAAAAGTGTCCTGGAATCATTACATTACTGTCTTTTTAATGTAATTATTTTTGCTCCAGGAGTGTTCAGCTGTATGAAGAAAAGTCTTTTAAGAGAAATTCCTTTCCTCCCGATTTGGGTAGTTGCAGATTCAACTACAAGAGAAACGTCTCTTGTGCCTACCTAAATACGTTTGCAAACAAAACTTAATTTTGTATATTGTCATATTTATCTGCTTGCTGCACATATATCTATATTAGTGGATGAAATACCTGCCTTGATGTAGGTATATGTTACTTGAAGTAATTTTTCTTTGAGAAAATAAAATTTTCTAAGTTGGGGTTTCTATACAGACTATGCAGAAAAAAAAATAATGCTGTGCCACATTACCAATTATTTTACTAGCCTCGTGGTGGTGGTGAATGGTGGTTTAAAAAAAATTGGAGTTGTTTTTTGTCATTATTTGAAGTCGTACTCCATACTTTAGAATCCTATATTTCAATGTTGAAATATGGATATAATACAGCTAGATTAAGGGGAAAGAAAAAAAAATAAAGTTCAAAAAGAAGGTATTTGCAAATGCTACAGATTTAAGGTGTGAAATGTTGATGTTTTCCAGAGGTGGAGAATGAGAGCTGTCTGGTGCAGCCTTTCAGCAGAGCTGTGTCTGCATAGGCCTTGGTTTGACATGGGCCTGACATGTCAAGTCAGGTGGCAGCTTATCCTGTGCCAAGGCACGGAGAGGAGGGATGGCAGCACTGATAAGGAAATGAATTAATTACCCTTCCCTTCCACTCCTTTCCAAAAGGAATCTGTGGTAGTTGTCTCTTCCAACTCGTGAGTGAGTTGCTAGGAAGATGAGTTATTAAAAATACGGGCAACATGATCCAAGGATGGAATGCTGTGCCTTTAATGACCTTGTTGTTCATGGTTAGATATTGAACGTATATAAGCATGGATGCAAAGATTTTTGATTTATACAGCTGTAATAATACACACAAATTCTAGTTGCAGTATTTGGAGTGTAAGAGATTAACTGTGTTAAAAACCTTGAAGTTATAAGAGCAGAGGTATTCCATGCAGGTCTTGCCATACATATTTTTGTACTGCATTATTTAAACACTGTTGCTACCTCTGTTCCTTGAAGGAGGATTAAAAACCAATGGGGGACATGGTAATTGCAATTGAAATGGTGAAAAGTTGCAGTTCTGTCATGGCAATTGCTCATTGTTTTGTCTTGGTCCTCTGACATCATTGTCCTTGTGTTTTTCTTGTCTCTGCTTTCCATTATGCCATTGGCAAGGAGTTGAGAAGTTAGTCCATTACTTCTGTGATAAAGCGTGGTACAGTACAACTTCAGATTTATTCCCGTCTCCCCCTCACGCATTTTCACTGTTGGGTTTTTTCTTTGCCCTGTGCATGATGCATGTCTGTGGGAGATGTGCATGCAATTGTCGGATTTTCCATTGCATCGCTTCCCTCCTTCCTCAAGATACTGCAGGGAGAAAATGCCTTTATTTCATTCCACAGAGGTATTATATAGGGAATCCAGATGGGGATTGAGATAACCAAAGCAAAACTGAAGGGGATTTTCAGCTTGTGGTTTTGAATGAGTATCACTGTCATGACCACATTTTTAATTTCTTTAACAGTTAACTTGTTTACAGTACAATAGGATGTTTCAGTTTTCCAGCACAAAGCTAATACAATCTCAATAGTTTGATAACTGTGCCGTGCGGGTAATCCTTGTCATGGATGTCATCTTTCTCTGGATGATGTAACAGCCAGTGTTACTTGTGAGAAATAATAGAAAAATCTCTTAAGCTAATGAGGTAGGGAGTGACTTGAGTAATTTTGATTAGTGCATCAATACTTGGAAGGCTTTGAAGCTCTTGCCAGTACAGAAAAATCTGTTTCTTTGTGCAGAAAGGAGCATGTGCACAGAGCACTTTGTCAAATGTACTCCAGTTTGAGGAGAACTAATTGTCTTCAGTTACATTGTACTTGAATTGTTGGAGTCCAAATTTGCATTTTAGGGGCATCCCAAAGGAGTGCAGGTGTTTGTCTACCACGTTTCTTTATGGGACATAAATAGGAGTCTGGGTAGCATGGCAGTTTGTACCAAGTCATGGTCTGTCCCAGCCCAGAAATATTTCCAGAAGTGCACTCAAAACAATGTAGATGAAACCCTTTTTTCATCAAGGACTTGCGTGAAATAAAATACTACGCCTGGAAAGCAGAAGGCTTCTTTATCTATTTCTCCTCCTTTGTGTGATGGAATTCACAAGTACTTCAGTCCTTCAGCTGGCTCATTGTTTTTACCTGTAATATGGTCAGAATTTCTAAGACTTTCTTTGTAAAAGGAAAACTTGTATTTAAGGCAAAGATATGAGATGTGGGTGACAATAATTCAGTTGTCAGTGTTAGATACCTTGTGAACTGTTACTTGCATGTTTTGCAAGTGGGAAAGTGCTGCTTTCAGTGTCATCTTGAATGTTAATGCGTGTAGCAATTTGATGAGATTAAAATCTGTAGTTGTGATAATTGGACAGACCTTGAGCAGAAATCCACAATTAGAAAGCAGTACAGTATTTAAAACAACTGGGCAAAGCTGATACCAGAGCTTTAGTGTCCTCAGAATTCTGAGCACGCAGCTATTTTCTGCTTTGGAATCGCTAACTTTCTGGGTAATAAGCTGCTTAGACCTTTTAAGGTTATGAAGGATAATGAGGAAAACATGTGTTTGGCTATCTTTGTATGTAAAATGCAAAATTGCCCGAAGGGAAAAGCTCAAGTACTACCTAGTCTTTGTCAGAATTCAGAATAGCATTAATGAAACCTTGATGGCTTTGTTGTATTTCAGATGTGTTCGTGTTTAACTCCACTTTCCACACAAATTTAGTTTCTTCTGTAACTTACCAGTTTTTAATTTTGTTGTTTAGTAGAGCTAGAATTATTTGATATTAAGTTAGAATTTTTATTGATCAGATTAGATATTTATCTGTGTTTTCGAAAACTGGCGTTTAAAAACCCTTCCTAGCTGAGGGGGAAAGGTTTTCTGACAATTAATTATTTTCCCACATTTGACACTATATTATGTGCTATAAATATTTTAATTTTTTTCCTTCAAGTAGGATTAGAAAATATGATTTATTTGTTGTAGTGTTTGCATGGGAATCAGGTACATACTGCTTTGGTTTCTGCATTCGTTATTAGCAGTTTCGGTTTTACGGGTGAGATCTCAAATCAGTAAATCATTTTGGCTAACATCTGCCTGTCAACTCCAAGACTGGAAGGATAATAACTTCTGTAAGCCATACATAAACACTGGAAAATGGAAAAATTATCTGGAGGACTAATTTTATTTAAGTGTAACTCAGTGTAATGAATTATTCCTTGTGTTTAGCATTTCTGTCCTGTAGGGTTGTATGGTTAAGAAGGATCCACAAAGTTAAGCTAGTTTTGGGTCACATAAGGAATAATATTGTGGTACTCATTTGACACCATTTTGGAGGCTTCTTTGTCTTATTTAGAAATCTTTTCCCTCCTTCCAAAAGAATCATATTCAGACTATTCAGGATATTTGCCTTCCATGTCTATCACTGGTAGGTGATGTCACTGATCCAGATTTTGCCTTTCCTTACAGGTAGAACTGTTACATTCTAAAGGGAAAAACTGCTCACAAATAAAGAAAATAGAACAAGAAACCTTGATTAACCTCTCATTAGCCATTAAATTTTTTCTTGATGAGGAATTTTGAGGATTCAGCTTTCAGTAGTAATCCTGCCAGGGAAAAGATGAAAAGCCTAAAGAATCCTGAGATGGGCTATGGCCCTAAAAGTATAACAGGCATCTGGCATGCACAGCTATCATTGCATTCTTCCTGCTGATTCAAAGAAGAGCTAAAAAGACCAGACAAATAATGGGTTTTCTCTTTAGAACTTGTGAATAATTCAGGAGAGTGACTAAAATGACACTTTTAGTCAAACCTCCCAAACACAAACATTGCTTCTTTTTTATTTGCTCTATTTCACTAGTAAACAGAATAAGCCTGTTTACTGTGTACATGCAACCTGTCAACTGGTAAGAATCCAGGTAGTTGAGCGATGACTAATTTGTAGTAGTTCAGTTCCCCACCTTTGTAAAGAAAATGAGAAAAATCATCCAAGCTTGCTAAAACTGTAGTTTAAGTTGTATTAGATTTTGGAGTTTGCCACGAATTGCAGAATTGTTAATTATGCTTCCAAGATCCGTATCCAAGTTGCAAGTCTAGGATGTATTGTGAAGCTAGTACACCATTAATCTTTTAAGTCTCTTTACAGGGCAGAGCAAAGAGAATAGAAATTACCCAGAAGAGGTACTGGCAATTCTCTTGTCTGATGCATGTCTGATTAGATTGTATGTTCTGAAAAAATGTAAAATCTTCTACAGTTACCTATATCCCATGGTTATCGGTGTAGTAGTGTGTGATCTCTAGTTTCACATGTACTCTGCTTCTTTATCAGCCCATTTAAAATCAGTTCAGGATAAAACAGGTACCTAAGCTTAGTCAGTAGCCTGATTACCACGTACTTCCATCAGATTTTCTGGCCTCTGTAAGGCAAGGAAATGCCCTGTAAATTCATGTGGTCCATCAAACTCCTTTCCTGCCTGTGCAGTAAAAGGGTTGGGATAGTTGAGGTCGGTATGCAGTGAGCAGGAATTGCAAGCTGGACACAGCTGTTGCATTGGGTTAAACACTTCATTAGAATTGATCTGCACCGACGTTAATTCTTGCGCTGTCCTGCAGATTTGGGTGAAACCATCAACCATGCCTTCTTCATGTTTCTTTTTTGCGCCGATCGGTTTCTTTTTTTGTCTGTATGTTGTTGTTTATTTCAGTGCTGATATATTTTTTTCCACTTCAGTTACAAGTTCCATTTGTGCGCATCCCATGACCCATCCTGTTTTACCACAGTCAAAGTTTTGATTTAAAAACCCAGATATACAGCCCTTATCAAGCATCCAGTCAGCGCACGTTGGATTCAGAGCGTATCTGGTGTCTTCTCTGCCTAATACATTCTTGTATTATTTTCTCTTCAACAGCCTCAAGTACTACAGCCTTCCAGCAGCCTTCCCAATTCCACAGACCTCGCCCAGGGAAAACTAATAAAAACTCCACATATCGAGGCCCACAGTGAATATCCTAAACCAGATCTGCATGACAGTGGAAATCATCAGAATCCAAATGCTGCAAATGTCTCTCTCCCAAATAGCCTGAATGACGTAAACTCTTTAACGAGCGTACAGTTAAACACGAAAGATGAAAATGCATCATATTTGGACAACTTGAAAAACGAAAACACTGAAGACCCTGGAGAGGTGGCTGGTAATAAGAAAGGTACATTACCACCTCGTTCCCACTTTCAGTCCTCTACACGAGCTGATGCTCCAGAGGTGCAGACTGGATTATCTGTGAAAGGTCAACCCTCATTCACAAACCAGGCTTCTCAGCCAAAGACTTCGAGAATCGCGAAACCCCCAACTGCTTTAGTGCCTCCTACCATGGCCGTTCTCGTACGATCTGCAGATCATTCCGCTGCTTCCAAGGAACGTGAGCTTCTACCACTGAGTAATTCGACTCAGACACAGCCAACATCTGGGCAGGATAACCTAAAGGGTAAACAGAGTCAGAAAGTGTCTAAACTTCGCCCACCAACTACGTCCTTTGTTAAATCCAAGCAAGTGAGCAGTCAGAAATCCACACCAGTACCTCCAGAGCCTCAGAACACCTCCCTGAAGTCTAACATCCCAAGGCCACCGGCCCAGAGAAAGGAAAACGTGCAAACGCACCCCGCTGGTTTGCATTCCGGGGACAGCGTGCCCTCCGGTCGGTATTCCCGCCTCCCGAAACCAAAGACACACTGAGGACGTACCCACATCTCACTGCACGATGCCATGCCATAAACCACTTCCTGGGTTGTGACTGCCTTGGAGCCTGCTGTACCTGCAGCCTGCAAATCCCGAGTCACTGTTCAAAATCGCATCTGTTTTAGGGTTTGCATTCTCCATCCTGCCGTGTTCTGAGGCTGATGTTACGAGCTGTGCAGTTTCTCTTGAGAGTGCTTTATTTTATCGTTGGTCTGTAATAAAGATGGTATTGCAATCTTAGTCATTAAGCAAGTACTGAAGTCTGTGGTGACCACAAATGCCAGAATGCTGCACTATCTATTTCAGGATGGCAGAAATTATTTCTTACCTCTGTTTGAGTTATTAGACAATGAAATTGCTGTTCTGTTTAACTTCTTGGTTCTGAGTACTCGTTAGGTCAGAGTGGTAGAAAATTAGACTGACTAGCAGATGTTTTATTGGCCATAATTCTGACTCTGTATTCCAGAGGCCTATGCAAAAATCCTTGTATTTATCATTCTCTCAAGACTGACATATTTAATGTTATTTAATCTGAGGGGTTGGGTGGGTTGTGTTGTTTTGTTTTGCTGTAATCTGAAGTTGCTCTGTTCTTTATTTATCCCGATGTCACTGTTCACAGCCATTAGGCAGATTTCACAGGGTGAAACGAATCTTCTCGCTTAAACATCATCGTTTGTTAAACAACTGTGGTATGTTTTTATTGTGTTGAATAGACACATTACTGGGTAGGTTCTTGAAATGCAGTGCTAAGGATGTTTGTCCAAACCTTCCAATGCAGGCTCTTAGGAATTGGTAAGTAGGGAGCCTCTGGGAATAAGGGGTCCAGAACACCTATGTTGAGGTTGCACAACATGCATTTTAATTAATATTTTAAACTTTTATTGTTCTGCTTGTATTTATTGATTTCTGTTTAATATTGAAAGGCTCTGAAGTACCTGACTTGAAATTTTGCACAAACTTTGCCATATGTGTAAGAATTTGAAACTATTTTACAGAATAAAACTTATATTAAAAATACAACTATTTTTTAAAAAAGGAAAAAATTAACTCCACTTATTTGCTTTGAGCAATTCTATTATGTCCTAATCCAGAGCTGGTACTCTTAAGAGTTTTTCAGAGATGTGTTATTTTGGTTTGGGGTTTTTTTTGTAATTTTTTTCTTTTTTTTTTTCCTTTTTTTTTT
>VZTI01000933.1:895453-934829 GCA_013397865.1 Struthidea cinerea | reverse complement strand
TTTTTTTTTTTTTTTTTTTTTTGTAATTTCCAAAGAAGTGCATGATAACTGGTAAGGAGCTTTTTGGGGAAATAAAGAAAAAGAAAAATTCAACATTTTTGTGCTCTCTAGGAGAAGTATGTTTTTCTGAAAATAGTCTTGGTGCACTCTGGGACCATGACACAAATGATGCGAGTTACATGTGCGCATATCCAGTGAAGCTTTCCAGAAATTTGATGTTATGTCCCATCTCCACTTCTTCCCTTCTTTCCCATGACTCTCTTGGATGTTATTGGTTGTTTTTTTTTTTTTTTCCTGTTCTCAAGTGTTCTCAAGGTTTTAAAATCAGCAGCAGAAGGTTACTGCAACAACTTGGTTCAAGCTCTGTTCCTGAAGAGCACATAATGTCAGTAAAATGCAACACAGTGTTAGTTTGTTCTAGGCTCTGGCTGTAGGACATTGACATACGACAGTATTTTCTTTGAGAGAATTAAAGTGAGTGGGTGTAGACATTTCATAAATGAATTCAATATTCAGCTTCTATAATATAAGCCCTTTTACTGGGGGCATCCTGATGGATGCCTCAGTTGGGTGAAGGAAAAGAGTCGTCTCACCTGAATTTTCAGTACCTAGTTGATGTTCTAGAATTATTTTGGAGTTCTCACACTGTAATTTTATTTAACTGACAATGAAGTGGAAAAATGAAAAGCTTGTGGGGGGGAAAAATGGGTAGGGGGAGATTCCTTTTCAGAACTACTTATATCAGTCTGAAATAAGGGACCTGCAGAACTTTCTGTGAACTGAGGCGATTACAATGAAGGCAAGACATTAACAAGACAAATAATGTTAATTGTTATAGCTAGTATAGGATCAGAAACCGTAACTTGAGATTGCAGTAACAATTATGCTCTGGGAATAATTTATTTCCTTGAAAACCGTTGGATTAGATGGCATTTAGTGTACGTATTTGCTTTAAATAAGAAAATAAAACTGACTTTTTATATTCCCCAAAACTAGCTCCTGGCAGCTAACTGTGTTTCTCAGGAGTTTAAAGACTGCTGAGGGAATGATCAGATTCCTGGTTCATTTTCCGGTCCATATAGATTTCTATGGAAGGTGTGTTTTTTAAGTTTACTTTCCTTGAAGAGAAGCTGATTTTATTGTTAGTTGTGTATGATTTTGTGTAAAAATACGATTTTCACCTAATGTTATTGACAGAGATTCATCATCTTCTGCTTCTTATTCTGGAGGTATCGCCAGCCTGATTTAGTGATGTTTCAATTTTTATGTTTACATTTAAAAGCATAGATATCTATCTGCACCTTTACTGAAAATTAAGGAGATGATCAAAGCAAATTAAGCAAAGAAAATCAAGATGATCAAGGTTTTCATTAAAAAGACAGTTCCTAATTTTTCTTTCCAGAAGAAAAAAGTTATATTTATATGGGCGTGTATATATGTAGTAAAGGAACATAAGTAGATTGTAGTCCTTTTTATAGCATTTCCCCATTTTGTTCTGACAGATTAGTGAGACACTGAGCTGGAGCCAGCAGGATTTGATCATGGATGAGACAGATGCTAGCCTGGCTTGTGTTTGTGTTCAGCTGCTAACCCGCATCCCTCTAAGACACCTGCATGTTTGGGCTCTTCAGACTTTTCCAGGGAAGGCTCTGTTGCACGTATAGTAAGTCCAGAGTACGGGCAAAGCCTGTCAGGAGATGGGCAGCTGGGAGAGAAGTGGTGAAGTGAGGTTTGAAGCTTCACCTCGGTGAAAGATGGGGTTTGGGGAGTGATGGATGAGAGGGCACTGAGAGTGCTTGTCAAATGGGATTAAGTAAGTATTTTCAGGTAACATATCTACCTTATGGAAGGTGCAGATATATCATCAGTACTGGTGCAGATTATCCAAAATGCATACATTTAAGTATTTGATATCTTCAGGGTTTTTTTTAGGTTTATACAACTGGTTTATTGCCATTTTTTTTTGGTTTTTGATTTCTCATTCTTTTGTGCAATATTCACAAAAGTATTAAACTACTGTTCAGTATATGTGTACAGAGGCAATTACGCATTTTAACAAGTGAATAAACACAAAGGAAAAGAACAGAATTGCACTTTAAATGAGCTTTATTGCTTGGAGTTGTGCCTAAAATAATCTAGATGCCTCCTGCTGTGTGTGGCTTTTGTTTGAAACAAATTTCCCCGGTAGTGTTGCTATTTCCAAGGTATTTTCACATCACTTTCACAGAATCAATATGCACTGTAGCATGTTTAAAAGTATTCATATAGTGTACTGAGTTTTTGTTGTGCAATGACTTTAATTTAACCGTGGAATTCGAACACTGATGATGCAGCCAGATCATTATTACCTTCCCCTTCCCTGAAACTAGCACTTCCTACTGCCAATCAAAGCCAATGGCAAGATTTCCCTAGGACTAGCATAGCTCTTAAAGAATAATGGTCCCAGAATATGGTTTTGAGAAAAGAAGTGCAATATTATCTCTCAGACTTTCTTGAAAGAATTACGAAGGCCCTGAAAATCCAAAACAACACCATTTTGAAACAGTTCCAAAAAAAAAAAAATAAAAGGGTTCCTCAACTTTCCATCTTGTAGCAGTGAGAGTAGACGTAACAACTAGACTGCATCATAGGTCAGTCCAGTTCATTTCATCCTTGATCTAAATGCTGATTTGTGGTAACGATGCCTGAAAACTGAGTACCATTTGCGTGATCTCCTTTGTTTGCATGTCACAGCCATATGCACATTCTAAACTGTCATACTGGGGTAGGTTGCATGTGGGGGGGGGAAGTATTTCTGGTTTTGCACAGCACATAATCCTCTTAATGTGGACATTTTCTTGCCGTACAAATGGAAATCAGTTCTTGAATTGGGCTTCCGTAGCTGTTCCTTATCTCGTTACAGGGGCTTTTGCTGAGCAGAGTGGATTTAATGTGACCCTGGTGGTAGGGCTCAGTATAGTCATCTTACAACTGTGCTATCAAGGAAGTTCAGTCACTGTTGTGGTAAAGCTGCTCACTGCCTACTTAATTGTAGAAGCACCACCATAAAACCAATATAATTCCTGTGTAACAAAGTCTTCAATTCAATACTAGCTAAAACAAGAGGTACCCTTACTATCTGCTTTGTTGTTTTTGGTTTTTTAACCCAGGCCAGAGTAAATACTGTATATTGGAATTTGCTTGTAAAGTTGATTAAAAAACCTGTATGTAAAAATTCTTTCCTCAATGTTGCTCTAGTGAATAAAAATAAAAGTCATAATTCTAATAAGTATCCCTTTCTCTTGACTGTTCATTTGTATGGTTTTTCGAGCCCTTGTGCAAAATGTAGACAGAACTGTAGCCAGAAAATTTTTGGGGACAGGGAGATTAGGCTTATGCTTACAGTGGATTTTTTTCTTGGAACTATCTTTCTCCCACAGAACTGGCAGGCTTTTAGCATGAGACTGTTATTAAAGGAAAAAAGAAAAGGAGGCGGAAAAAAGACATAGAAAAGCTAAACATTTTAATGTATTGATTGCAGATGAACATGGACTGACATGGTTCTTAAAGCTATGTTATGGCACCTGTAATGCAGTTGAGAAGAGTATTTATTAGTTCTCTTACGCAATTAACTAGTTAAAATCATTATTGTAAGATACTTTGAGAAGGTTCTTTCCCCACAGAAGTCCAAATGAACACAACATGTGCAAATACCTAAGTCCTGATTGTATGTCAGTATTTTGCCCATGATTTGAATGGTTTGCTGTTCTTGAGATGAAAAGAAATCTGCTCCATTAATTAATCTGACCTACTTCAGTAGATGGAAGGTCAAGTTTGAAACTATGATCGAAAAGGGAGGAGAATCCTGGTTTGGAGTAAGAGCATTTTAAATATACTGCAGGCAGGCAGTTGTAATCTTTAACGTGATGTTTTATTTTGAGCTTCAAGATGGCCTTTGGAAATGTTCATGGGTTTTGGGGGTGGAAGGAACTCCTGCACAAGGTTTTCAAGCTCAAACACATGTTTTAGGTACCTCCTTAACCAAGGCCCAAGAAGGAGGGAGGGTGGTGTGAATGAATCCTCCTGCCTTTTAGTTCTCCTGGGTAAGTGTGCTCTTTGTTACTTGGTGGACCAGATTATATTACCGTGGTGCCTAATCCTTATCAATGTGATTGTCAGATGTTACACAGCTGATGCACTGTGCAGCTGATGACTATGGAAATAGTGTCCCTAAAAGCTGTGATTGACAGCTTCCCTGTCTTCCTCATCCAGAAGCAAAGGCTTCCTGGCAGTGGTGAGCAATCCTCTCTGCTGTCCAAACTCAGAGCAGTGGTCTCCTGAGCCTGGAGCAGAGCTGCTTTATTGCCGTTGGGCAGAGTGTTACACTTGGGGAGAAAGTGAGGGAGAGTAAGACATTTCAGACATTTCCCTTCCTTTGCAACCCAGAATCGACACCCCTGGCACCTTTCCTTTGACAGAAATGTCTGGAGGTTTTATGAGTACGATTGAATACAGCTGAACCACGAGAAAAGTTAATACCAAAGTATTTGTAACATCAACCGGATTTGTGCAGTTGCTGCTTGCCCTGGGTTATGGATATTAGCTGCTGTTTCAAACAGGAATTGGCTTGTAGCAGAAGGCACTAAGCATAAGTGCTCCAGCTCTAAAAATCAGTTACTCAGATATTTAGTGCTAATCAGTCAATCTGAAAGCTAAAAGGGTAGGTTTCTGTTAGCATTTCCAAGAGTTTTCTCTGAAGCCACAGGCAGTAAGAGCCCTTGGGTCTCCTACAATACGTGGGCTGCCCTGCATGCTTGCTCCAAGCCCTCACTGAAAATGCAGTATGAGTTCTTAGTAAGATGCTGAAGGCAGAAGTAATTGCCCAGAAACTCTGTTTTAAGAAGGATTTTGAATTTGGTTATTCCAAAGCGGAGCACAATCTGAAAACTTCTGAGCTGTTTAAAATGCTGCCCTCCATCACAGCCTCTGAGAATCACTTCAGTTGTGGAAAGCGTTTCGTGACACAGGTTGGCTTTTAAAGCCTGTTACAGTGCAAGCCCCTGAAACAGTCCGAGATGAGAGGCATTTAAAACCAGTTGTAGATGTGGGAAATCCCAACAGTTACTTCACTTGGGTTTGTTTTGTTTTGGGTTTTTTTTCCCGAAAATTCCATAGAAATGCAGCAATTTGGGAGAGGCATTTAGATTTCAGTGGAGCTTCACATTCTGACAACATGTTGTTCTCAGCAGCTCTCCAATCAAAACAATTATTTAGATTTTATTCTGAAGAGACCTGATAACATCATTATCTTGGGTGCTATGGTTAGACGCACCCTTGAAAAGCAGCCCTCATTTCCTCATGAGCATCAGAGCACCTTTTCTGTACACAGTGGTCAGTCTAGGGGCAGTAAATATACTAATTTAGCTATATCAGAAGCATGTGCATATAAAACCTACGAGCATTTAAAGACTTGGATCATTTGATGGGATAGATTTCAGTGCTTAGTAATACAGAAGTCCAGCTAGTCCCACAATTCCATTTTAATTGCTACTCAGTTTGACAAACTGTACTAATTATCCCACGCTACCTTTAATCTCTCTGCCTTAGTTTCCTCATAAATAAAATAAGAATAGCACCAGTGTTAGCAAAGTCAAGGCTTGCAAGATTCTGTGCTGACAGCATGAAAAAATTCCCTGAGGAAATGAATCCTCCCTTGTTTTCTTGAACACTGTATTAATCTTCCTGCATTTGCCTGCTCAGGAGTCTTTAAATTTTTTCTTTTTTTAATTCCTTGCATGCAAGTTTTGTGGACCTCGTTGAGACTCTTTTATTAGATCCAGTGAATTTCCATCTTGTAAGTGTTCTGTGGCAGTTACTTACAGGAATTCATGAAATGTAAATGAGAGGTAATGGTTTCTCTGTGTGAGTTACATGCGGCACAGTGAACAAGTTCTCTGAAGCTCTGTGAGGAAGTCCTCATGGAAATCTCTATCCCAGACAGCCCACTGGCAGTCTCATGGGGTGGTAGGAACCTGTGGCCTCATCTTCCAGGAGGATCCCTAAGGTGTTCATCATGTTTATACAAATAGTTGTGTGTTTGTGGGATCCTTCCTTTTTCATTCCGCTCACCTTTGGCAGAGTGATTGTGTGTCACTGAGGCTGTGACAGGCAGCCCTGAGCTCAGCCCTGGTTTACAGCTCTCTGCTGAGTAGTTTCTGTGGGTTCTTGCTGTGTTTTCCTGTCCCCCAGTGGCGAGGCAGCAGCCCCCAGTGACAGGGGACAGCCCCCCATGTGAGATGCTGGATCAGGCAGGAGCAGGGAAGCAGTTACTGCTGCAAGAGCCAGCAGAAGGTTGTCAGGCTGAGCTGATCTGCCAGGATCTGAGCTTATGTTTCTAGAAAGTCTGATGTTCGAACCATATGCTGATAAGCTGTTGCAGATTTGGTATTCCCATGCAGGGAAGCCTAATGATGCACAAGCTCTCTGCTAATCATGCTTCTGTGCGTTTTATCCCGGCATTTCATTCCCGACTTCAAAGGAATTAGTTAAGGTCTGTGTGTGAGCATTATATTAACAGCTGCTAAATGCTCTGTGTGTGGCATTTCTGGGACATACAGGGCACTGAAAAGATACTGTATGTTTGGATTTGGTATTTAGGCATGAAAAATGTGTATTTCCTTTAAAATGTGCTTCTAATAACACTTTTTTGAGCTGCTTTGAGGTTGTTCATTTTCTCAAGGGATTATCTTTGTGAGTTATTATTCTGTCATGTAATATTTTCTGATTCCATAAAAATGTATTTATTGTAAAGGAAAAAAAGTGTTATGGAGGTTATTTCACAGAGCTGCATTACACTCCTTATATTGCTGACACAGAAGAGCAGTGCATCATTTTTTTATATGTTTTCTTGTGTCCCATCCTGGAATGTGCTAGTGCGGGAACAAACGAGCAGATTTGAGGAGGGGTGTTAGAAATACGCTTATGGCTACATGATAAATGTTATAGAAGGGCCTTTCAGCAGTTACTGTGAGTAGGAGCACCGGTCTCTGTGTTGTGCTGGGCTCTAAGCTCAGTACCAACTGCCCAGGCCTTAGAAAACATGTTTTAGGCAGTGTCTGAAGGGTAAAACCCAAAATCTGATAGTAAACATTTTCTTGGTAAAGTACTTGGAGCCCTACTGACAGAAAAAGACAAGAATTAGGATTATTAATTTAATTGTAAATTCTTAGCAGGCAGGCGGGTAAGAGCGGGCAAGATGAAACGCTTTGTGTGGGAAAAATCCCGTGGGGAAATACTTCCGTCTGTTCCCTTTCTCTTTGGGTCAGCTCGAAGCGAACGGGTGTTTTCACCAGGCTCGCTGCTGCCGCGGTGCCGGCGCAGGCTCCTGTGACAGCAGAGGGCAGTGCAATGCAAGCAGCCGGCCCTGCCAGCTCCTGTTCCCGTGTGTCACACACCTTCCCAGGCATAGCTGGGGCGCTGGCGATGAGACGAGCACACAGCCGGCGTCTCCTCACCCTGTCCTCCTTGCTCTGATGGGCCAGCCCCAAACTAAGCGCTGCTGATTTACTGTTTTCAGCCGGCAGGAGCAACCGTGCTCATGGAAAGAAGCAGTCAACTGTTAGGAGGTAGAGGAGGTAAAACAGAGATTGGAAGCCCCAGCTGAAGAATCTGTGTAATTTGAACCGGAATAAATTAGTTGTTTTCCCTGCTTGGTCTCTGTGACAGGCTTGTCTTGTTCCAGCCGGCTGTATTTATCATTCAGCTCACTGACGGCTCAGGTGGGAAGTCCACAAGGGAGATGGAAGATAAAGACTAAACGCTCAAATGTGTTGGCAGCTCCAAGCCCTTGTAGAAATCTTTGCTCTTTCAGTGCACAAACCCTGCAGAGCAAATCCTGCTGGGAAGAAGTGATCATTTCACTACACCAACACAATTTGTTGTGCTGGTGGTCACTGTCGGAAGATTACTCAAGGAGAACTTCTGTGTATTTACTTTCCTGTTTAATTGTGTGTAAACTTTCCTGTACATAGCACAGATGAAAGAAGCAGAAATCAGTCTCACTATTGGGTCCTGTTTTCACTGAATTTTAAATGAGCCTGATTTCTTGAGCATACTTCTGTTTTATCTTTAAACAGAAATAATTACTTGCTCATAAGTTTCCTTAAATATTGTATCCAGTATGTAATACTTCCTCCTCAGACCTTCAGCAACAGAAGTCATCACTTGTGCTTAGGGTCAAAACTTTATTCAGATTTTATTCCTATGAAACATGAGGCCTGTTGAGATCAGATTTAATTTGAAGATAAGATTTCTATAAGTAGAGCAAGTACTAATGAAAGTTAGAAGAACTTACAAATTACACATTACTGCCGTGAATTAAGATAGATGTAAGCAAGCAATTTTTCAGGGAATTCAATTAGTGATGTATTACACCTGGGGCTTTACATTGGGAGTCTCTTGTTTGTTTGGCTTGTAGCTCTGTGAAATGTTGGACTCAACCTTTTTTATTTTTCTAGCAGTTCTGTTCCAGTACTCAAGAAAAAGATTCTTAACAACCCCTAAAATGCAACTGTTTAAAAATGTCCCTCTGACCCTTCACGTAAACTGAGTCCACATTAGCCTGTCCCCATGTTCACATATAATTTTTCCTTTATACTGTTTATTCAGAAAATTTTTCCTGGTCTCTCTTCTCAGATGGAATCCTTATTTTAACCAATAGCAAGCAAATCACTCTTAAATTAAAATTTATTTTAATTTTAGCAGTAAGCAGCCAGGGCTTTATACCTTGACTGTTAACTCTGTGGAAATAAAACATGGTACTCAGCAAACCTACTGCTGCTGGATCTGTGTCATCTCTCAGGGCAGTTGTGTTTTGTACCATTCTGTAGAATAATTCATTTTTTCAGACTGAATCCAGCAGACGGAGTTTTTTGGGTTTTGGTTGGATTTTTTTAAGTAGTGATGGCTTTTTCTCCTATGTTCCACAGATGTTATAGTATGAGTTATTGTTGGTACCTACACCAGCCTGAAGAGCACGAAGCTGGTCAGTGTAGAAGGCTGACTTTTCCTGTCAGTCACAGATTACAGTTCATTTTTGTGCTTTGTGATTTGATTATTGGTAGCTACTTCTTTGTTCCTCTCTTCCATACTGAGCCGTGGCCACTACTGAGTTTGTCTTTTCGTTGCCTAACTACAGAGGACACAAACCTTTCAACAGCAGAGTGCAGACTGACAGGGAATTAACCTCTTACTTGTGGAACCAGGAAATGTCCTGAGTCTGCTCCTCAGAGATGTGTCCTTGCTGTCCAAAGCCCTATTGTCAGCCTCTGTGCTATCAAAGGTGTGGGAATAATTAATTCTCAGCTTCGGGGTTTGGGTGGTTTTGTGGAAAAACGAAGCACACGCTGTCTGAATTCATTTTAAGTCAGCTATTTATGAGTCTCTTTGAAGCTGTAGCTTCAATAAGGATTCCAGCTCTGTTTTCTTCCTTTAATTTGCTCCATTAAAACATGCCTGACCTCTCAGCACACCTTTGGCACTTGCTGTGTTCTGACTGGCTGCAGCTGAGCCTGCTGCCGTAGCAGGGCACCTGAGTGAGATCTGGTGGAAATGCACAGCCTGACTCCCAGAGCAGCTGGCCCAGCTGCTGACAGATCCATACAGAGCTGTGCCTTCTCTCTTTGTTTTGGAAGCTAATGGCCATGGCTCAAACAAGACCATTTCCCAGGATGGACCATTAATTCTGACATGGTCTTCGTGGTTGATTTTCTTGGGGTTCCTTGGGTTCTTTTGTTGTTTTGTTTGGGTTTTTACCTGCACAACACTAAGGTGCCTGCCTGCCATTTTGGAAGGTACATGGAAATCTCTGGCCACTTGCCCGTGTTGGATGTCCTGCAGACTTTGTTACTTGCCTGTTCAGCAGTTGTTACTTTCAGGTTGGATGCACACTGGTGCCTTGGCTCTCTGGTGGTCGCAGTGACCACCTGTCACGACTGACCCGATGAATCTCATGATGCTCAACGTGGCCAGCAGTACCAGTGCCAGGGATTGAGGAAACTCACTCCCTCAGCCCAGGGTCTCTCTTAATTTTGTGCTTTTCTGGCATGTTTTGTGGTCGGTGGGCTGATGCTTGGCAGAGGCTGTGGCTTTGCTGAAGGCAGCCCTGAGATTTCTGTGATCCCTGGGAGTGTGTTAGACCAGGAGGGAACTTCACATTGCAGCCAGGCCAAGGTAGCACTGCTCTGGTGCAAAGATCCACATCTCTGGAGGTTTCTGGAAGGGGAATTGCCATTGGTAGGCATCATACCAGTGGGTGACAGGCCCCAACTCCCTCCTCTTTGGCCATTTCACATGTGTGACACAGGGTACTCTCGGGGGCAGGAGCCAGGAGTCTCTGGGTGCTTGGGAGAGTGGGGAGAACTCCCTACACTGCACTGCAGAAAAGGCAGTGAACAACCAGCTGCTGGGGGAGATTCTGGAAGAGGTGCTGTAGCCCTGTGGTCTTGAGGTGCAGAGGTTTTTAGCTAAAACGTTGCAGCTGGAGCACCTGGTGTTGGACCAAGTTCATGGAAAGGATTAGCAATGTGTTACTGTATGTGGGTGTGATTCGTGAGGGGTTTGAAAGGTACAGAGGGTTTCTTGGCACTTTGAAAGGGCTGTTACCTTTTCCTTCTAAATAAGGGGATTGAAGAAAATAGTTGCTCAGTTTTAAAAAAGGAAATGGTTTACCTTTTCTTGTCTTGGTGCCTCAGATGCTCCATGGAAGCCGGTTCAGTCTCTGTTTACTTCGCACAGCATCGGTCATTCAGGTGACATTTCCATTTGTTTCACTGCCAGCTGAACAGCACCTTATGGGCTCTCAAGGAGCTCACTGACACGAGTGCCCTGACTACAAGATGCACCTTTTCCCTCTTTGGGTGCCAGCACTTTGAGCCAAGCAGGTTGCTGAATGTCAGACTTGGTGGTAGATTTGCAGTTTAGCTGGTTTGTTCCCGAGGATGAAGCTGGGGACAAAATTCTGACCTGGTATCACCTCTTGTGCTTTAGAGGATTTAATTCTGCAAGCAAGTGATCTCCTCTATGCAAATAGCTGATGCTGGCTGTCCTACACCAAAGTGGAACGATTCCTGCCTAATGTGAACATTCAGTGGGCTTTCTGTCTGTATTTGTGTGTAAATGCTTTTGCATCATGTTAATGAGTCATGAATGGCCTCAGTTTTTTCCTCCTTTCCAGAAGGTTCTGCCACAGAAAAACAAATGTATTTTATTTTTCAGGTACAATAATCTTGCTCACTGCTCTCTGATAGCTTATTAATGAGTTATGGCTGTGAAAATTAGAGATGCAGCCACTTTCGGGGAGGTTCATGAGCTCTAGTGCTTTGCTAAAGCCCAGAAAGATGTTATTTTTGGCAGTGCTAGAGACATTATGAAAGAACATCAAAGATCATTAGTGCATCTTTAGTAAACACTGTCTCTTACTGATCTCTGTGCTTCTGCTTCTGGCTGGATAAAAGTTGCCCGCTGAGATTCCTGCTTCAGCTGGTGCCCCTTTGGGGTCCGATGAGTGTGAGGCTTCTGAGCTGGTGCTCATTATTATTAATTAAGGAGCAGCTCTGGTCTTGGCAACCTGAGGCACGGTTTCATGAATCAAATGCAAACTGTGCTGAGCTGATCAATAAGAGTGTGTTGCTTTCTAAAACTGGAACCACTGGTTCATAATGTAGTGATTTTGGGCTACTTTATTTGTAAGTTAATTGCTATATGATCAACCGTAAAAGGTGGTCCAGGAAGACCCACTTTCTCTTGACAATCATTGCCCTATAATTGTCCTTCACTTTCCATTTGACTGATTTGGAGGCAGATGTGTAGTTTTTAATTGGTTTTTAATTCTCCTCAGCTCTGGGAGGTGGCGACTGAACAGATCTCCAATTTATTTATTGATTTGAGTTCACAGCTCTAAATTATTCTTTTATCAGCCTTTGTTGCTGGTTCTTCTCCTTGCTCATGCAGGAAGCTAACACTTTTTTTGTTCTTTTTTCAAGAAATAATTAATAGAAAACAGTTAAGTAAAACAGCAACTGAGAGTTTTGAGCTGGTGCTCAGCTAAGTTCCCATCTGTCTTTTCCAGAAGCCAAACTCAGGACTGAGCACAGCTTGTATGAAGGAGCCAAGGGCGAGTCACTTCTGGAGCCAAGAATTGGAGGATCAGATCATAAATTCAGGCTAAGTGTTTGCTGGAGTTCCTTTACCAGAAGGTCTTAATATCCTTCCTGATAGACTGTGGTGGCTTTTGTACACGCTGTTTATCACGCTGCAGTTTGAGACCCATATAGCTGCTACCTGAGGCTCACTTTGAGCCCTTGAAGAGCAGGGTTTTCTCAACACAACTGCAGCTGGACTGGAGGCACTGTTCAGAGGGGCTGAGTGGTGCTGGGTCCCTGTTTCAGTCCATCCTATTCCCTGCCTTTTGTTGGGAGGTTGTTACTGCTGGCTGGTCTTGCAGAGGGCAGGGTGTGCATGTGCATGCTGTGAAGGTGAAAATACAACTGTTTGCATTGTTTCTGTTTTCTGCATGCCTTGCTGTGTTTGGTGTGGACTTAGATGGTCCCTCTCCTCCACCATTCAACACTTTTAGGCTGTTTTGAGTCAGGGCAGCTGGACCCACCAGGGTTATTCATTCTTCTTCAGGGCTCTGGGCATGATCTCCCGTAGTGAAATGGCTGGGGCCTGAGGATGTGTGGGTTCCTGTCTGCCCCCCTCCCAGGCGTAACTGCTTCCAGGGTGCTGAGCTCCCATCAGGGTCTCTGGTCTTGCCCAAGTTCACTTTAGACACCAGCCATGGGTGAGTTTCAGGAGGGGAAAAGCAGACTCCTGGAACAGTTGACCTTTCTACCCTACCTTTTGGGGAGTTAGAAGAAGAGAAATCTGAGAAGTGGGGGAGAGAGAATCAATATGGGCATAGCCCATCACGAAAGTTGCAAGGATTGTCCTTGCCATCAGCAGCGCTCCGGCTGTGGGGTGACCAGCCGTGCCAACCCCCTGCTTGAGCAGGAAGAGGAACAGGCAGAAAGAAGATCTCTCTGCTTCCACCAGCAGCTGCTTTCCTGGGTTGAGTGCCACAGGATGACACTGCTGTGTCATTGAACAGCATTTTGTGAGAGCTCCTGCTGCAATGGCCAAGTTGGGTCACTCTTGGTGGGAGCTTGGTAATTAAATCTTGTTGTTTCCACCCCTCACATGCATGTAGTAATTAAAAAAGCTTGTAATTGATGGGGACTGGGGAGGGAAATCAACTGGAACCTGTCAATTTGAGCTCTGCTCTGATGGTGAAGATTTACTCAGCCAAGGAGCTGGTTTTCTTTTACAGCTTTCATGGCCCACAGCTGTACCCGGCCCTGTGAATAGCCAGTGAGGCTTGGCATACTCTCCCTGTCTGACCAGGGGAAAAAACCTGAACTCATTAAGGATTTTAACTATCCCAGACATTTCATTTTACCTGTAAGTATCTGAGACAGCCACCCTGGAGGTATAAGAACATATATGTGTGTGGGAGGGAATCCTTCATTTAAATACATGTATATTTCCTTTAGCAATGAGAAAAACTACTAAAATAATAGTTAAAATAAACTGCATGCATATTAAAAAAGGGGTACATATATGTGACCCTGAATGGAGCCAAGAGTCTTTAGAAATCACTGTAAAAAACCACCCAAAAGAATTTTTCTGCTGTAAAAGAACCATGAAACTTACGCCTAATTTTGCATATTTTGGTGGTTTTCTTCCCTTTTTGCAACAGAGACAAACAAATTCCCCATATTTGTAGGAGCCATAGCTTGCAGGTTCAAATAGCTCCTGTGTTGGGAATCACTCCTGGCCTTCCCAGCAGTCCTTGAACAACTGGGAGAGTAACCAACCCTCTCAGCAGGAGAGGCCACAATGCGGTCTCTGCTGTGATCTTTCCAGGAACCTGCTGCTGCAACAACAACCTGAATTTGAACTTCAATGCAAATTTTACAGCGTTGTTCCCAGCACCCAGAAGTCTGCATCAATCAGGAGAATTGATTTACAACTAGGTTAAGGAAATAATTGGTCTGTACTGGCCGGAGACAAATCAGGCTCCAGGGCAGTGAGAGGAAGAACGTAGGTATTGCATGGGAGTGAATAGACTTGTCTATATCTGAGATAATTACCTCACTGAAATGACGTATCACCTCTCTGGGATTTAGGAAGTGTTCTATTGGAAGGCATCCATCCTCCTCACTCTAAGTGGCCCTGAGAGCCAGCTCACAGAATGGCCTTCGCCATGACATGCATTGCAGGGCTTCCAGCTGCTGATGTCCTGCCAGAGATGCTTGGAGAATCCTTGCCCTGGAAGCTGCTTAGGCAGTTTTACAGGCTCAGTGTCAAAATGCAGGGCGCAGTGGGCAAAAAGCCCAAGCCAAACTGCAGAAGCCCAAATCAAACTGTCTTGGAAGAACAGAACAAACTGCTGCTTCAGAAGCCTCAGTAGCTTTTCCCACATCTGGGGAGCTCTGCAGAAGAATAGTGCCCTGTGTAATGAGGCATGAAGGGGGAGCTGCCAGACTCTTCCTCAATGTCTTTTTAGAGCTGCTGGTTTCACAACAGCCAAATTCAGCTCATATATTCCTCCTGTGCCCTTTCCTACTCTAACTGCTCCCTCATTCCTCAGCCTGCCCTCCCTCCTGCCAGCTGCTGACTTGCAGAGAGACACCTGAACATTTAGCAAGTAGCTTTCAAAGCCTTTTTGGGGTTTTAACTGCTCACGTCCTGCTGTTCCTAATGGAGCCAAGCAGTTAAATCCTGAACTTGAAAACCTGAGAAGGTCAAAGGAAGTTAAGTTCCAGGTCTGTGGTGTTCCGAGGTTGTCGCTGTGTGCCGCAGGAGCAATGGTGACAGTGTGTTTAGTACACAAGCTGCCTGTCTGCTGAGACTTTCCTTAAGCCTCTGTGGCACCGATATATTAACAGGGCCATCAGTCATCGTGCTGCTCAAAGTACCAAACTTGCCCTGATTGCTGCGGGAAGAGAATGCACAACAGAAGTTTGTTGGAGTACCCTAGGGGGTGGTAGAGAGACAGGCCCTGAGGATCAGAGAGAGGGCCTCTGTCCTGGGCCCGGAGGTGACCCTGGGAGTGCATCCAGGTCACCGGGGATGGACTGAGAGAGGATTGTGTGTTTATGGACAGGCTGGGCCTATGAGAAGGGTTAATTGTAGTTTGTGGCCTTCTAGGGCATTGTTTGCCTATTACCATAATAGATAAAATCTGTGCAATACCCCAGGTGATTGGGGGACACTGTGGTGAACATCTTTCCTGTTTATATGATGTTATAGCCTGTTGGGTGCTGGGATTTAGGGAATTCTGACTGCACAATACGGCTTTGCATTTTCTATCTGATGAGCAAGGTCCTTGCCCATGTGTCATTACTGCAAAACAAGTTTATCCAGGTAGGCGTGGTTCTAGCAAGTACAACCTTTTGAAAACAACTGAATATGGACTTGCTTTCAGTTTTCTAAATGAAAAGTGTCTTAGCCAAACACGAAGTGAGCTGGAAAAACCTCAGCTGCTGGATGAATGGCAGAGGGGCTGTTTTGTGGCATAAGCTGGAAAACAACTTTTCTACAGGAAGAATATTTACAGGCTAGATCTGTACCTTATTAGCATGGAGTGACTTGATTGCAGAAGCACTTGAATAAATTCCCTAGGAATTTATGTGAAAGGGTCAAGTAAGACAGATGGCTTTAGTGAAGGATTTATGTCTTTAAGTATTTTAATTTGCTAAGTGTTTTTTGAAGGAATTGCCTTCAAATTCCAATCTTCCTATGGAATTTCTCTCCAAGGTTTTTACAAGTAGTAATGTTATCTCAATTTGAGCCAGCTACTGCTTTTAGCTGGCTGAAATGTATTGCCTTGTGATGTATTCCTTGTTTTGCAGTCCTAATTAGACTATTGAAAGAGTTAATAGATGCCCATTTCAGAGGCTGCTTTTGACATCCTAATTGCAGTATAACTAATTCAAGCCTGTGCAAGGTGTACTTATCAGTGTAAGGTAATGAAAGCAGCTTGAAAAGTGCTAGTAAATGTTTAAAGGATTCTCCCTCTGATTGATATTATGAATCTTTTCAGTTTGCATAGGAGTCATCAGTGGTCAGTGCTGTACTGGCAGGTCAAATGTTGTGATTGAAATTGACACTGTGACCTTCCTATCTCCAAAATCTACTCAATGATTTCCTTTTGGATCTTGAATGCTTGGCTACTTCCAGTGCAGTCTCTGTTTGATTTTATTATTATTCTCAGTCCTGGAATGAAAACAAGTGCTCGAAGCTTATTCCATCTTATTTGGTGTTATTTTCATGTGTTCTGTTTGTTCTGTTCATGGACTTCACAGAATTCAGTGGAAGTAAGATGTTATATATCCCCTCACAGATGAGGATATTTAAAGGAGGAGGATGCTGAAGCACTTTAGTTACGACCAGTATTTCAGACATTTTCAGATATTTTATCACTGAATTTCATTGTATATTTCTTGCCATTTTGAAATCATAAAGAGAACTTGCATAAAGAATGATAAGACAGGAGATAGCAGCTTTCTTTAGTCTTTCAATCATGCACATTCCTTAAAAGATAAAATGTGTTGCTGCTGGTTTTAGCTTTTACAAGCTTGATGGTGGGTACAAATATGATAGAGATTTAATGCGGTGTCAAAGTAATATGACTGAACAAAGTTAAAGGGTCAGAAGGACAAATGTTAATTTTCAGTATTCAATTAATCACCCCTTAACAGCAAGCTGATGATATGCGCTTTCATTCACAAGAAGAAACTGCTGTTCGCCTTGAGGGACTCAGAGCTGAGCATCCAGCCGAACAAGAGGATGGGGCTTTACAACTCTGCCACTCTCACTGCATCACCCTGTGGAACAACTGGGTGCATCTCACTCGGTGTGAACTGTGTATACATATGTTTCCCATTTGCCTCTGCTTCTAGTCCTGGATTTGGTTCAAAGTACTGACTACGGCACAGATTGGTTGTTCTGCAGTCTGGGAAGTACCTGTTTCTTGTGCTTTTAGCTGCTGCTGCTGTTGGCGTGGCTGAGCTGTGTCTCAGGGCTGACAGCACTCAAAATGGCTTCAGATGCGTAGGTCTACTTTCCCTTTTCCAGATGTGTATCACCAGCCCTCAGCCAGAGCTCCCTATTTTCCCTGAGTTTCGTTTCTGCAAACCAAATTGACCAAATTATGCTCAGGGATCCAGGCTTGCTGATTAGCTTTAGATTGTGAAAAGCTGCCAACTGCATAAAAGTCTCAGCAGCATTTTGGATCATTCCCCTGAATTTAAATCTTAGCTGTGGATTAGCTGCCTTAGAGGATTAGGACTGTGACACACCAAACTTGCCACCTTGAGATTCCTACCTTAAGTGGTTATGAACTGAGCCCGGGTCACTGATGAATGTGTTTTGCTGCACGAGGCCTGGGTCCATATGCTGATCTGTCACCTGTGCCAATCCTTTCATGGACAGCTGTTTGCAGTTTAAACCTATCTTTCTGATCAGTGAAATTGCTGCCTAATGCACAACATCGCTCAGTCTGTGGCATTTATGCTGCTGTGATAAACAACGTCCTTAATTCCAAGTTAATGAATCGATGTTAATGAGCACTCATTGTCCACAGACGCCCACACTCCTTCAAAGGGTGGAGAGAACAGTCACTTAACACCCCAGCGGCCACAGGAGGCACAAGAGAGTTCTGTTTGTCTGCAGCTTTTTGTTGGAAGCTTCTCAAAACATTCTCTTTCCTTGCCTTGAGCTGACTCTCGAGCATTTCTTTGTTGTGCCCTCCTTGCAGCAGCTTTCAGCTCGCATGGGCACGTGGGCATCTTACACACATCCAGCCTCTGTGCTTTGTGAGGCACTTCTGGCTGTGAGCCTGCTCTGTGCCTGAGGTTGGCTTTCTGACTCCTGCTGCAGGGTGATGATCCTGGTGAGGAGCTCTCCAGGGCCGTTCTGGGTTTGCTGGAGAGTTTTGTGCGGGAGCTTAAAGCTGCTTTCATAGCTTTGGTAATGGGACTGTGTGGGACGTGCTGCCAAAAGAGATGAGAAGTCTGCACCCAGAGCTGCCTCTGAAGGATTGGAGGGAGTGCCCCAGAAGACCTGGGCTTGTAGAGCTGAAGGTTCAGGTGCAATGTGACACAGTGTGGAAGGCAGCGAACCTCAGCATGTTTGAAACTCTCTTTCAGCCTAATGTGTTATACAGGAAAGCACTTTGGAGAAGGTAGAAGCACCATATATAAAACCAGAGAGCACTCTGTTTCTAAGTGGTATGAAACAGCATTCACACGGCTTGTCTTATGCTTTGCGTGAAGGTTTAGTGCAGATCCTAATCTGTGGTGCTAGAACTGATAGTGCTGACTGTTTTAGACATTTGCATCTCCTTGTTTTGGCAGTGAGCGTGTCCTGGGGTAAGGGTGCAGTACTGACGCATGGGCAAGGACCTTGCTCATCAGGTGGAAAAATGCAAAGGCCGTTTATTGTGCAGTCAGAATTCCCTAAATACCAGCACCCAACAGGATACAACATCATATAAACAGGAAAGATGTTCCCCACAGTGTCCCCCAATCACCTGGGGCATTGCACAGATTTTACCTAGTATGGTAATAGGCAAACAATGCCCTAGAAGGCCACAAACTACAATTAACATTTCTCCTAGGCCCAGGCTGTCCATAAACACACAATCCTCTCTCAGTCCATCCCCGGTGACCTGGATGCACTCCCAGGGTCACCTCCGGGCCCAGGACAGAGGCCCCCTCTCTGATCCTCAGGGCCTGTCTCTCTAACACCACCCAGTGCACTCCAACATAAGGGGTCACTTTTTCTCCACAGAAACAACACTTTCTCCAACAAAAGATTCTGGATGCATGTTTATGAAAGGTAAATCTCCCTGGGTTTTATTCTGAAATATTTTGGGGTTTGTGCTTTTCTGTCCTAATATCCTGAGTTGGGCTTGAAGAATGAAAGTCCATGATCCAGTTACGCTGACTTACAAAGAAAGAACTCTTCCCTATACCAATTTACCAGGTTAAAAAAAAAAAAAAAGAAAGAGAGAGATCTGTGAAGTTTTTTTTCTCCTTACTGAACTCTATTAGCAAGTCTCTGAATAATTCTGCAGGTTTTGCCCCATTTTCTGTACCCCCGGATCTTTGCAAATCAGCTTAGAGGTGACTTCAGAGAGGCAAGGTTAAGAGCTGCCTGGTAAGTGAAAGTGTGTAGTCAAAGGCTGCCTCAGTCTACTCACTCTTTCTTCTTTTTTGGGGAAAGAGAATGGAGCTGAGCTCCAGCAGTGATGGAAATGAACACTTCTAAATGAGGGGCCATTATGAACATCGGTGCTTAAAGGAAGATGGACAGTGAGACTTGACTACCTCTTATAGACCACAGTTTTGTAGGTTATTCAGAGTGTATTGATTGCCAAGAAGTAGTCTTTGAGCCAATTGGATTTCTTTTTCTTTCTTATTTTCAGGTCCGTATTTATTATTGCAATAACAAAGATTGTGAGAACAGCTAATACACTTGTCGCTGCACCAGAGTGAAGCCAGAAGGGGTTTTTATCACTCTGTTTTTCTACTTGTTACTGTGGCAGGGAGGCTGTTTCCAGCAGAGAATGTCCATGTCTGTCTATTTTCTCACTTACTGTTTAATGCAGTTATTAATTGTGAAGTGGCAATGTTTTTGCAATGTAAGGTAGGACATGTATTGTTGTAGCTCTGCTGGTGGCAGAGCTGTCTACTGAGGTTGTCTGAGCTGTCAAAAGGACCAGGCCTTGCCTCTATGTGCGCTGGAAAAGAGATACATTAGAGGCAAGAAGGTGGTGGGATGGCAGTCATGCCCTGCAGATGGAAGTGGCACTGTGGGTTCTTTCAGTCTGCCTTGCTATGGGCTCAACCATGAAAAGATCATTTTGCAATGTAATGGCAGGGAGAGTGTAAAAAAGAACAGAGCCAACATCTTCCTGGAGCTGTTTAAGGAAAAAAAGGAAGGCATCACAGACAAATTACAGCAAGGGAAATTCTCATTAGTTATTCGGAAAGAAAAATTGATCATGACAGTGGTGAAATACTGAAATAGGTTATCCTGAGAGCAAGCTCAGCTGATAAGCTGACCTCAGAGCACCCTGCACTGAGGGCGAGGTTGCGCTTAGAGGAGGCCTGGATTCCTCCCGCACTTACTTTTTCTATATTTTTTGCTTCTAGATTTGAGAGTTCCTGTGCCTTTTGAAGAAGTAATGGGAAAGTCCTGTTGAAAAAAATCGCATATCTTTAATGAAGCCTGCTTGTGCCTTCTGAGCAATCCTGAGGGAACAGCCAGTGTGGAAAGTGAGGCCTGCTGCCGAGTCTGGTGTGAGCTGTTCCTTCCAGCTCTTCATTCCAGACGTATTTCAGTGATATTGCAAGTTTTGCTGATGTAAATCAAAGTGCTCCTTGAAACCCAGCAAATTACAAATACAACCATATTTTTAGCCCCTACTAGCAAGAGACAATCACCGGCCCCAGTTAAACACATCCCTGAGGCAGCTCCCCCAGCATTAAACACAGCCCTGTGCTGCCTGGGCCTCACTCACTGCGCTCTGTAAATCCAGGAGGAGAGGGAAGGTTTCGGATATTTGCAGATACGCAGTAAAATATGTCAGGACCATCGTGGAACCATGCAAAAAGAAAATTGTGGCACAGAAACAATCTCTCTCACATGCTTTCTGGATCTGCTGAAACCAACCGGGGCTGGGCATGCCAAGCAGAGTGGGATGGTGTGGGTTAGTTCACGTTGCTGTCCCACAGCACTGCCTTGAGCATTCCTATTGGGAAATTAGTTTCAGATGACTGTTTTCTTTGTTCCCACAGTGAAGGTAACATGGAAGTTGTCCCTCTGAACAAAGTTCCTCGGTAGCAGGTGGCAGTCTCACTCGTGGGGCTGGAAGGAGCTGTGCTGCATCCATGTCAGAAAGCAGCAGGACTTGAGGTAATACTACCAGATCTAACAGAAAGAGGTGGAAACAAAACAAGCAGGAGGGGAAAAAAAGTGGAAATCAATAATTCCAAACCAGAGCCTAAATCAAAGAAAAAAAGGGTATATTCGTTGTGGATGAGTTCTGGTCTGTTGGAATTTCTTTTTTGGACATGTTGGTATCAGTGGGGCAATGCATCATAAGGCAGAAACCATAACTTTAGTATGGTTTTGATGTTGCTTATTCTGAATTCAAATCACAGAGCAAAAAAACACTGTCAGCTATAGAGCACTGTTGACTTCCAGGCCATTAACAAAATGATATAATGTCCCAGACAGGAAATAAAACATCCTTTGGAACTTGTCAGGTTGGGTTAAACAGCTGAGGCTGGCTCTCCTGAAGGCTCCCTGCAGCTGTGAGGTAGCTGGGACTGGTTTCAGTGTCCTCAGCTTCTAAATCAGCCATGGAGCAAGGGAGCTGGAGCACTGGCCCTGTCACTGCGTGCCTGGCAGGGGCTGCATGGCCCTGCCCACCTCTGGTGCGACAGAGGGCTGACAGCAGGGGCAAAGCAGCCAAAAGCAGTGTTCCCTGGCCTGTCAGGCTTCTCTGCAAGCTAACATGGACTGTCTGTAGCAGTCTCCTCCCAAATGCTGCACTACCAATGTTTTCAGCATGTTCATTTACTTGTTTTGGCCTACAAAGTATAAGAAGCTGCGTTGTCTTCCAGAGAGAAATGCATCCATCCTGGCTTCAGCTGGAATAGAGTTCACTTCTCAGTAGCTGACACAGCGCTGTGTTTTGGACAATTTGTGTTTTAGACTTTTTCAACCTGTGATGTTTTACTTGCTGTGGGAGTTAGAAGGAGAACCAAACATAAAATTTTCTTGGCCCATTTTAACCACGGCTGCAGTTTATCACCAGGCAATGGTAAATAAATAGTATGGGGCAGCTGGGGCAGGTGTGTAGTGTGGTGATTCTCACCCATTTTTCAGGTTTCTCAGCACTCAGACACGCACAGTGTTTTGGAAAGCTGCTCAGTGTTGTTACTGGGTTTTCCCCCATCATTTTAATAATAACACCTTATCTTCAAGCTTCCTGTCTTTGTCCCATCATTGTGCTGATAGTCTCAAACGATGTTAAGACCCCTCTGCTAATATTAATGGCAGGTTTCAGTTCTGGGGAACTGCTCTGGATGCTGGAAGAAATCAGGGTAGAAAATGGCAAAATTGACTTTCCCAGCTACGTTTTGATGTGATATGCTCAAATTGCTTCTGTGGCACTTGGAATCAGGACTCAGTAGCAAAGAAAAGGAGCAGAAAGGTGTGTGCACACATGTGGGTTATGGGGGTGGGCCAAAATCTGAGGATGCCTGGAACTGAACTTTATATTTACAGAGTGTGGTCAGGTTTTGCTTTTAGATGTACCTGCTTTGCTGCCTGTTTTTGCCTTTGCCTCAGGGAGCAGTGGAAGACAGAATTCTTGTTACTTGAGAGGATAAATTTTTTTTGTCTTAATTTTGTCATTTGACATAATAACATGCAGCTAGAGACAGTAGATGTGATACAGCTTTCTGGGAAGGAATGAATAATTAGCAGAAATACGTGGGCTGTGCCTCTACAAAGCTCATTTGTATTTCAGACCAGGATGGGAGCAAGATCACAGTTGTTCTTGCACCACGGCGGTCTTGTCTCCTTTTCAACAAAATTCCCATGACTTTTCTTGGCCCTTCCTCTATTGTGTCTCTACAACAGTTCCTCTGCTGGGGAAACGAGAAACCTTGGACTTGTGTTTGCATTAAAGATTTTGTTTTACGTTTGGACCAGCTTTTCTGTACAGAATTCTTTACTCCCTCTGCTCTAAAATGCCAGCATTTCTCTTTCCTCTAACTTGTTCCTTTTGAAGAGCATTTTGCAAAGTTGCATAGAAGAATGTCACACAAAATTAAACTGTATGGAATTTCCTCAGTGTACTGCTCATCTTGCAGCTCAGACCAGGTTATATTCTGGCCAGGAACAAGGCAATCACATGAGAACCTAGTGCTGACTGTACAGTGTTATTTTTTATTACAGACAGAATAATAGGCTCAACCTTCTGCCAAATGCCCTTTCTTTGCCACACCCTTCTTACCTTCTTCTGTTTGTATAAGATTAGTGAAGTATAGAGAATGTTTAATTAAGTTTAATTGCATGACAGCTTAAAAGTGGGAAGGTAATTACTCATTTAATTATTGTGCTGCTTCGTGCTTGAACTGTGTGTATAATTGCTCTTTTTATAAGGACAGTCAACTTTGCAAGCTTGCATGAAATTTTAACAGCCCCATACCCTTTTAAAATGAAACTAAGCAAGGAGAGAGGTGCATTCTGTTACCCCAGGCATTCCCCCTTCTCCTGTCAGTGTTGCCCTCCCTCCATGACACTTCTGCACAGGGAAGGACGGTAACATTTATCACATAGCCCATTCTCTTTTGCCTATTTTTCATTAACAGTTGTAGAACATGCTGAGAACTTGGGGTTGCAGACATGCCAGTGTAAATTATTATTTCCTGCACTGTCTTCCTTAATTATTTCTACCATGGCAACCCAATGCATCATGGAATTTGGCTGTGTTATACTGTCAAAGGTTAAGTGACTCCTAGTTATGAGTGCTAATAGGAAGAGACTTTGCCAGTGTGCATAAGGATTCCCAAAGGGATCTAAACAAGTGCCCTTCTTTGCAACAGTTCAATTCTCTTCTGCCCTGACTAGTACTAGCAGTGAGGCTGAGATACTGAGGCTTGGGCAATCCAGTAATGCCTGGAGCATCTACCCGTGATGTCCAAAGGATGATTTCCCTGTAGAAGTCACCAGAGCGGAGAGAAGCAGAGCAATGAAGGAGAAAGCCAGTTATTCAAACACAATCACTTTTGTAATTGCAAGGGGACTCAGTCCAAGGTAGTTGAAGGCTCTAAAAGATTATTTTTTGTTTAAATAGCAAACAGTTAGATTATATGAAATCCCAGTGCAAAAAGTCCCACTGTAGCCATCAGGCAAGCCAAAGAATTCCCCGAACTCTCTCAAGGTTACTGTCAAATTAATTTCTGTGTTGATGAGTTCTCTTCCCTTTCCCAAGTGAGAGGCGGTGGGGGGCTGTGGATGTCTGGACTGGGGCCCTGTCCAGCCTGCAGCTACCCTGGTCACTGTCCCTATGCCTCCCAGCACTTTTCCTGCTTTTGAGGATGAGGTGGTCTGGAGTGATTCGGGCCTGTCCCCTTGGTGCAGCCCAGAGCCCCTGCAGGACCTCTCTCCTGCACAGAGGAGATTATTCCTTGTCACTGGCAGCAGCTTTCAGCCTTCCTAGTCCCTCAGTCTGCATCCCTTACTTCTCTCCCACCCTTTGATACTGCCAGGACTTCTCCACCGCAGCATTCCTCCTGCAGCTCAGGCTTTTGTTTCTGAGTCAGTACATGAAGGAGGTGATTTGGGCTTTCAGTAGCTCTTCAGGAGCTGCTGGCAGTCAGACCATACACTTCCCATTGTGAATCCTATGGCTGTTGTGGAAACTTTTGTCAGCAAGATAAGGTTTAGCGATAAGCAGTAAGCACATTTGTGGCATGAGAACTAGGGTAAGAAAAGTTTAGTTAAAATACATCACATCCTCTCTTGCCTCATCTTTTTACTGCTTTCAGAGGGGAAAAAGACTTGCTGTTTCCTCACAAGAAATTAAGAGAGCACCAAACTTGATGCTTGGATATTTCAGCTTTTGTCAGCTACTTGAAAGACCTGTAGGAACATATTGCCCAGTGATAAGTAATTCCTACTAGTCTGTCTGCTGGGGGAATGGAGAGGCAGGATTTAGAGGGTGGTGACCTGAGAAAGCAAGTTTCTTTGCATGGTCTGGAAAAGAGAGTGGGTAGTTGGCATTCAAAGTGGCACAGGGGAAGAGGAGGATTCCAGAATCAGTAGGACTCCTGATGTGTTTGTAGAGACAGGGAAACTTCTCCTTTACACAGGGCTGTGCCGGCTTCTGGTGAGGCCCAGGGCTCCTGGGAGAAGCACTCTTGATAAGGCAGCTCCATTTGAGCACTGACTCCTGGCACCACGGGATATTGGCAGTTCTCCGCTCCCTGCAAGTCAGCATCTCCCAGCTTTGGATGGGGTTGGAGAGAGCTGTTTTGGGAAATGTCCTCTCTAAGGCAGCAGGCTTCAGATTTAGCAGAGCCGGAACAGAAACTAAGGCCCAGAAGATCATAATGTTTACAGCCTGGTACTGCTGTTACATCCGTGCTAAAATTTTTCTAGGAGAAACTGTGAGGAGGCATAGAGAGACTGTGCTGTGGAAAAATGAATTTTTAAATTTTATTTTTAATTACCTGGAATAAAAGCATTGCCACAGGGTGTGTAGAGGTGTGGGAGCAAGAGAAATTGTGCTTAGCGAATGATGAGGTAATGAGGTAACTTTGGGCAGAATTGACCAAAATGAATGAGATGTGAATGTCATTGATGCCATTAATGTTGAATTAACCTCATATGAAGATTGTTTGGGTAATCAGCTGCTTCATTTGATGAGCACCAGGTGATCTTGATTTTCTTCCACCTGCCACCTGAACCTCATCTGCTGATTTGGAACACCAGGTAATCAAGTACTAATCTCATCAGCTGTGTGGCCTGGGCATTTATAGTCTCTGAAGAGTTCTGCTGACCGTTTAGAAGCTGTGGTTCTCCAGATTCGGGTGTTTTATTTGTACTTAAGTGCTCTTTCCTGTGTTTAAAAAGACTGTCTCTCTCCAGGTACAGCCATTTATCTGAAAGTGTCTATGGGGAATAGGCGTTGCCTGGTGTGGTGGGTACAGCATTACTGCAGAAACAACTACAGGTAAAGATCAGGAGCTGGAAATGTGCCCAAATGCTTTGCCTGAATCCTCAATTTGACTTGTTTGAACAAATTGGGTTTATTTTTTTCAGAGGAAGAACAATTAAAGTCTTTCTTCATGGGTGTTTTGCAGATAATAATAGTGTCACAGAGTCAATAAAGTTAATAAGGGTGTTCTACTCCTGAGATGCTTTTTGATCAGCAGCTCTGTTGGCAATTGTGATTTTAGATAAACTGTGCTAATCCTATGCACTTTTTCTCCCCATTATTTTTTCTTTTTATTTGGTGCAAAGAACAGATCCTCACCTCAGTCCAAGTAGCAGCATGGCAACTAAGATTTTTTTTTCTTCTTCAAGAAAGGAAAATTTTCTCTTATGCTTCATGTTGAAAGTACAAAATAAAGTTGATAAATTCAATGCCAGTAATTTGCTTTCTTGGAAATGTCACACAGACTAACTAAAAAATCTTGAGTTGAAAGACCTATAGAAATAAGTCTTGATAGATGTTTTTATTATTATTATACATGGTTTCTTCAAAAATGTAGAAATAACATGCTGGAAAAGGAAAGGTCAAGGGAAAGTGGTTCCATATAATTTTGCTCTTGGAACGCATGAAGCATGACTGGAATTTCTAGCACTCTTCTGGAGGTGGGTCCAGTTACCTAGGGGTCTGAAAGAGTATAAGAGATGGGATGTGTGATGACAGGCTCACTTTCCAGGAGAAAATAGATTAATCTCGCACAATGATTTCTGAGAAGTGAAATAATTTTATAATTTCAGTTCTTATTGTACTTTTTATTCGGAAACATTTCAGGAGCACCTGAAATTTTCTGCTGAAAAACTCTGGTATATAGGAGAATCACACAAGCATAAGAATCTGAAAACAAATCAATTTACACTACAACTTATTGGATACAGTAGCTTAGCAAAATTAGGTGTTAGGTTTCTCAGTTGCTGCTGGCCTGAAGGGTAAACATTATTCCTGTGTGGTCATTGGTGCTTGCCATCCCATGAAGTGTAGGTTTGTTGGCCGAGGTGATGCAAATGCTGCCTTTATCTGGGAACAAAGCGGCTCTAGATCTCCTGAAGTAGTTTTTGTATTTCTAGGCTGGCCGGGGCGTTGTTTTGATCTCAACAACTCTTTAGGCACTTTGCTTTGTCTTTAATGGCAGCCATGCAGTTCTGCTGGGCAAGTTCTGGTTGCTTTTCCAGACGCAGTGCCCCTCCCCAGGAATGTGCCCGGGAATGCCCTGGGCTCCCAGGGCTTTTATTTGTCGGGGGAAAGTTGATGTTCCCCTCCCAGGAAGGAAAAACTGCAAAGCGGAGAGAGGGGCTTGGAAGGAAAGCTCCCCAGCCAGGGAATAGGCAGGAGAAGCTGGCAGAAACTGCTGTGCAGCAGGAACGCAGGAGCTGATTTGTTGAGGGAAAGATGAGGGAAGGAGAGGTTTTCAAAGGGCAACTACGTACAAAGATTAAATGTTACAGAGCTTGATCTGCAGCTGGTAAACAGGAAAATGCCAGGGTGATATTTCTGATGTGAATGTCTCTGCAGATTAACAGTAATTAAAGCTGGTCTTAGTCTTCTTGGGGCTTTCTTTTCCCTCACTGTCCACATGCTTAGCCATTAATGTTACGAACCAAGTCTATTAATACCATTTTAAAATGTCTGGTTTTTTTTCCCCCGTATAAAAGCTCTAGTAGATTATGGCTCAAGTCTGTGCTGTGTAAACCCAATTGCTCCAGAGTGACCCTTCCTCTGCTATCATACTTCTTTTTAACTGCATCTCTCATTTATAGTCCCATATATTTATGACATAATGTGCTTAAACTTCCCCATACAAACCACTCAAAAATCAATAATATTAGCTAGACTGGTAACGTGAGTTGCAGACAAGTTGGGTATCTTTACTAAATTCTCCTTTGCTGTAAACAGGAGCGGATTTTTTTTTTCTTGTTTTGTTGTTTGATTGGTTGCTTTTTTCCTCCCTTCTCCTGCTTTTGCCTCTTTTTTTCTCTTTCCAAGAATATTTGCATTGAGGAAGAACACAGTGGTCTCTGGAAGCTGCTCTTTTTATGCAGGATGGCTTGTTCTTGGGAACATAGAATCCATACAGCTGCATGCTTGTTAAATGTGTGCAGAGCTGTGCCCTGCATGTTCTCACTGAGCAGTGTGGGGATGAGTTAATCTCCTTGACCTGGGCCCTGATGTGAGTCCAGCTGAGTGTTCCTCTATGTTCACCCCCAGCAAAGCATGAGAAAGTACGATTCTGCCATGCTCTGACAGCTCTCTGTCTATAAACAACAAGGCAATTGCATCAGAGGCTAGTTCCAGGGACAAGGATTGCAGCTGAACCCCTCTATTAGCATAGTATTGCATATGTATATATTCTAGCACCATCTAGCAGTTTTCCAAGGTAATGTCTGAAATAATAAACGTAAAATAATGAAGCAATGCCTAATCAAAGTTCATATGTAGTCTGGAAAGAAAACCCCGCTGGGTTTTGTCTCATGCCCAAGCTTACGTACAGGTGTAATCTTACTGCTGGGCTGGGACTGTTGGATCCCGTTTGTTTCTCGTTCAGGTGGCATTTGGAATCAAGCAGTTCCAATCGGCCTAAGCTGTTCTACTGATAAGCAAGGTCACACCACCAGAGCATTTGCACTTCTCAGAATATCTGTTTGGCCACTTTGCTGTCTTCCACCTGAGGGCTGTGAAACATCACATGAAAGATGAAGTGCTGTTCTGAGCCACAGCAGGAGGAAGCTGGAGTTTCAGCGACCGAGTCCTTCCAGAAGGTGCAGTGGAGTCTTCCTGAAGCCCCATGTCTCTAATAAAGCTGTTGTGAGAGATGCAGATTGATGACACACCTGGTCTAATGCACAGCTTTTCCCCCTTCCCTCAGGTGGTATCCTGTCCTACATGTGCAGTGGGGCTCGCTTCCAAGAGCTAAACTGGCAGGATTTAACCTCACAGAAACAGTTTTAGCCTGTGAAGAATGTCAGTGTGCTCAGCAGCTATGCTCAGTGTATCAGACCCATTAGACCATAATTGGTGGTGGGGAGGAATGTCAGTGGATTATTCACTTTAGGCAGTTTTGAATCAAAAAATAAGAAATGCACAAATCATTGCATGTGACATGTGATATGAAATGAGACCTGTGACAGATTAAAACTTGTGATTTTTAGGTTTTTTTTACTGAGCATATAATACCTCTGGAATCCGCCCTGTTCTCACTGCATGTAATAAAGTCAAGTAAAGGGCAAAGAGATAACTCAACAGGTGCTGGTATAAAAGGTTAGGATATAAATGCTATAAATATTAGGTTGCAAGATAAGACTGTGTAAAGCATAAGGTATGGCAGTCTTTTTTTGGAGGCAAGAGATAAACCCAATCAAAGAAACAGACAAAAAAACCCCAGCCACAAGTATCAGATTTTTTTTTTAAAAAGCCCCAAACATTATTTTAAAATAACTAATAAAACTAAATTCCTACTGGCTTGAAACAAACAACCCAAACAAAAATAGCAAATCAACAAAACGATAAAACAAAGCCCAAGCAGGCAAGGTTTGGGATCTTTGTAAATCACAGCTTCCTCAACTTATTTCTAACAGGCAATTCAAGACCTCAGCAGTTGTCCTTCTGATGAGCCTTTAAATCACTAAGCCCTTATCAGTGCAGAGTAGAGCAACTTTTCTTCCAGCAGATTTATCCTACTGTTTCATTTGGATGCAGCAAGGCACAGCACGGTGTCACTCCCCTCAGAGTTAGTGTAGCTGTTTTATATTTGTCTCTTTTTGGGATGGGGGAGGCTTTACTCTGCTTCTCATGATCTTGTCTGTATCGTTGCCCTCATCCTTAAGGGTTTATCGAAAAAAGCAGGTTACAGGTGCTGTGCTCTGATTTGGGGTGTCTGTTGGCCATTTTGGCTGAGTGTTAACAGGATTTTTGGTTTTGAAGGAAGCTGTTTAGATGTTTCTCTGCATTCTCCCAGTTGGTGTCTTGGATGAGGGTGGAAGCTCAGATAAAATATGGCAATGTGTGTTTTGACAAAAGGTGGGGGTTATGTAGAGAGCATTAAGTTTTACTTAGCTAGAAATGGTAGCAGCAGACAGAAGAACTTTGTTCAGCTTTGTCCTTTGGGCCGGGGTAGGAGCACCTGAGTGATGTCTCTGAACTTTTTATCAGGCTGAACTGTGGTTACGTGTTGAGGTATGTACCTTAGGGCTTTAGAACCTTGAGACTATGCCAAAACAAGGGCTGTGATACCATTCATCACTCCAGAAAGGACAAAACTTCTCACACTTGACCTCATTATGCTGCTCTGTGTCCCCGTAGTCCCAACAGGTATCCAAGAGCTGCCTTTCCTAACACATTGTCCATCCAAAAGCACTATATTCTCAACAGAGGGAAGTGAAAGTCAAAACCTTCTGCTTCAAAAACATGATCTTTGCTTGTGCTGCCAGGCTTTCCCATCTGACCAAAAATCTCCTTACCTACTACTGCATCTTCCAAAATTGCTCAAACCCACTAGATTTTATCTTGCTGTTACTTCTCTTAGTGCAAATGAAAATGTGGCAGGCTACCAATTCCTAAATTCAGGTAGTGTTGGGAGACAGATGTCTTTTTTCCTGTGGCATCTTACATGGAAAAACGAAAAGTGTGTGTGTTAAATCTGAACGGGAATTGGAAACAGATTGTCACCTTAAGGTGTTCTGCCTTTGAGACCAGCTGGTTTTGTCACACCTGTGGTTAAATTCTGACATTAGGTTTAATTAGTTGTTGGGACTTTACAAGATTTCAACAGGAGGAAAAGATACTTCTTTCCATGAATTGTGAAATGACATAATGATGCCTTTCTAGATATTCTTCACTGAAAAGGGAATAGACTCAAAGATCCTGTGGTAATCAGGAGAACCTAAGTGTCTCGGCCAATAAACCTGCACACAGGTATCAGTTTTACCTGGGGTCTACAAACAGTATTTCTCTGCTGCCTTAGTCTGAGGAAAATAAATGCAATTTCTCTGACACATTCTGAGTGTGTGTACACACTTGTAACGCTGTTCCATTTTACCTCCTGTCCCCTTTGTTGAGCTTTTGTGTGCAGGAGAGTCCTTTATCTATCTCCTGTACAAGTTAAGGAATTGCTCAGTTGTTTTGTCAGAAGGCACTGGGATTCAACTACAGAGGGAATTCCTTGGAGTCCTTTGAAAGAAAGACTCCTGAGGCTACCTGTGCTCAGTCTGAGCTCTTACCTCATCTGCCCTTCAGACTGCACTGGCCTGTGGCTGCTCCTCTCTGCGCTGAAAATTACCTCTGTTGCTGGAGTTGTCACAGTGGCTGTTCCTAAGCGACATGGCCTGTTGGTGAACATCATGTAAATGAAGTGAATGCTCCCTGCAGGTTTTCCACGTGCCGCTGAACTCTACAATCTTGCTATTCCTCATACTTCTCTAGCCCAGTTTTCTTGGTTTTACTGCCAGCTCCTCTGAAGCATTCCTCTGGTGCCTCTACTGCCTTTCCAGATAAAGGAGAAAGTCTGAAACTGGACATAACATACTTTTGCTGTTGCTTAAACTGCAGATTTCAGGTGTTCAGGTAGAAAACCTGTTTATCTCAAGCTGCACAGACAACGTACTACTTTCTTACCTTCTACTCTGCAATTAAAGGAAAACAAAAGAGGCAGAGCAAACTCTGAGGTTTAGAATAGGAGCAGCAAGTAGAGTGAACATGAAGGAATGAAATAGTTCATGACACGGAGTCTCAGCAATCACCTCTTTGTGATGATGTAAAATCACTTTGCCAGCCTTCCCAGCTCTTTCTGCTCTCCACAGGTCCTGTTTTGGTTGCTGCCTGATTTACCTTTGCTCTCCTCCAGCTTAACAGTGTGAGTGTCTAACAAGCAGCTCAGTGGAGAGGAGGAGAGCCACTGACCTGTGTCACTGGAATAGCTTTGATAGGCTGGCCATTGGCATCATTGCACTTGCGTTAACCACTTAGACACACAATTACATGCAATAGGAAGATCACTGTAAATGAGAATAAAATTGTTCAGGCAATATCAGGAGAGAAGAGGTGTCAGTTAGTGAAGCAGTGACTTCAGGTGAGAGCTTTCTGTTTTGGGTAGCATGTTAGAGTCAGCTTTGGAAGCTTGGAGGGATAGAGAGAAAGAGGGAAGAGGAGATGGCAGGGATCAGTACAGGCATTTTCCAATGCAGACAGAAAATTCACTCTTAAAATGAGCAAAGTAACCTCTGCCCTGAAGATTTTTTTGAGGTTTATGAATGACCCTGTAGTAGCTTAATGCCGAGAAGTGACTGGAAGGAGCCACAGAGAAAATCCCATGGCAGATGAGTGAGCCGATCCATTGCAAATAGCAGAGTTTATTAATTTTCACTCTAAAATGAAAACGAAATAGGAGTAATGTATTTAGTGTCCAATACATCTGGGCCACAGCTTGGGGTAAAATGCTCTCTTATCACCTACTGAGCAGAAGTGAAAAGGCTCATCAGTGCTGCATTCTGAAGACATTTAGATGAACAGTTGCTGTGAGACTGCACAGATGGTTTCACAGTATCCGAGTGTTACAGCTGTGCTTCAGCCTCTGCCTTCAGACACTCGGGCTCCAGGGGAACCTGAGGCTGGCACTGCAGGATGGGCACCAGCCTGGCCAGAGAGGAGGGATGGTTAAATCTTAGGAAGTCAGGCTGATTGGACACATGGGCAACAGAAGATCCATTAGAGATCTGCCACGTGCCACAGGACTGTGGCTTCTGGTAGGGTTGGGAAAGATTGATTTCTCTTCCATTAAAAAAATTATCTTTGCATTTAGAATTTTTTTTTTCCTGGGTTCATGCTCCTCATTGGGTAAATACATTTTAAAGGTATGAATATTTGACAAAATTTCTCTCCAGCTCCTCAAAAACAAAAGGAGCTGAAGGCATTTTGGTACTTCTAAAGAAATGTTGCACAAGATGCAGAATTGCTTCCTCTTGTTTCTAACAGATCTTATTAATGGAAGAAATTAAAGAAAGGCTTTATTCTTACTCTAGTACAGCAGCTGCCATAAGTTTGGCTGGTTATTGAGACTTGTGATTAAAACAATACTTGCTTTCCAGTGATTTCCTGGAGATGTGAGGCTGGAAGGGAAGGCTGCAAGGGTGTGATCAGACCTGCTTCACAGCACGGACCAAAGGATATCTCCTAATAATCTCTGCAGGAAACTAAAATTGCTGTTTTGACTAAGGCATTTCTCTAAAAAAGACAGGGTTTTGGGTGTGCTGGTAATAATACAAGATATGAATTGTGGTCCCTAGAGTGGAACACTTAAATACACAACTCTGGTTTCTCTGAATACTAATGCAGAAGTTCCTGTGCAAAGGGAGAGAGAAAAGTATGCAAAATAAGCATAAGGCCTAATTTGGTTCAGTTAGAGGTGAGCACCTTTAAGCACAGAGGTGGGGTTGTTGGAATTGATGGTATTATTTTGTTTCTAAATCATATATTCTTCCAGGTCCAGCTGAGTGGGGTTTGAGTGGTTGATTAGAAATAGCTTCTTTGTGTGGGGAGGACACAAGCAAGAGGGAATAATCTGAATTATGTTTTGGAGTGGAATAGTTACTTCACACTAATCCTTCTGCTGACTCTCTCAAACTTAATTAACTGAAATTTAATTCAGTTGGTGTTGATTCCCTTCCAAAGCCAGTTAAACTAAACTAGAGATAAACTTTTACTAATGGCCGTAGCTCACGTTTGTTTAACAAATGTCTGTGTTGTGCTGTTGCCAAAGGCGACCATTCCTGTCCAGCACACAGAAGACAAGTGCCTTGCAGCTCTATCAGTCCAGCAGCTCGAAGACGGGGTGATTTGCCCAGCCTGGTAAGATCTACTGAGACCTCAACCTCAACTAAAAGCCATTGAGATAAGACCATTATCAGTGGCCCACTTGCTCTCCAGCATCTATTTCATGAAGACTCTTCTGCAGCAGTTTATATAGATCCTTCATTGGTGATATTAAAATGACTCATTTGTTTTAAACATTGCATTCAGAATTGGAAAAGAAAGGGAGACAGCATTTAAAGGAAATTGGAAAACTTTACTGATACTTCAGATGTTCTCACTGGTATTTTGGGAAAAGAACAATAATCAATTTTTCAAAGCTTTCCTTCTCTGACTTCTATTGCACCCCAGAAAAAACCAAACCACATATCTCTTGTCTGGCACTGTCTGGTTCTCTGCATTTTATATGCTGACATGAATATTTTGAGTTAAGTATTGATTTAAAAATCTAAGCCATAATTAAATGGGGACATGAACAATCTGTTCTGTGCATTTTCTGTTGCATCTTGAAGTGGATACTTCTCATTTTATTTAACTGGAGTTGTACTGCTTGGAAGATGTAATGTGCATCGTTCTTATACTACTGGCGGAATAAATAAAATGAGCTAATTACACAATTCCACTTCCATTCTACAGTAGTTAAGAGAAAAATAACATCTTTCAACATTCTTTAAAAGGTTGTTCATCAAAGACCGATAAGCAAGTACTAGCAAACTGAGGCTGCTTAATCACGTCATAAAAATACAGAGAGAGTTTCTAGATGTGTACGATAAACACACATTTGCAGATAAATACATAATTTTAACATTGAAGTATCAGTCTAGGAGGAGTAAATTTCTTCAGTCTCTTGTAACTGTGAAATTGTCCAGAATGATGTTCATTGTCAGATAGCTTGCAAGTAGAGCCCGCAGTGTATTTGGGTGAGATACTATTTGCAAGTGCTATTGTTGTTGTCTCAGTTTCTGTGGAAACAGAGGGACGAATGTCATCACCACAACTACAGGGAAGGCAACTGGAACCTTTCAAAGCTCTGCTATTCGGCCTTGGTCTATTATTTAAGATCAAAGTTTTGCCATGTCTAATGAAGGTCCAGTACACAAAACTGGGGCTGGGTTGAAGCTGTAGGGTAAAAGAAAACATTAGTGATTTACATTTTTTTCCCCTTGTATGACGTATGGAAGACTCTGTAATTCCTGTTTGGTTTTTTTTCCTTTAAATGCTTGCAGTGCTTTCTCTTTCCTGGTTTTGTGGCTCTAGAGATGCGGTCTCAGGTGCAAACTGAACCTCTATCAGTGCACATCAACCATTGACCCTGTGACTAGAACCACTGACAAGGTTCTAAGGGAGATCACTGTGCAGAAATGGGCTCAATAGGAAATAGCAGAAATAGCATAATTTTTGAAAGGGCAGTTAAGCCTCACAGATTAGTCAATTTTTATTATTTTTTAGTAGCTGGAAAACAAATGGATTGGACATTCTCAATAATGCAGGTTGCCTTAATATTGAAAAAGTGCTTTATCTTCACTAAAGAAGCTTCAAGAATGAAGATTCCTGTAGACGCTGAAAAGCTTTAGCAGAGAACTTTTCCAGCTTTCTGCAGCATTCTGTGAGAGCGCTGCGTTTCTCATGAAAGCTACGAAAAACACTGCTACGCATTTTTGTAAACTAATTCTTTATCTTTGCACCTGGAGTCTGTTGTGCAAAGATGTTATGGTACACTGAAGAAATATTTTCAAATGGGAGTTGTATAGCCTCCACCAATCATTTTTGGAGGTGGATGATCAATGACCAATGACCTTATGCCATGCAGGCGACCCAAGTTATATAAACCAGTTTATAATTAATTAAATGACACCACTTTCTTCCTGATCTTGGATTGTGTAGTTTCTCCCCGTTCTCAGTACAACAGCGACAGATTCCCCCCGATTTGCCATAAGATGCATGTTCTTTCCATTGCATGGATACAAAATGGGAAAGAACATAGAAATGGATGATCAGTTTCCAAGTGGAGAATATTGTTTTTGTCAGAGAGAAGCTTGTATTTGAGTCAGTGCTGATCAACACATAATCTTCAAAATGGTCGCCGTCAAAATAATTCTGAAAGTGCAGTGAATAGGCAGGAGACAGTTTGTTGACTGTCCTGAGAATGTCAATATATCAATGACAAAGGCAACATGAAAGAAATGCAGAGAAATCTCATGAGCTGAAGTCGCTGAGTAACAGAAATGGCAGATGTAACTCTGTGTATATAAAGGCAAAGTGATGAACATAAGAGAACAATAATCTCATCTGTACTTATAAAATGATGGATTCTGAGCTGTCTCTTTCAAATAGGAATCAGATTTTAGCACCCTGAGGATGGCGCGGTGAAAATATTAGCTCAATTGTCATTTCTCTCCTAAAAAACATATATGTTAGATACCTTGGGGAAAGAATAGAGCAAATCAAACCCATCCAGAATCCTATGCCTATTCCTGGTTCTCTCTGCTCCATAGGCTTCTGGGTATAGCTGGAAAAGTTACATAGGAAGGTGTCAAGCAGGTCCTGAAACTTCTGCACTATCAATGATCCAAAGGAAGAGCCTTTAGGTTAGAAAAGAGGTTGCTGAGAGAGAATATAATGGAGAGGCAGAAATAAGGAACAGTTCGGTCATTTTCTTTCCTCCTCCAATAGAAAAAGTAAGGGATATCAAATGAAATCAGCAGGTGGTCAGTTCAGCACTGATAAAAAGCGATAGTAGATTATACAGCTTGCAGAATGTTCTGCATGCTAAAAGTTTATGTGAGTTCAGAAAAGCAATGGGACAATTCCTCTGAAGACTTGGAAATACCAAGACATTGTTTCTGGCTCCAGAAAGCTCCAAACTGCAGTTTTTGGAGACTGAGAGGGTACTTGGGGGAAATAACACTGCATTTTTCCTGAACATGTAGTGTGACATGCTCTACTATCAGACAGGCTGGGCTGGCTACTGGACATGAGGGGTCTTTGATCTGTTCAGTGGTTATATCTGGTTGTATATGAAAAATAAAATAAAAGAAACATAGTTCCCTGTGTTCTGCTTTGTCCCTTCCCTTTGCAAAATGTCCCTATATATCAAAGACGAAGAAAAAAAGCAAAATCTTTGGCTTGTTTAAGGAGAACAGATTGTACAGCTTCTTATGCCAATTCCTTTTTGAAGTGTTGCCAAACAGAGAGCTATGGGAACAATGGAAAAGGCTGAGTCCAATGATTTTTCTCCTTTAAAATACACACTTCTGAAAGCTTGTAAGCATTCCTGCTTTGCTGGCTATACTGGCAAATGCTATCTTTAATGGATCGTGGATTAGTGTTTCATAAATTTAAGCTTAAAATTAAAACCTGAAAAGGTAATTTCTCCTATCTAACCCACAAGGGAATGGTGTTTTGTTCAGCCTGCTGGAGCAGTCTTTTTGTGAAAGCATAGCTAATCTGAAATACAATAAGCTGCATTATTTCCCATTCCCTCTGCTAACCATTTTGTCAGGCTGTCCATCCTTTTACATTTCTTAGCAGGCTAAGAAAAAAGAGTTTAATTCTACAAGGGAGATCATTTGCACAAAATTGCTTCTCCCAAGAAAATAAATCATTTCTCTTCTTCCTGATCATTTCTTCAAGCCTTTCTCCTATGTGCAACAAGTCTTGTGTACATGTTGGATTTGAACTCCAGAGGCACCAGCCCTCTTGGCCAGTGACCTTGGGTGTTGCTGGAGTGAGCTAGGTAGTGGTGGAGAGACAGGCGCTGAGGATCAGAGAGAGGGCCTCTGTCCTGGGCCCGGAGGTGACCCTGGGAGTGCATCCAGGTCACTGGAGATGGACTGAGAGAGGATTGTGTGTTTATGGACAGGCTGGGCCTATGAGAAGTGTTAATTGTAGTTTGTGGCCTTCTAGGGCATGGTTTGCCTGTTACCATACAAGGTAAAATCTGTGCAATACCCCAGGTGATTGGGGGACACTGTGGTGAACATCTTTCCTGTTTATATGATGTTATAGCCTGTTGGGTGCTGGTATTTAGGGAATTCTGACTGCGCAATAAATGGCTTTGCCTTTGTCCATCTGATGAGCAAAGTCCTTGCCCGTGTGTCATTGCTGCAGGTATGAGCAAGGTGTGTTTGCCCCTCGCTGCCACCTGATCCTCCGGAGGCCAGGCAGCAATTTCTCGCCGTGTGTCAGTACTGAGCAGCCAGTTTTTGCTAACAGGGCAGGATGGTTCCTCTTCATCCTCAGCCAAGAAGGTATTACAGGCCAGCTGGGGAGGATTCTCATCAGAGAGAGGCATTGGCTGACCAGAAGTTTTGCAGTGGTACGAGAAGCCTGGTTTTCCTTTAGATTTCAGTGGTACTTCCCAAGTTCCCTGTGCTTGTTGCCATTTCTGTGAGACAACTATTCTCTAGCTCCTCAGTTTATATTTTGTGATTTGGCTTGAGGAAATGAATTAATGAAATCGTTCACAGCAAATGAATTAATGAAGAGCTAAACATTTGTCTTCGCTATTTCTAAGTTTGCAGAGCAAAAGAATAAGCCCAAGAAAGCCTGGGAATGGCTATAATTTATTGCTATTGTTATTATCTTTGCTTTCCAGACTCTGCAAACATTTGTCCTACCACAGGGACAGCCTGTCCCTGCCTTCTCTGAGCTGTTCCGTGGGATTTATGAATTTCATTAGAATTGATCCCACTTTCAGGGGGACTTCTTGTTTCTGTGAACAAGCAGGAATGCTTTCCAAGCTATCCAGCAATGAACAGTTTTATAGAAAGTGCTGTGAAGGCGCTTTTTGCTGAAGATTTTACTCTTTTGGTTTTCCTCCATTTTCCCCATTTTTCTAGCTTCCTTTTGTGTTTTCCTTTACCTGCCTCTGACTCACAGAACACACAAGAGAGGCAGCTTTTAAAATGCCTGCATGTACTTAAAGGGCCTTGCTTTTTCACAGAAATTTTAGCTGTATTTCAGCAAAGAATTAATAGAATGAAAAAAGGGAGTGAGAGAAAAGGTTGTCGAGCTTTGTTGCTGAAGTTGATTATACCTTACGTTTGGGTAATTTGTTGCTGTCTAAGAAGGCTGAAATGGACACTTTTTTCCTAGTTGTTTTTTTTTCATCATGTGCACATAGTTGATTTCAATGACTTCAAGGGTAATTATTTCTTTGTTTGCCTGGAACATTGAAATCACCATGGTTTCCACAGAAAATGTGCTCAGACTCTCTGAAAGTAAGTACACAATAAGCTATTACAGCTGCCTTTTCTACTGGAATTGTTTTAAGCAAAAGTGATGCACAGCAATTAACCCTTTGTGCTTGAGGATGCACATCACAGTGTCAATCAATGGCCACTTAACGGAATAAAGGGACAGGATGAGAAATTTCAAGCTTCACTTCTGAAAAGTGTTTACTTGAACTTCAATAATAGTAGTCTTTCAATAGCATATTGGATTTCTCAGACAGTTATCACACAGATTACATCAATAAAACACTTATTTTTTTTACTCACTTTGAAAAATGTGGAGGTGAAGTTATAACTTGGAAGGCTGAGATGCCACATGTGCTGCTGGAGACAATTCTCTAGTAAGTGTAAGTTTTCCTGACTTACAGCCTTGCCTGACACCTGGCCAAATCACAAGCCTCCACCTAACTCTGCTTAAATCACCCCCCCCCCCCCCCACTTCCTCACCACGATAATTTCTCCCCCCCCA
>VZTI01000933.1:743866-895422 GCA_013397865.1 Struthidea cinerea | reverse complement strand
CCCCCCCCATTTGCCACGCAGATAATTTGTGCTCCCCTGAGAAAAGGGAGCCACTTGAACAAATACCTTGAAATTGTTATTTTTCTCTTGAAAAAAAATGCAACAGAGATGTTTCAATCCAAAGCTGAAAATGGTTTTGAAAATTTCCAAGTGAGTGAGTGTATTAGGTTACTTCAGAGTCCTGGATTGGAGAGCATGAAAAACTGATGCTGAAATGCTCCTCTTCAGGGTTTTGAGGCAGGCAGAGAATCCTGTGCTCTACACAGAAACGCATCTGACATTGGTTAAATTTTAAGTCTGAGTTAACTTGAGATAATGGAGAGATTTCCATGATTGGTTTCATGGGGATGGGTGCAATATTTCCCTGCTTCTGGTACTGGTAAATAAGCAAGCACCTGAAAGGCAGCAGAGTCTCCTGGAAACTTCATCCATCTTCAGTGTAGAAGTATCCTAATTTAAGTTGTAATAAGGTATTTTTAAAAGATGCCCTCTATTACATTTTAATAAAATTCCTAAACCTGCAGAATTTTCTGTGGGTTTTTTAAATCATTTTATGATGCAAGAACCTGTAAAGAGACCTCCCTGTGATTGCACCTGCTCTATTAGGATCACAATGGATTTCTTCTTATCTGGTTAATTATGCTGAATGCAAAGAGAGAACCTCTCATTTTCCCTGTTTATTGCAAATCACTGGTGGTGTTGGTACTTGCACGTTCTTATTTACACTTCAATTTTCTAGAGCACGTTTTTTACAGAGAAAGACAGAGTAAAGAAACACAAAGCCTGGCGGCTTGGCTGGAGTTTTTGCATTGTGTACACACATGTTAAGTGTATTGACATTTTCACATCTGGTAACTGTAGACTTTAGGACTGTGTTTGCAGTGACAAAATTTCTATTTTGTTGAAAGAAGAGCAGTAAGTTTAATGAATAGAGGGGGAAACAATGGGCAGGAAATGCAGCTGCTTTTGACAAGCATTTATCTTTTTAAGCTGAGCATATTTTCCTCTGTGCATCCCAGTTCCTCAGCTCTGCAGTGAAAACTGACGCTGCTTTGACTGGTAAGGGAGAGAATGGGAACTGTACATTCATGGGCCCTGTCAAAATTAAACTATTAAATGACTTGATTGAATGTAGTGCAATGAAAAAAAAAAAAAAATCTTTGAAAACGCTCTGTGCTATTAAGGAGCAGGAAAATAGGGTTCTCTGCATTCAGTATTCCTGCCTCTTCAAATTTAACTAAGTGTTGGCAAAATGTTTACTTGATATCTGAGATTGTTCTGTGTTGACATATAAATTGTGAGGCTGTTCCTGCTGATGCTGTTTCCTCAAAGACTTGAAATTCTGCGCGATAAACAAACCCCTTTTACAGATCAGCTGCATCTTGCACTTGACTGCATCAGTGATTCAGATAATGACTTTGATAGGGGATTTATTGTGTTTCAGTGTAACTTACAGTTAGGGGTTCTTTTCCCTTCACTGGGTAATGTGTACAGTGTAGTTGTGGTAACAAATGTTGATTATCTGTCAGGCAGGATCTTTGGTGATGCTGGTGAGAGTGGGTTAGGTAGGAGAGAGCTTCTGTAAGAATGTGCTGCGTTTCATTCTCCTTTGAGGGGGTTTGTTGTGTTTGATTCTGTTTGCAGCAGTGTGTGCTTGTGTTGGGGGAAGAGATCAGGCAGAACAACCGGAACTCCTGTGATTAGGGCTTTCCCCCGGACAGTATGGGATCCAGAAGGTGAAAAGCCTGTGGTAAGGACTGGAGAGACTTGCAACTGGATCCTAAATAATACTGCCTATTCTTATTAGCTCTTCTAGAGTGTATACGGTTCTCTAATTATGAAAATCAAGAAAAGGTCTTGGGCTTACATGGAAAAATCAGTCTGTGCAGAAAAGCACTGAAAATATTAAACTTTTCTCATCAGATCTAACACTCAACACTCAGAAAATTGACTTGAATGGTAAGCAATAATCATTCCAGGCAAATCCTGGGAAGAGATGTGTTGGGGGAGCCTCAAAACAGTGTGCAGGCAGGGTATCAAGGAGGTAGAGCCAGGCCACTTGTGCCTGGAAAGATGGAGGCCAGAGCGATGTGAAAAAGAAAGGAATGCAAGAAACTCCAGGTTCTGCTTGTCAGTGTGAGTGTTGCTGCTCTGGGGATCAGAGCTGGGCAGTCACTGTGAGGAGCAGCAGTGGAGGCACATAAATCATGGAGACGGGAAGAGAGCAGCCGGGTGCTGAAGTACAAGTGCAGGTCCTGTAGCTGTGTACCACATATGCCTTGGTGAAGAAGATAAAACCCACCAGGATCTCACCAAGGTAATTTACTACAGCAAGAATTTTGAGGAAGAGGATCGGAAGAAATGTTCCTGTAAAAGCCTTTGTTTGTATCAGGTTTCTACCTGGGGTGCAGCAGATCAAAATGTGGTGTGTTGGTGCAGCACAGAGACAGGGTAGTTCACGTGCTGGATGAGCAAGAGTTAGATTGCTCTTGGCATCTGTTTGTTACCTGATGTGTTTTACCAGACAGCCAGTGTTTTGCATGTGTATTTACCTTAATTTCTGCATTTTGGCTTACTTGCATTTTATTATCATGAACTGATGATAAAAATGAAGCTTTTCTGAGTATTTTACTAACCCTGAATTGCCTATCTCTTTGCTAACTTTCCTTTGCCATATTCTTCTTTTCTATCCTCTTTAGATTATTTTCTAATAGTTTAAGTATTAAATTGCTATTTTATCTCCTAATTTCTATTTTTAGTTCTCATTAGATTCTGTCTGGTTTTCTATTATTACTTTCCCTCTTCTCATATAACCTTTTCCCTATTAGATCCCTTCCTTTCTTTCGAAAGCAGCCTTAAAACCAATTCTGTGTAATTGGGAGCATCTCAAAATGCATCACTACTCACTCAGTGCTCTCAAAGTTGTGGCTGCTCTTCTCTAAGCAGCGCTGGTGAGAATATGTTGGTGTTTGGATATAGATTTGGGCTGTGTGATGGTATTTTATATCAAAAGGTAGGGTAGAACAGGAATTCTGAGCTCTTCTGAAGTTCTGCTACAACATTGTGCAGTGTCTTTCATGAGGCGCTTTGCTTTAATTACTTCTGCTGTGCCTGTCTCTCTGCAGTAACTAATCTCTCCCTGTATTTGCTGGTTAATGAAGAACAGGCACCAAACCTCACAGCCCAGTGGATTTGGTTATACAGGAGCAGTTGTACCCTATAAACCTTCATAATATTTGTGTGTCTGTCTTGCAGGGATTTACTGCAGGATAGAAAGCTCTGTAGAGCAATAGCACTAGACAAACCGTGAATTTNGCCTTGATGCCCTGAACCAGCACTATCATGCAAGAGCAGCCTTGCAGACAATGAACAGAGAATGAGCATAACCAGCAAAAACAGGGAAGCCACTAATGGTTGCATTTAATCTCTGATTCTGCAAATATGGCTCTGCTTAATGCCAACTGAAACTGGTTATAAATGCAAACCCCAGACTGCATACCTGATCAGAGACTGAGACTGCACAGGAGTGAGAACATGCACTAGAAAGATACCTAGAAAAGATGTATTAAGGTTGGTAATTTGATTGTGGCTGGATAAACCAACCTAAACAAGATTTTAAACCAAAGAACAAACACAACCCCAAACAAAACAAAAAAAATCCCAGAAAAATAAGGAAGCAAATAACCTCCCCAGGCCTAAAATGGGTAGAATTGACCAAGAGTTGTCTCTGAACATTGTAAGAGTTTAGTTTTTCGTTCATCATTTATGTAGCTGCCTGCCCAGACTGGAATGGAAGTGATGAAATAGACTGACCCTCTGGAGAGAAGCAAAGAGTTGTACTCGTGCTTGAGAGATGGAAACCAAGGGACTTTTCTGACAAATAAATTCAGTGAAGTACCTGGAGGTATTGCAGGAGCAGAGAGGTGCCCCAGTAATGCCATCCAATAACGCTGCTGCTCATCAGACTCCTATTTTGTCTCTGTGATCGATGTCTTCTGCTGGGAGGGTCGTTGCATTTAGGCACCTTTCTTTCCGTGCATGGCTTTTTGCACAGCAGCCACTTAACCACGCCAGGTAGATAAGAAAAGTCACTTTAAATGGACTGCTCCGTGGCTGAGGTATGAAAATAACTCACAGTGTCTCACAAGTAGATGCATTCAGTTTGTAGATAGTATGAAACTTGTTATGGGCTGGCAGGAAGGCTAACTTTCATTTCCCCTCTCTATGGATTAATCTCTGTGTGAAGACTCACCAGCTTCCACACATTTTTTTTTTAGGCATCTGGAGCTTCCTAAGCAAAATGCTCTAATTGTATTTTATGAAATAATAAGTTTTCACCTTGAAACCAACAAATACAGAAAAAAAGCAGCCCAGGTGTATATTTTGAGTTGACAAGATAGCTGATTGCCTAATCTCCCAAGAGTCCATGTGCTATTAAAGAGCTTGTGTTTTGCCGTTCTTCTTTCAATTACAGAAATAATTCTGTCTCCCAGGCACAGAATTTGAATCTTTTCCAGTGGTTTTTAATGACTTGAAGGCTGACAGAAATTATTTAACATTTTAAAGTCTCTTTCTAAAGCCAAGAGGGTCTTTTAAGAGTCTGTAATAATTTTTATGGTCATGGTATATTGCCTCTTGATTGAAAAACACTCTGGAAATGGAAGATTTAGGAAAGGGAGATGTAGGTAGCAAAGGAGACATAATTTTTTGTATTTTCCTTGATTATAGAAGGGTTTTTATACTTTGGTACCTGGATAACGTAAAGATAATCACTGGTGCTGAGGAAGTGTCCTCTACCAGCCTGGGTGGCGTTTTTGTACTTCCAAAGCTCTCTGCAGAAGAGAGTGGATTTTTGCACATCTTGAACATTTCTGTGCCTTGTAATATTTTATAATCTCACTGAAATGTGGAGAGAAATAACTTTGGGTGGTAATCTCTGCTGAATGGCATTTAAATATATAGATACTTTGTTGGTATGGAGATTTATTCCATAAAACATTGTTCTGTGTGGATGTTTTGCTGATGATATGAGTGGCAGGATACTGAGTGCCTAATCTGCTTTTATTACTATAATTTAAGTTGTATTTTGAGATATCAAAGAGTTTTATCCCTGAAGTGTAAAATTCTGGATATGGCACTTGCAATACGGAGATGTTTCTCAGGACTGATTCTTTGTGTGTTTAAGAAAATGCTGGCAACAAAAAAATCTTGCTTTGAGACAAAACCATCAGAGGCTGTTTGTACGCTCTTAGAATTTTTTCTTCTGTTTACTTTACCTACTTACTTTAAGAGATGAATTTTTTTTTTTTCAGTTTTGATACTGGGGAATTGTACCAACCCTTTAGACAGCTACCAAGAGGAAGAAAAAGAAAGCCAAGCTGTAACATTTTAAAAGTGTTGCCAGAGGAATGGCTGTATTTTGTTACCTCAGTGAGTACCGTAGTGTTTTGCTTTTCCCTTATTGTCTCAGTGATGCTCAGAATAATAAATAATGATGATACTTTGCTCTTACACGGTGCTTTTGTCTGTACATCTCAGAGAAGTTTATGAAAAAGAGGTTGGTGTTATTGCCCTGTTTCGAGATGGAGAAACGCAGAGAAGAATTGGGTTTCTGAAGGTTATCCAGTGTGAGAGGGCTGGCAGAGAAATTTCTGTCAGTGTCATTTTTCATTAGGAAAAGCTGATTCACTGAAACTGAAGCCTTTCATGGAGATTCATTAGTGTCCAGGAAATTCTGCATCTCCAGAAGCGGAAGAAAATGTCACATGCTGTAGCAAAGGAGCAGCTAGAAGCCTGGTGGCAAGGACATCTGGGGTGGACAGGGAAGACCTCGGTTTCACTTTTAGAACTGTGGTGAAAAGGGATTTGAATCTGTCTCTCTCAGGGGAATATCCCTGGCTGTAGATGTGGAATGTTGCTTAGTCATCCCCCCCAATCAGGCACAGCCTGGCCTGTCTCAGACAGCTCAGCCAACAGTGGGCCCACTGAAGGGTTTCGGTCTTCTAAAATCTGCTTTGATGGTTGATCCTTGGTGGGGGTTGGATTTTCTCTGTGTTAAGGAGTGAGTGGATTTTATAGCTTGCATATCTTCAGTGTGTAGGGAGGAAAAAAAAAATTCAGCTAAAAATTTACAGCCAAGAAACACAAACACCTTTGAAGATGTTTATATTTCTAATTTGGTAATGGAAAGTTTTGGAAGAAAGGAAGGAATTAGAACAGAAGAATAGATGGGCACAAACATACTGTAAGGTCATGTATGATATTTTCCTCAAGAACCCCAGGCAGAGTCATCTCAGGGTATTGATTTTACCATGACTCTTCTAGGAAACTTTGGAAACAAAAACCAACCAAATGTTACACTTTTCAGTCCACTAACTCCACTGATGGTCTTGGACAAGGGATCATGTTTACAAGCAGAGAGGGTGGTGGCTTTTTGCTAAGGAAAAGCTGAAAATAAAAATCCAGACTGAACCTCTCAGGTTGAGTATTTCATATGGCAAATTCAGCCAGACTTGAAAATACAAAGTTCAGACTGAATGTAAAGTCACTTGCATTTCATGCATGTAAGTCTGAAGACAAGAGAATCTGTTTTGCTCAAAAATGCTGGAGCAGCCACTGAGCTTTGGGATAGACAGCTGGAGGCAGCTTGGCTCAGCAAAGAACAACAAGATAAATAAAAAATAGCAACTTATTGTCAATAATTTAGATTGAAATACTGAGGAAGGGCTTTATTTTTGTGCAAGTCTTTTGAAGAAGTGTTGGCAGTGTCACATAAGAAAATTCTCCTCCAAGAATTTTTAGCAACATGTGCCCATCACAGGAAAGTGCTGCTGACCCCTCTCTGTCTTTTAAGAGATCCTTTCTATTACCTAAGTCAGTAATAAACCACCCAAGATTCAGTCAGTATAACAGCCTCCCTGACTGTGACTGTGAACCTCATTATAACTTTTTTCCCTGTACTGAAAGTCTACCTCTTCTTCATCTTTGTCATATATTTGTAAATCAGTTCCTGTCATGGGAGAGTATTACACAAATTTTCAAAAAAAAAATAAAAATTGTGCAGCTGCATTAATCAAAGGAGTAGTGTGCTGAAGGAAATGTCAGGCCTATTAGCTTGTCAGTGATCAGCAGCAGAAAAGCTGCTTTCAGCTAGTTTGCATTGTTTCTTTGACACTAATTAATGGACTTGCTTCCTTTTAAAATACATGGAAGGGAGAGGAGGGAAGGCCCCAAGATGTGTATTGCTCTAGTGGGAGTGGAACAACAGGTCTGGCACATGTGAGGATCTTTGAGGTGGTTGCCCTGTGTCTTTTTTTGTTTGCAGTATGTGTGATGCTTAGGAAGTCAGAATCTTAGGCAAGTTATCAGACAGGTGTCACTTTTTGTTCAAAAAGGAGTTTTGGGTGGTCTGGACAGATGGGGACAGGAGCAAGGGTTCACAACTTGCTGTGATTAAGCCTTGTGGCAGCAGCTGACTGTGCTGTCCATGTGGACACTTTGCCATAGGCCTGGCCTCAGCTGTGCCCAAGCAGCAGACAAGAGAATGCTCTTTGATTCAGGTTCTCACCCAGCCTCACCCCTGTGTGAATGGTCTCTTCAGTGCATGCAAAGTGTTGGCTGTAATCATCTCGTATAAGCAGACTAGAAACCTTTCTGTGATCCTGGGTGTTCTCTACACTTTCTATCATCAGAGATAGAAGTGAGAGAAGTTTACCTGAGAGAAAGGTAAACTTCCCACCCTTTATCCACCCCTGCAGTGGTTCAGTCTCTAAGCAACTGAAAGACAGAATCATGCCTGGTTTTCTGAGCCCTGTGAGGAAAAAGAAATTCATGAGCTGTTTGGGTTTAGTGAGTTATTAGAGAAGCTAGTCCACTGAGCACCTCATCCATCATGGGGCTCTTCCCTCAGCCACTATTTAAATAAGATATCCACACACCTTCTCCCCAGTACTTCATCCGGTAATTCTATCCCAGCAAAGCAAAGGAGATGCTTGGTGCTTTACTTGGCTGTGGGAAAAGGCAGTGGCTGTAGCAAACCACAGCTGAACAGGAGCGTGCTGACAAACAAACCAGCTTTTTCCCAGAAGAGCTGATACAGGAGAAAAAGCCAGGGGTGTCACTGAGTGGACTTTAAGGTGACTTAGAATCAGAATTAGGAATGTACTTGAGAAAGATAATTGCAAAATACCTTTGTCACTCATTTTGTGGCCACTCAGGGTTCTCTTGTAATCCATGCCTCACTTTCCAAAAGCTCTGGTGTTTTCAATGTGTGAGCAAATGGGCTCAAGAATGAATATTTTTTTGTATTTTTTGTTCTCTTTCATAGTGATACATACACACACACTGAAACTAATAGTTCAGAGTTGAGGCAAATAATTTCAACAGTGAGAAAGTCACAAGGAAATCCTTCTTTTGCCTCACTTAGGACATTCAGTTATATAAATATTCCTTCAGAGCAGGAATTTTGTTCATGATTACTGCTTACTTTTTAGATGTTGTAGATTCCTGTGGGATTACTTAAAGCTAAGTACGTATTTAATTGCTTTTGCTGGATAAGGATATTCTCAACTCCGGAATTACACCTGAGCTGTGGCGTGTACATAATGGCTGTTACATTTTCCCATTCAGTTACTCCATTTATTCTTCACTCTGACAACTCATGAACCCACCATGAGTCACAAGAAGTTTCTACCATTAAGTTCCCCATTTTTCTGATACATTTCAGGGTGGGAATAGAAGTTGCATTACACATTACATACCTTGTAGCCTTGTAGTCCCTGTAAAGATAATTACCAGTTGAAATTCAATGGGAAATGAATCAAAATATTTTTTATGACTTCCTAATAAAGGACAGTACTTGTTGATACACATTTAAAGCTATTTAGCATTTTTAGTAAAGACTGTACCTTTTCAAAGAGTATTGAAATGAGTCCTTCCCACCTTTTGATGGTCTTTATGTGCCAGGCATTGTGAAGGGTACTGAAAGTGTGGCTGTGCTGACAGGTTTTCATTGCCTCTGCTCATGAGAACTCCATACTGCTCATAAAACATGCTTCACCTCTGGGCCTGGCAATTTGGCACTTCTAGCTAGTTATTTTCAAATGGGCTTTTTGTGCAAATACACTGGGTTTGATTGAATTCAAACATAAAAAAATCGGGAAAAGCTTCAGACCCCAGAATGTTCCGTAAGAAGATACTGAAATAGCTTGATTTAAGGGACATGCTTTAAGAAGCCAGCCTTTCTCCTCTCCCTGGTTCCTCAGTGGGGAGAAGGGGCTTTATCAGAAGTGATACTCTGAGGGCCTGGTTACGGGTCCTGCTCTGAACTACCCTCCAGGAGAACTCCTTTCTCTGCTTTAGCTGCGTGGATATTACTCTCTTCACAGAAGCTACCTATTGGCATTGTAAATCCAAGGCAGCAGGAATACCTCCCAAGGGTGGGGAATAAAGTGGGGCAGATAGGCCTACTTGCCTGAAAATAAAGAGAAAATTAATACCTGTGTCTGCTTCTGACTTGCACCTGGGCTTAAAGGGATGCCATGTGAAAGTAATCAGTGGTGTCATATTTAGTTCATTTTGGTAGCCTTCTCTAAAATCGTGCAGATTGTGAGTTACATTAAAACAAACACACAAGAAGGTTTATGTGAACTTTGTTCTAGATACCAAAATGAGAAAACAGAGCTGGCATGCCTTGTTTTGCTCCATATGGTACATTCCACGTAACCTATCATTTTGGACGTTCGCAAAAAACGAGAGTAATTTGTTGGAAGTTTTTCTACCTATGCAGCACACAGAAATGTAGAGTTTTCTCTTGAGAAAACTGGGCTAAAGATGACCAGTCTCAAAATTCACCTTAGGCCCCTGATGCTGACACCAGTTAGGGATCAGGCAGGGGTTGTATTTGAAGGTAGAAGAGCTTGTGTGTGAGCAAGAAATGCGCACCTTGGAGGAATACCTAAATGAGTCTCGTGTAGAAGGTGGCAGGATAAGCATTGCCATATTTATCTCCTGGAATTAATCTCTTTTTCTCAGCTTAGTGGCTACTACAGCTTTAATTTCCACCCAGCAGCAGACTTTTCTAGTGTCCATCTCTAAATCGTGAAGGGAAGCTTGTGTCCTGCTGCAAGGAGCAGCATGGGACTAAAGTAGATAAGTGATGTCATGGAAAAGGTGCTCCTGTGACTCTTGGTGTGTAGGTGGAAAATGGCTGTAATTTGGGGATGCTTTATCCTGGGCTGCTGCCATTGTCCAGTAGGTGCTGAGTCAGGTGCTGTGGGTTGTCCAGCGAGTGCTGCTCGTGATTGCTGACAGGGTTTGGGAGTGCAATCCAATCAATGCTGTGCTTCCAGCTCAGCAGCTTCAGCTGAGTTCTCTTAGGGTCAGTTTTGTGATGGCCAAAGCATCGAGCCTCAGTGGCAGAAAAGCAGGTTTGACAACTTCCTCTGCTCCTGTCTCAGTGGGGGATTAACTGGTGACCCGGTGCCCTGTTCCTGTAGCTCTGGCTTCTCAGGTGCATGAATGCTGACTCCTGGTAATCCTTGGAGAGCCTGCTGGGACTGCAGGTTAGTCCTTTGCCCTCGAGGGGAATTTAGGATTTTCCTCAAGTACAGGGAGTCAAATCCATTGGCCATGACTGAAGCCAACTGTTCGGGATAATCCATTTATGTAAAACCAGTCAGCCCCACATCCCAGGGCGGAGATCTTGAGTTGCTGCCCATGCTAACATATATCTCCTATATGGATGTTGTTTCAGCAAAAAGGCAGAGCAAACCTTTGGCTAACTGCTGTGTGAAATTAAGGGGCAGATAAGCCACTTTCTTGCAGAGCAGCTATGGAGGATCTCTGTGTTGTAAATTATGACTTAATGTTTTGGTGAAAAAAAGAAACATTTATTGCTTCTTTATTTGTCAGCCTTGCAGATTCAGCCCAGCTGTGGATGAGTGAGCTGGAGTCTGCTTGCAGGTAGCTCCCAGGATCGTTAACTATTTGTGCTCTTCACTGAGAATCATTAACTATTTCCTCGTCTTTACTGTTGCTGAGACTGCACAGACTCAGAGTCTCAGAAAACTCCAAGAGTTTTCAGGGCTGGCAGTTAGGAAAAACATCTTTTCTTTACTCCTAAATTGAGCAAGGTTGATTTGGACGGCAGAGAAAGTAAACACATCCCTGCTTTTTCACGAGGTCACCCTGGAGAGTCTAATCATGTTTTAATTTGGAGCAGTGCCCTTTGGAGGGTGGCAAGCAGCGCTTTATGGTACAGTAGAGGGCGATTCCCTTTCATCAATGGCTTTGACTTTAAAAAAAAAAAATTCAATGAATGAATGCTTTCATGAAGTCAAAACATGAAAGAAAAGTAAATAGTAGAAGTTCTCCACACCAGTAATCTGTATTACTTTCCCTTTCCGGGTAAGGAAGAATGCCTGTAGAAGCAGCATTTGCTCTCACTCACAGGTGTTGTGCTGCTGAATGGAATCAGAGCAGCTTTCTGAAAATCTGTGTTTTGTTCCAGAGTGCTAAACAGGTTGGCAAAGGATAAATCAATGACAAGTTCTCCTATACAACTTGCATAAATGTATCCAGCACTTAAGCAGTTTATCTGTAATTCTAATGGATTGCATTACTGGTGAATTAAAGCTTGGCCTCTGCCAAGATTTCAGTGGTGACTTTGGCTCGCTGAGTACCAAGGAGACCAGTGGAAGCAGGAAATCAAACTCAGATGTTGTCTGTTACTGAAAACAGTGCAAAGCAGAAGAGGACCAAGGAGCAGATGCACACTGGTGGTCCTATTATAAAAGGTGTGTTCCAGAGATCTCCTGCTAGTTAGACAGATCAGAATATGAGTAAGTCTCACAAAATGTCATGTCTCCTTTGGATAAAGCTGGGGATAAGCAGCTAATTTTTAAAATCTTAAAATGCTGAAGAGGAGGTGTAAGAAAAGTAAGAGATTTGCTGATATGCTTCAGCTTTGTCCTGCAGACAGCGTGGTACTTTAATTTTTTTAGGGTAAAGCACAGCAGTTTTTGTTTTCAGAGCCATCTAATAATTTGAGTTTCCTTTAGCTCAGAGTGCCAATTCTGAGTGCTCTGATGGAGCCTGTCCTCAAAGCACCCTAAACATGATTCCCTTTTAAGGCACATATCTTTCCAACTTGCCTTATTTCCCATTTCTGCTAATAAGGAAAGTGAGCTCTGTCTGCTTATCAGTCCTCACCCCTAAGTTCTCAGCAGATCCATGAGCCAGGTGTAGGGATTTGGTGTCACCTCGTTGCTTACAGTGGGAAACTGCTTTCTTTAAGCTTTCTCGAAGTCTTAATCCAAGAGAAGCAGCAGAAGCTCAATTGCTCCAGTTCTTTGTTAATGACAGGAGGTGTTTTACCTGGAACAGTTGCTCAGATGATGTCCAGGTGGAGTTGGCCACCTGATGTGCTTATCTTAATGAGCCTGAACCGTCCATCAGAGCAAGCAGCTCTGGATTCTGAGCCAGCACTGGCTGATGGAGCAGGGAAGGCTCTTCTCAGTTACCATGTGTGCACACACTGGAGCGCTCAGTGCTCAGCTGCACAGCAATAACCTGCATCTTGCCATTAATGAAATCCCTGCTGGGCTGCTGTCACACACAGACATGACTCTCAAACAAGGCTTTTTTCCTTCTCTATGTTGCCAGCCTCATGCTCTCGTCAGTCAGTCTCTTCTGACAGTGAAAACATTTCAAAAGAGTTTTAATCTCCAACTTCTCACAGAATAGAGAGAGAACTGTCTGTGTGAAAATCCATATGAACAACTGGGGCTACTGGAGAAAACTAATACTTGTGAAATTAGGAGTCTTTGAGAAAGAGAACAATTGGCTTACAGCATAGTATTGCAAAGAAATGTTATTTTCAGTAAGTGTAAGGACTTCTATTACGTTGCAGAGCATTTCTGTCTGTCCTGGATGGTGCCAATGGTGTTCTGTTCTCCTGTGCTTGTCATTTGAACACAGCACTGACCCCACTCTGACATTTTGCTTATCATCAGGGCACGCTTGGAGTTTTGTTTCAAAAGTGGATGGGAGTTGCAGGTTTTTACAGCAAAGCATTTTGACTCAGAGGCAGTAAGAGTAATGCCTCTCTGCTGGAGATATAAGACTTCCCTGTTTTAAAATTTCAGTTGTGATTTTCGTGGGGCTTGTCTCCATTTTATTACCCCACACCTTTGCTTTGGTAATAGAAACAATTAGAAAATATCATTGAAAACTGTTAAAGCATTAATGTATTTACCTTCTTTGCCAAATTTTTTTCACAGTCAAACAGAAGGGCCATCTGTGTAAGGAAAAGAAATGGCTAGGGTTAAACCATGGGATCACAATTTTGAACGAGTTTTGACTGATTTTCAAAGCCATTCAAGTCCTTTTATGTCTTTGCAGGCATTTTCTGTGGTGGACGTCTTCAGTGAGTGTATTCTTTTTGAAGATATCGAGCATTCTGGTTGTCAGATGTCTCTCCTGAAATGCCTGGTAAGTATTTCTGTAGATCTGTGGGTTTTTTCACAGTGTCCTAGACCTTGGATGCCTTTCCTTATGTAAAGTAACCTGAAGCACTGATCCTGAAGGAACAATCTATATAGATTAATGGATTTCCTGAGTACCTACACGGTGTTCAATTATAGATTAGCATTAGCTGATGGACATGTTGAAGTGTTATGTTGTGATTTGGGCAGTTTTGTGTGGTTCTGTATTTCCCCCTGCCAATAGGAATGCCAATAACAGTAATTTAAGAAGAATAAAGTGAATATATGTTTTCTAGAGAGAACATAAGCATTTCTGTAGGTAATGAATTCCCCCAACAGAAAAATAAATATTAAATTAGGACCCTGTCACTTATATGAGTGCAGACTTCGATGTCATAATTTATTCATTTCTTGGCTCACAGCTCAAGTCACTTAAAATATCATTGCTGGACTTTCTGCTACAGCTTCTGCCTTTTGCCCTTCCTCCTGTGTGCTCTGAGCTCCTGTCTGGGTTGATACCAGCAGAGATGTTCCCTTGGCACAGGTGCAAAGGTTTTTCAAGAATGCCGTTGACTGCCAAGATTTTATCTTGTTCCTTTACTGCAGTACCTTTATTTTCACTGTCGGATAACAGTTCAGGCTGCCCAGCCCATCGGTAGGTGCAGCTGGTGCTGTGTGATCCTTTCCCTGCCCGCTGCCAGAACAGGGCCTGTGAAACTGTAGAGTGTTCTGGTCCCTCAGACACACTGGAAAATCCCAGTGATGTAAAAACACTTTTCCTCTGATCTCTATTTGGAGTAATATCTGGAAGTCCTTGAATTTTCTTGGATTGATCTTCCCATTAGCCCTGATTTTCTCTTCATTACATTGGTCAAGAGGATTGATCTTCACTCAAGAAATGTCTCTGTGATATTGTTCCTCTGTATGGATGTGCGGCAGTGCACGTTCATTGAGTGCTGTACAATTTCTGCATTCTACATATGGATTCTAAATAATTGTGCTGTTGTCCCGTGCACTCGCAGAGGTTTAAATGGGTACAATTATGAGCTGCAGATTTTAAAAATTTATATATAAAAACACTTAGTGGAGGAAACTTGGATGTGTAGCTGTATGAAAATCTACCTTTTCCCCATAATTTGTGGAAAGACAGTAGTGATCATATTATAATGCACATATAACACCCAATGACTTTGTCTGGAGCTCAGCACTTCGCAGTAATCAGCCCCGTGTTTCATGACGATTATGCCCTTGACGCTTTCTCATCTCCATTTTTCTGTAACTAATATTATCCAAACTATATTATCCTGTTAGGAAGCTCATTTTTTAACTCCAACAAGCAGCATGCACCTGTCTGCTTACCATGAGGGAAACAGTGGCAGTGTTCTCCCTCTATTGTTTCAGTGTTAAAGGAGATAATTTAGGCTGTAAACAGGGAAGATTGAGCTTGTTGAGTTAAAATGAGCACATTAATTCTTTAACAGAGCCCTGCTTTATGTTTTTCTCCTTCATTACTCATTTTACATATCTTGGCTATCTCTGTGGTGGATGGGGAGAGAGGCTGCCTCAGAGTAGGATTTGGAGCATCTCTCTCAGGCCCCTGTTTGGAATAAACAGGCTGTTCCTTTGCACCAGCTGGGGAACACAGCCCCAGAGCTCAGTCATGGCATCTCCACTTAGGCACGTCAGCTCCTCAGGGCAGAGGGGAGAGAGAGCAGCTGTGATTTAAAAAGTGCTCCTACATTACAGTAAGTAATGAATTGCCAGTCAGGCACAATGACAGGTTTGAGCTGATGGGAACTCTCATCACAAGTGGATATAAATGCATCTGTGTTGTCAAAACTTGGAGGTGTCACACAGCCTTTTGAACAAGGAGTAGTGTGTTACAACAAAGCAGTTCTTCTTCTCTCCTTTCCCACCTCCAAGATTACATCCTTTCTGTTCCTTCAGAGCCAGGCAGCTTGAAATATTCTGCACTATTTCCATCTGCATCATACCCAGTTAAACTTGCAAAGAGAAATGATGCTTGGGAAGTCAGAATTTAGACAATTGAAAAAGTTGAAAGACAAAAATGTTAATTTTAGCTAATGTGATGTGCCTTCCAGAGCAAATGTTGCTCAGAAGGACTGTGCAAACAGGTCTTTTTCAGGTGTCTAAATAGCCAGAGAAGCCGTTGGAAGCCCGGTGTCAGGTCAACAGATGACTTGCTGATCAACAGCATCATTTAATGAGCTCCTATAGTGTCTGCATTTCTTCTTCATCTTTTTACATGAATGGTGAAGCAATCCTGACCTTTGGGCTTTGGATGTTTCTGTTAAACAGAGCACGGCTGCGCAGATAAACCTCTGACTGAGAGACTGAAACACCCCTATTGGAAACTGTCTGCTTGCACTGGCCATCTCCTCTCTAGCTCTGTGTATGAAAACTTAATGTGGAGATAGAGCTGGTGCCTGAGGCTTTTTCAAACAGGTTTGGATCTTTTCACTTTGCAAATTGTTCACAGAAATCTTTAAATACCTTCTTGATCACCCTTTGGAGCATGGATGGTGTTTGAGTTTGTTCTGTGTACAATTTAAACACACATTTCAGCTGCAGCTTATAGCCAACATTACACTGTGTATTTGTTTGGTGAACAATGACCAGGTTTTTAAAATATTTCATCCTTCACAAGCAGGACTATGACTTAAAGGGACTGACCCTGTTTTCCCTGCTTGCTGAGGTGGGAAATTTATAGCCAGGCTGTTACCTTGTGAATTGGGCACCTGATGCTGAGGACTAACACCTGAGAATCTGTTTCTCTGCACAATCTTAAGAAGCGGACTTGAATTTTTTTCCCCCTTCTCCTTTCTCACAGGTCAGTGCCCCAGTGCTGTAGAAAGCTAACCTGGATTTTGCCTGTTGACCAAATTTATTGCCTTGGCTTGATTTTACAAACCAGAGTTGTATGTCCGCAGCATCCTTCACGTGACATTCCAGGTGAGTGTTCCTTGGGGCTTGAGAATAGTTGTGAGTCATCTAACAAGACTTCAGATGAAAAACTCCTGAGTGAAATAGTTGGTTTCGAAGCTTTTTGTTTTGCAATAGACTTCATCTTCCTCAAATTTACCTCTACACAGTGTCTAGCAAAACTGTGTGTGCCACTAAAAGTTTCAAGCTAAGGTTAAGGAGAGACTCATAAAAACTTATACATCAGCTCCTGAACAGAAAATTTCACCTTCAGAGTCCAGGATCAGAAGCACCATAGAAATCACTGCTCTGATGTCTCTATTGGAAAGACAGTATCATTAGTGCATTTTTCTAAGTGCTATTTCTCTCTAGTGTACATTATCATTAAAACTTCCAGTACTAAAATCTATATTACTTTCCTTTTGAAATGAGGTTTCCCTCAGCGCCATCCCTGCTTGCTTGAACTGTGAATGATTGGCTCTGCATGGAGCATTTTGTAACCCTGCTCATGGAGGGAGCCACATAAAAATAAGCATTACCATCAAGTCTGTTTTGCATACTGTAGCTGGGTGGAATTCCTGAGCCTGGAATTCACCATTCTGCTGACCCTGACTGCCCCAGCATGCTCTGAGCAGGTTTTGTGACAGTTTAAACAAATGTAGTGTCAGAGGATTGCAAAGATTGCAGTTGTTAGTTCTGTTACGCGAGACAGAAGAACAGGAAACTGCTATATAATATATACACTGTTGTTAAAGTGTGTCCTTCTTTGAAGGACAATCACTTAAGAGCCTGTCCTTATGAAGTTATTAACTCATCACTTTCAGATTATTCTCTATGGATCCCTGCTGGTCTATTAGTTGCTTCTAAGAGATCTGAGAAAGGTAATTAAGAAAGGCAAGAATATTATTATTGTGCTGACTTTGGGGGATCCAAAGGGAAATGCTTAAGGGTCTGCAAATCAGCAGAGAGGAAAAAAAACCCTGAAACCCACTGAATGAGAATTTTGAGGGAATACATGGGGATACCCTGTATTTTTCAGGTCATTCTAATAGGATATGTTTCATCCGCCTCAGCAGATTTCAAATTTTGTAATCCCATCATAGCTTGGAGGTATCTTAAGGGTAGATGTTGTAAAAGGTCATATTAACTTGTATATTGCTGGCAGAAAATAGCGCTGAATGACTGAAATGCCGGCGTGGTAACTTATATAGGCTTTTGTGAATAACGAAAACTGCTTTTTTTAGTAAAGCTCCTTACGACTGTTCTGCAAAGCACAGGCTTCTCAAAAAGGTGCCTGGTATGTCTGTGGTAAGGATGCAAAAGGGGAAGAAAGAAACAGCGTCATATGCCCGTCTGACATAAATCTGCTCTGCTTTAATGGGGCTTTTTAGTGAAGTGTACAGATATATTCTAGCAGGATTTAACCAGGCTGACTGGAAATTTTTGATTTCTGTTTGTGTCTTGAGAATGTCTGTAAAGAACAGGTCTTATAGAGATTTTGGTTACTTCATGTACCAAAGTAGGAAGCAGGAAAGTATCGAATTGCTGACCTTGGTTGTGATCCGTGGTGTTGTCTGACCCCAGAGCAGGTTAGGTGTGTAGCTCTGGCAGTGGGATTCCCAATGATTCCTGAGAACAGTCTTGTTATTTCTATGGATAATTTCATAAGGGTCTGCAGGCAGTGTGTCCTGTGGGCATTCCTGTGTGCAGGTGGAAACAGCACGGCTGTGGTTGCTCCCTGTTCAGCACTGCTCATGTTAACAAGTGGCAGAAGTGGTCTGGACTTCTCCACATCAGCATCAGTCTGGGCTCCTCTGTGGCCTTGGGAAAAAGGTAGATGGAAGTACAGTACACACAGGAACCATCTGTTTCCAGATTGATAAAAGACTCCCTCCCGCCAAGTTTAAACTCCTTTTGTTCTAGGGAGGCTGAGGAGTTTGTGTAGCCCCAGAGTGTGCTTTACTGGCACAGCTGAACCCTCCTCAGCTTTGTCCTCTCTGTGTTTGCTGTTCTGCACAGGGCAAATTTACCAAGAAGCTCAGCTGGGGCTGGGAGTAGCTCCTCTGACTTGGAAAATGCCTCTGAATAAATTACCTACTGTGAAAGAACGATACATATTCTGCCCAAGAGCCAGAAAAGGGAGACAATAAAGGATGTTCTTAGAATAGTTCTTAAGAACCTGGGTACCCCGAAGGAAAATGGGACTTCTGGAGGGTGATACAGAGCACCCATTTTAGGAACCTGCCTCTCTTTTCAGTAACTGTACACACAGGTATCAAACTGGGAATGTCTAAAGTTAAATGGTGTGAACACCTACCGGTGAGCAGCTTTCAGGGTGTTGAGCAGCACAGGGACACTTTTTTGGATAATTTTTGGATGATTATCATCTCTTCTTGTTCTCTCCTGAGAGCAAGAGCATTCCCCGGAGCTCAACACTTCTTCCACTGCATGGGCAATGTGGAAGGGCTGTAACATTTCATTTGTTTCCCTCTGTTGTTGTTACAACATTTGTGTAGCTGGTTTCAAGCTTGTTTCCATGCTAAATGTGTATGTGTGTTTCTATTCAAAAAAACAAGAAATGTTCTGAGGAATGGAAGCACTTGTGGTGAAATTTGTATCATTTTTATCCAGGAAACAAGATTAGATGTTCATAGGAGCATCTTTAGGCCCTGCAGCCAACAGATACATAGGACTATCAAGATGTCCCTGCAAATAAATAGTTCATTTTTTGAGACAAAGCAAAATTCACGGATACTGAAAACTCCAAATTAAGACGCAGAAAACGAGATCTTTATTTTGGGCTGTTTAGAAGCCTGCCTCGTTGAAAGCTGGCTGTTGCCAAATGTCATGGGAATGAGGGACTTAAACATGTCACTGAAGTGTGTGCTGCAAGCTCCTTCATGATGAAGTCTCAGATAAATTGGAAACATCTCAGACGTACATCTTGGGAAAGCCAAACAAATTTCAGATGGAAATGAATGGAAATTAATTCAGGGTGTAGACTTAAACCCAGCCTCTAGGGGCCCAGTAATTGTGCCTTTTAGGAAATGGCCTCCTGCTCTTTGCATTTTAACTGTCTGTAATTACTTTTGTGGTTTGTTGGTTGTGGAGGAGCTTGACAAGCTGGGAATTGGCAGATTCAGTGTTGCCTTTATTTACAGTGCCTTTGCCAAGTTATTAAGTCAGCTATAGGAGGTTTTGTCCTGACAAAACTAATCCCTCGGTATGGCCAGACACCACATTTTCCTTTTAACCATTTAAAACTATTTTGGCCGAGGTTTGGATTGGCACGAATTGTCAGAAAACCACCAAAATCAGCATGGATAAACCAGGTTTTCTCTCCTCCATCTGTATCATATTTTGTCTTCTCTCACAATGACCCGTGCAAAGCTGATTATGTCTCGGGCATTCTGCGGCCCTGGCTGACTGGAGTTGCTCCAGTGAGGGTATTCTGGTAGTGCCAAAGGGACAGCGGGCAGGAAGTTGGTCCTGCAGGAGGCTTGGAGAAAGCCAGGTAGCCCCAGGAGCTTTCAGAGCCTGTTGGATTTTCTTGCCCCATAAATGCTGCAATGTTGCACCCTGGCCGCCCTGTGTGGTACGCCCGGCTCTGCCAGTGCTGCCTGTGAGGGAGGAGGAAGGGCGGGTGCAGAAAGCACTGCTGGCCTCCAGGATTGCTGAATAACCACCGTGGGACAGAGATGGGCTTTGTGAAGTGCTCAGGGGTACTTTGACACTAAGTGTGATACAAATGCTAATCGTTGCTATAATTCTTTCTTAAGAAATCAGGGCATGTTTTTATCATTTATTCTGCAGGTCTCGGCGTCCTTGTACAATTAGGTCCTGACCTCATCAGAATAACATTTGAATTGGAAACGAGCAAATATCTAACATCCTTACACTGGAATTTCCTCAGTTTTATTGACCCAGGATACATTAAAAACTGGCATTAATGGTGATTCTCTGGCACCAGCAGAATCTAAAAGTTCTTTACACTTTCTGCAAAGTGACTTTTAAACTCTGGGATAAAACCTGTACGGGCTGCTGCAACTGTGCCTCTTGTCCTTTCTGCCACAGATCATAGAGTCAGTTAAGCTCAGACTGAGACCAAGCTGAGTTAGGGAGAGGAGGAACTTGCTGAAGAACTTTCCTGTCTTCAGGACTAAGCAGACCCAGTTCTGAAACCTATCCAGGTCCCTCTGGATGGCATCCCTCCCCTCCTGTGTGTTGACCACCCCACACAGCTTTGGTCATCAGCAAACCTGAGGGTGCACTGACCCCACTATGCATGCCACCAACAAAGATATCAGTGCGCGGGTCCCAATGCCAGTCCCTGAGGAATGGATTTATCTCTGCTCTCCTCTTGGACTTTGAGTCATTGAGCAAAACTCCTCGAGTATGACCATCCAGCCAATTCCATTTCCACACATCAAATCCATGTGGGTGTGAATCGACACACAGAGCCAGTCAGGGTGAGCAGCAAGCCCCAGCTGCGATGCAAAGAGCAGATTTATTTCATTGCCTCACCAACACCCCCAGGAGGCAGAGGCACACGGGGACACAGGATCTCTCAGTCTTAGTTCGTCCTAGCAAATACTAGTTTTCCCACACTGATATTCTCAGCATTCCCAGATGTGAGGTCACTTTGAGTGAAACTACCCCCTTCTCACCAAACCTTCAGGTTTGAATCCTTTCCTCCCAGCAATGTCTCTCTGTTTTAGACACAAAGACATCAAACAAGACAGTGTCAAATGCTTTGCATACGGCCAAATAGATGACATCAGTTGCTCTTCCTTTATCCACTAACACGATAACTCCGTCACAGTTTGCCATAAATTTGTCAGGCACCACTTGCCCTTAGTGAAGCCACGGTGGCTGTCACCAGTTACATTCCCACGTGCCTTAGCATGATCTTGCTGGGCACCAAGGGGAGACTGACCAACCTGTAATTCCCCAGGTTTTCCTTCTTTCCCTTTTTAAAAGTGGGGCTATATTTCCCCTTTTCCAGTCAGTGGGAACTTCACTGGACTGCCATGACTTCTCAAATATGACGGACTGTGGCTTAGCCACATCCTCTGCCAGTTCCCTCAGGACCTGCAGATGCATCTCACCAGGTTCCAGAAGAGATTTCCAAGAGGCAGCTCCCACTAGCTTGGCTTGTATCTCGGTGGTAAAGTAGCTTTTAAGAACAAGTTAATTTTGACTGATATTTAAATAACCCACAGTTTCATCCCTGACTCAGGGATCTTGCGCTCTGGGGTGGATTACTTCTGTGAATATTTGATCCTCATTTTCTCAGTGAAATAAAGCCTTGTTCATGCAGCTATGAAGCCTTATTAGGTGGTAATCACACACAGAGTGGTCTTCATTAGAGAGCACTGTTAATTACAAATGCTGGGCAATTTGCAGGCCATCTATTCTGACGGTAATTATGATGTTGCTTGCACACCTGTGTCTTGAGAGTATTTTCCTCTCTAACCAGAGCTCATTCTTTTGACTCAGCAAGGAGCCTCTCCTGATTGTGGAAATAGCTTGTTTGTTTTCTCCATGGGCAGAGAATAAGAGAGAAGGGAGGGAAAATTTGGGAAACAGCCAGCAGTTGAAGCAGGCAGTGAGCCCTAAGTGACTGTGTGGGCCTACACAACAGAGGGAGCATGTCTTGAATGTAATATGATTTAAAAATAGGCTTAGAACAGGCCTATTCGCTGGTGTGCTTTTTGCTCAGTGCAACTCATGTTAATTAGAGCTTTAGCACAGCTTCCCAGTAAACAGCATTTTCCTTCAAAGAGAGAAAAACAAGGAGAGGGAGAATTTTGATGCTGGGAATAAGGTACTATGAATAAGAATCAGGAACAATGGGTTTAGTTTAAGCTGGACTGGAATTTATTGCAGCGTTATGTTTTTATAAAGGAAACCTGTGTGTCAGCTTCCTAGTGGTGACAGGGGTGCTGAGAATTGGCATGTGAGGATAATGTGATAATATAGAGGCATCAGGGAGCATGTGTACACAAAAATGCATCTCAGCCAGCCAGAAGGCCATGCTGTGATTTCAGTAAAAAGCTGTGACAGAAAATCAATAGCTTTGAGAAAGGCCCATGGTAAGGCAACAGCATTATCTGTGCTTTCTGCATTCTGCTTCCTCCTTCCTTCCCTTCACAGAGACAGAGCTGCATGAACTCGTGTTTGAGTTTTGTTAACTCCGGGCCTGAGTAGCTCAAGCAGCAAGGCAATTCAGGGAATACAAAGTATCTGCAAACCAGGCAGTGGGGATGGAGAATAGGGAGGGATGAGTCAGGCAGGGTATTGGTTTATTGACAGGCTCTGATTGCCTGGCAGGCAGGCTGGCGACTGCAGTCTCCCACTCAGTGCTTCCAGCACAGCTGTGTTCTGGTCTTCAGAAAAACTTCCCCTACCTCAGAGCAGCTTCACTCTGCTCTGTACTTTGATGTGTGGATCAACAGCAAGTCCCTTTTCCAGGTTTCCATACAGGGCAGGGTGTTCTGGAAGGATGATCTGGCCACGTTATGGAGTTTACATTAGGCACCAATGTCAAGTGTGGTTTTCTAGGATGCCTTTTTTTTTTTCTAATTCTTCTCCAACTCCATTTTTGTCTGAAGAGGTAGAGCACAAATTGTTAATGAAAAGTAGAGCAAAGAGTGGACTGCTCATTAGCTGACTCGTAGGTTGTAATCATGTTATTGTATTTCAGTTTGTGGTACTACCTCTGTGTTTCATCCAAAGGCATACAGTACGCTCAGAGGGGATGCTGACCTTTGGGAAAAAAAGCCCACCAGTTACATTCAAAGGGAGGAGACTTTTATTTAAATGCAGCCAGAACCTGACTTAAAGGAAGTCTGCAGGAGAGGGTAAGTGAAAGGGATGAATCTATGACCTGACTGGTGAATAGGGCATTGATGGGATTGATTCTTCTTTTTATTGAAGATGATACAATATCTCACTTGTAGATGATGTTATAAAGCCAGGAAATCTTTAAGGTTTCTTTATTCTTAAATATTTCCATGTACTTGGGTATATGAGCATTTGGGAACTGGGAGACCATTTCCATGTGGGCACAGAAAGGTAATGTTAGCAATCCCATAGCATTAACTAATAATCCACTTGGTTTCTTTTGCTAGCTGATAATACTGAGAAATGTATGATTTTCCAGAATTAGACTGACAGAGCAGCCAGGAGAAAGTGTGTTCTTTTTGCTGACACTTCTGATTGCTTCTCACCTCATCCAAGAACTTGGCTCTTCCTCTATGGAAAACTATGAGAAACAGCCGTGGACTTGGCTCATTAAAAAGAGATGATTCTAATTTGATTTTTTCCATGAAGCCTTCTTTTTGTCAGAGCTTAGTATTTCAATACCCCAGTGCATAAAAGATTATTCAAAGAGCTCCCCAGTGAAAAACTCAGAGGAAGGAGAGGGCATTCTCTGACATCTAGGAAAATCTTCCATAAATAAATACAATTTAATGACAGTTTTTCGCTAGTCTATGAACACTGAAGCTCAGGCAGGCGTTTGTTAGCTGCAAAACATAAGCCAAAGTTTGTTAGGGTTTTGTCCTTAGTGCAGCTGAGCTGCATAAAACACATGAAGTACAAGAAAGTAAGAATATATTATGTGTTTAATCATTGAGCTTTCAGGGGTGTTTGGATTAGCTGGTATCTTAATTGCCCTCCAGTCATTGTTATACCATAGTGTGGGTCACAAATACTTGGAGAAGTGTTTGAGAAACAGAAGCACCTTCACAGTACCAATGGGGTAGGGCTGGGCCTGTGTGACTATAAATTGCTGATCAAAGCCACATTCAGGTTTGCTTGGGCACTAACTGAGCAACTTTCCCAGTCTCCTAAATGCTCTCAAGTGCCCCTGCATCCCAGGTGGGAGACTGGAGCCTGCTCGATTGACTGGCCATTTCCTTCCTCAGCCTCCAAACATCATAACTCACTGCTCTTGAGCAGCAGCGGCATGAGGAAAATCAGGATGTGGGAATTATTGTAGCAGGGGAGAATCACTGTGTGAAAAGCCTTCCTCAGAGATCCCATCACCACAGGCTGAATCACAGCTCAGGTCAATGCCAGCTATAGCAGCCATGAGAGCTTCCTTTGGAAAACGGAGAGCTGAGCATTAAATGCACGGAGAGGCAGCATACAAATCTTTGATTTAACTGGCATGAAAGCCTCAGGGCATTGGAGCATGGCATGCCAGCAGGGTTTAGAGGTCAGGAGGTACTGTGGTGGGACACTGCTCCCTGAGGATGCCCACAGTCCCCTTTGAGGTCCCTTGGGTTTGTTTCCCTGGTCTGTGCTTGTTCATTCATGTTAGTGGCTGAAAGCAGGGACGACTTCTACTGCATGAAATCAATCACAACTTCTGCAAGCTGTCCTAAAACTTAATGTTTTATTTCTTTTCTTATTTCTCCTCTCTGGATTCCTAAAAGTCCTGTAATTCTTATCATTGTCCCTGGTACCTTGCTGCTTCAGACTTTTAAAATAACTTGAAGTTAATATATGCCGTTAATATGTACACGAAGTTAATATATACCCAGGTTGTGTTATGTTGTTATTCATTTAAATAATACTCTTGTGCATTTCAAGGCAAATGATTTCTAAACAAGGAATGTCAAGCTGAAATCTGAAGCTGGTTCTTTAATAACAGCCCAACACTTTTAGAATCAGTGGCAGTTCTGAAACATTTCTTATACTTTTCAAAATAGAAAATGTATCAAAGTGGATTGTGCCCCTGGGGGAAAATTACTTTTGGCAGTTTGGTTTCTGCCAGCTCACCAGAAAGCTCTGTCAGTGAGCACTTTCTAGAACAGCACTAAATAGCTTTGGTAGGAGTTGCAAAATCTTGCACTAATTGGCTTGCCAAGGCCCCAGCTCACTCGGTGGAGAGAACTTGCTTTCATTAGGTGAGCGGAGCACTTCATTAATAGTTAAAAGGCGAGTGAGTCTGTTCAGAGATTGCAGGCTGGAAGGGAAAGGCTGTCATTTCTGCAACTGCAGAGCTCCTGAAACCATCTGTGGGGTCTGAGGTAAGGTACCTGCTGGCTGGTTACCAGCACTGAGCTGGCACTGTCCTTCCTTTGTGGTGGTTATACAGACAGAAGGATCTGTTGAAATTCCCCATCGTTTGGGTTTTTTCAGCTGTATTGTGGAGGTGGAGGCAAAGCCACAGCACTACCATCCTTGCTGATTGCTGACATTTAAAAATAGAGGTCAAGAGGTGCAGGGGCATGGCAACACCACCTTTTGATGTGTCACCCCGTTTGCCTCCACATCCAGAGCAGGTCCGACACAGCCAGGTGGATCTGCCCCAGCATGGCCCCACATCAGTGGTGTACAGCCAGGGAGAGTCATGCATGTTAATCACTCTGGTTTTATCACAGATGTGAGGGTTTCCTAGGAGGTGGAATCTTCAGGTCACTTATGCCAAGTTCATCACTTGCATAAGTTAACTGCTGAGCTGCAGTTTTCTGGAACTGTGCTGTTTTGCTAATTTGATACTCTGCCTCTTAGTGGAAACATAGATTTCCTGTCAAAGTTGGCATTATATATTCAGCAGAACTCACCTTTCTTCTTGATGAGTCACAAACTCTTCTGTGCAAAACAATCTCTTCAAGGGTGTTGTCATCTAATGCTGTACATGGTGCGTGTTGGGTGAAATATGTCTTAGGGAGACCAAAAAATGCAGTCTGCCCCATGCTTTATCAGTTTGAGGAATGTTGGAGTGCACTGGGTGGTGGTGGAGAGACAGGCCCTGAGGATCAGAGAGAGGGCCTCTGTCCTGGGCCCGGAGGTGACCCTGGGAGTGCATCCAGGTCACCGGGGATGGACTGAGAGAGGATTGTGTGTTTATGGACAGACTGGGCCTATGAGAAGTGTTAATTGTAGTTTGTGGCCTTCTAGGGCATTGTTTGCCTATTACCATACTAGGTAAAATCTGTGTAATCCCCCAGGTGATTGGGGGACACTGTGGTGAACATCTTTCCTGTTTATATGATGTTATATCCTGCTGGGTGCTGGTATTTAGGGAATTCTGACTGCGCAATAAACGGCTTTGCATTTCTCCACCTGATGAGCAAAGTCCTTGCCCATGTGTCATTACTGCAAGGAAGACCCCAACCAGGAATGTCCAGCCACCAGAAAACAGGGCTGTGCTGTTGGCCAGCTTGCCCACGGATTTTTGGTTGTACATGCAGGCACTATCTGATCTCAGACATCCTGATGTGCTGTTCAGGTGGAGGGCCTGCAGCCACGGCCAGATGATCAAATAAGAGTCCCATAACTGAATCCATCCCGGAAGGTTTGGCTCGACACTGAATTTGCATAATGACGGTGAAAAATGTTGCTTAGAAATCTACACTGCAATGGCAAATCTTTGAACTGCATTCCACTTAGCGAGGGTCAGGCAGGGTCTGACTGCAGGAAATATCAGCCACTTCCTCACAAACAAGAATGGACTTACTGAACAATATTAAGTCACTGGTCTAAGGCAATTCTCTCTCCCTCAGAGTTCAGTGGTGTAAGTCTTTAATCATGATGTGCAAAAGTTGTTAGATCTAATTGCAATATAATCTGCTTAAAATGAGCTTTACTTGAAGTCAAGCAGTCAAAAAATAATAAACAGAGTAGCTTTTTATTAGAAAAATCCTGTTGTGTTAAAAAAACCCAACTGTCAGGAGCTGGCGGCTTTCAAAGAATTTTTCAAACAAATTATTTGGAATGCTAACTGACCTAACTACAGCTTTTTCATTTCTGCGATTTCTTCCTTTTTCTGAAATATTTCATTTTGATTCATTATATTTTACCATAAAATGAAATTTGGGATGGCAGATTTTCATATACAGTGTGTTTTACACTATGAAAGGCAGGAATAAGCAGAAGTAAGTACTTCAAGAAGTTTATGATGATGTTTTTGACTCATGGAGTTTTTATTCTCAGGCATTTTTGAGACCTGGAAGTTGAAGACAATGGCATTCTCTGTGTGTCTCTGTATCCTTCCTTATCCCAGCGGGTGTGTTGCTCTTTTGTACCATGATTTCACTTGGTCTGTCTTTAGCTGTGCTCTTACCTACACACTGTTCTGATCCCTGTTTCCATCTACTTCTCTCTAAATAGCAAAGATCATCATATTTGTTTATATAGTTAAAAATTCAGAACATAGTCTGAGGCCCTTAGATGAAAATACCATGTTTCTAATAGGAACTTCCTAAATACATTTTAGTTCCTGTCCAGGCTGCCATAAACCAGTGCCCAAGTGCCTAGAATTGCTCACTGGGAGTATTAAGGGCCTGGATGTGGTTTGTATCTCCTGTACATATGATGGGTAGTGACTTTTTGACTTCCCTGCATTGTAGCTGCACTGAGTTACATCCCTTTGAAAAGGAGGTGACCAGATAGCAGAAGAAATATTTGCCTGGCTTTTTTTTTTTTTCCTCCTTCAGCTTCTGCACTTTTCGCTCAGTGGGGTCTCAGAAAGGAGGAGATTGCTCTTCCACAATGAACAGCTTTTTGGTGGCTGGGGGAAAAAGCCCTAACCCCTCTGGAATTTTATAAACTTTTGAAATCTCAGGCAGTGCTTGTTGTTAAGAAGAGATATGTGGGTAGTTTCACTTAATTCTCGCCTAGTTATGCCACAGCTGTGTTTTGGTGGCTGCTTGCAGAGTCTCTGATGGGAAAGAAGAGCCCAAGCACTGGTAAAACATCCACCCATGGTGTGTGCTGAGGGTCCTGCATGGTGTGAGACGTGTCAGCCCCAGAACACATCCCACCTACTGCCCTCTCCAAACCCCACATACTGGTCAGACCTGTTCCATTTGGCTAACCCAGCCATTTCTTCTGATTGACGCAAGAAAGGCTCTTCCAAGCAGCTCTGCCAGGAAAAGTGAGGTACCCCCAGTTCAGCAACAGCTGTCAGAGAGATGGTGGCGAGGAGCTGAGGGCTGAGAGCACTAGATGAAATACCCTCGTTTGTGGTAGCTGGTGCTACATCTGCAAGTAAAACAATGGTACAAAACCAAAGCACATCTGGATGACAGAGCTGTCACATATTTTGACTGTTGCTGTGTAGAAGATGCCCAGGACCAGTGTGTGTTCAAACCAGTTGTAGGAAAAACAGGTTCAGAACAAGAGACAGCCTGCCATGATTCTGCAAGTTTCGTTTGAAGAAAAGGCTTTTGCCCTATGAGTGACTCCTTTGTTTATTGTCAGGCCCTGCACTTCCACACGCAATCAACTCCCTCAAACTTAAATCAAATATTAAAATGAGTGGCTCATAAGCCATTCAAGTGTTAACTGAGCAGGATCTTTTAGCTTGCCCATTTTAACAAACTGTCATCCTGATGCTCCTGGGTTTGGCACCTCAATGACAAGTAATTCCAGAAGATAGATGTGTGAGTCCAGGGACCTTGGAGCACTTAAGTTGCCACTGTTAGGTTATAAATATAGAAATTCCCAGTACTAAATAGCTCTAATGTGATTCACCCCAACGCACACAGCTCTGGTCCATTGACCTGAGAGCAGGGCAGGTTTTGGATACTGCAAAGCCTGGAGCTGCCCAGGGCACTGGGCTGCCTTCCCTGCCTCAGCTGGGGCAGGGAGAACATCTGGGAGAGCAGCACAGGGATAAGCCGCCCATCCCTGCCCAGGAAAGGCTCCACACGTGAGCTGGGGCATTCCTGCAGTACCAGTTCCTCCTGCCCTTGCACACATCTGGAAATGGCAGAGTCAACTTTTCCCCTTTGGGCAGTGGGAGAGGGAGTCTACGTCACCTTGGGGGCAGGGAGGAGGAAAAAGGGGTCCATAGAAGAAGCTGGGCTGTCGGAAAAAAAAGATTCTTTTGTCCTGCTTCCCACAGATCTTTTGAAATCTTTGTCCTTTTGGGAGAGTTTACAGCATTCAGTCTGTTCAGAGTAGCAAGGAGACAATAACAAGGCATCTTTCATCATGAGCATCTGCAGTGTGGAGGGAAAACTGGACAAAATTAAAGAGCTTTTGTATTTATTACGGAAAGATCTCTGTGCACCACGGAATGAAGGTGTGATGGCAGCTTGTGTTGGGACTCATGGGCCAGAGCACCCTAGCCAGGACAGGTGGTGGTTGTGATTGAAGAGGTGTTGGCACAAGTTGTGACACCTGTGGTAGCTGCAGGACAAACACCTTCCAGGCACCAGTCACAAGCAGAAACTGGAGTAGAAGGCACATTTGTGCCTTTTTTTTGATGGTGGTGAAGTATCAGGCAGTGTACCAGAAAGGTGCCTCCAGTTTCTATCCATTTTTTGTAGAGAAATATTACTGCCAGACCTTACAAAATTTGCCTGGATGTAACGCAAGATAAAACAAAGTCTGCTCTCTACATGTTGGATGCCAAAGAAAACTGAACATAAGGGACACATTTTAATTAACTGCTACAGTAATTTATTGAGGAAAGTGATTTGTTGATTGCTACTCACAGTCTTTAAATAAGAATTTGCTTTCTAAGAGGAGTGCTTTCAGTTCAGCCACATTTTATTCCTTTTGGTATGGGAATTTCTGGGGACCATTCCACGTACTCAAGCAGATCTGATTGGGTGATTGCCACAGTTCTTCCTGCCCTTAAAATTAAAAATTGTTAGCATCTCCTGCTCATGTATTTCTGGCTAAAATTAAAAGACAAAGGATGGCATGTGTAATGAGGTATTGTATTTTATTTTAAAATCTGTTTGTTCATTTTTTGTTGGAGAGGCAGGTAAGGCATCTCCCAGTTTAAGCAGGGAGCTGAGCTTCTCAGCTAAAATCAGAACTTTTTGATCTTTCTGCAAGAGAAATAAAACTTGGTGGGACCAATTTTAACACCTCTGACCTCCCTGGTTCCCCAACACTGAACTCATATTTCCAAAATCTCTTTCTAATGCAGCTAGGGTGGTGGAAATGTGGATGTCTAGAAAAAGGAGACTAATAACTGGCTGATGATGTCCTTCAGACTTACCGAGAGGAACCACTGCTGTTCCTGCCATTAAAATAGTCGGGATGATTTTGCCAGTATTTTTGTCTCATTCTGCCTCCTGCAGAGGGATGCCAGTTGTCAGTTAAGTGCTTGTTTAGATGATGCATTAATAGGTTATTGAACAGGGATTGATGTTGATCAGGCCATTTATTTCTTATGCACTGCTTCAATTATGTTATCACTGTAGGATTTCCTATTGGTTAGCTTAGGAGGAGTAATTTCCCAACAGGTTATAGGAGCCAGCATGTAATGAATGTTTCTGACATTAAAAAACCTTATTGATGGAAATTAACTACGTTAGGTATCATCTGGAATAAAATACAGACATTACAGATATGCCTTTTGATTAGCTTGTAATAAATAATGAAAAAATATTTATCACATCCTGTCACTTTTCTTTGATATGTTTGCTTAAAGTCTATAAAAGTTTGTCTCCATATGCTTGAACAAACTTGACTTGAGGTGAACTATTTTTTGTTGAGCCAAGACAAAAAGAAAAAAAAAAAGAAGACATGTTTCTTCAATTTATTCTTATGAGAAATTATTTTTATATTATTCTGTGAAGAAGATCTGGATTTGGATGGATTTGAGAAAAGAGAAGCCTGCTGTTCATTAGTTATTCTATGCAAGCTGGTAGTTCTATTGCATATGGATTCTGCTAATAGCTGGGTATGATTTTTTTTGGGTCACACGGATTGCCTTTTCACGAATTCTGTTTTTTTTTTAGGTTGAGTGAGCCTGCAGAGGTTTTCAAATCTGTGACTGGAGGCTTTTCCCAAACAGTTTTCTTCTCAGCTGGAGAAAATCGTGTGTTGTTATTTCAAAGTCTTACTGGCAAGGCACTTTGGTCAGTGCAGCATGATTCTCCTCTCCTTTGAAAGAGAATTTTTCACCAGATGGGAGCATACTTGTCATTTGAATCTTTCGAGCTCTCTTTGAAATTCTGAGGCAGCTAATTTGCAAACGCAGCGATGCACAGCTCCTGTGCATTCAGCGAGCTATTAGAGACTCTCATTTTTGGCTGTCTCCCTCCCGTCTGTGTCACCAGGTTACTCTGGACATGGCTGGGGACATGTTGGAGCTGTTTGGCTGCCTGTGCCCGGTGAAGCAGTTTGGCTGCCCAGACATGTGCAGTGGGTCAAGGCTGCTGTGTGGTGGAACGTGTCCTGAGGTAGGGCATGCACCTAACAGAGTGAAAAGGGGTGAGAGTGGAGGTGTGATTGAATAGCCACTGCCTTGCATGACCAAGGGATGCTGCTACACCTCTGTGGCAGAGGTCCATGGCAGCTTTCTGTGCTGAAGTTCTGAGCAGTGAGTGTACCTGGCACATCAGAGGATTCGGGGTACTGTTATTTTAATCACGTGAGGAGACTGCTTTTAGCTGTTTTATGTATCAAAAATACCTCAGTGGATTTTCTCATACTTGTTACCTTTTAGAAGAGACAAGAATTAGAAATGATGATCCATACAATTCTGCCTTTTCTCAGAATAATTTTGAGTAATCCAATATAGTAGAAAACACTTTGTAGTTACGGTCTCAGAAACAAAAATCACATTTATAATCTAACAGTTCCTGGTGTAGACTTGCTTGAGTTAGCATTATTTGTGTAAAAGACTAGGGTGTGCAAAAATAAACGTGGACTTATGGAATTGTAGATATTTTTATCTTGGCATTCTAACAAGCCACACATAAATGCAATCGTGTTCCTCCTAGATATTGACCTGTAAACTTATGATACCTGAGAAAGCATTACTGATCTTGGTCATTCTAGAGAACTTTTCTGCATCTGTTGCACGCTGAGCCTTAGGTGTGTGTACAAGTAAGAAGCCTCTAGTGTATGAGAGGGAGGAGCTAGAATAATGGAACGTGATGCTCTCACATCCTAAAAGTCAGTGAGACTGGATCCTCCCTTCATTTCCTCCTCACAGTGAAGAGGATGTTCTTCACTCCCACTGTCTTTATCTTGAGATTCTTTTTCCCTGTGGTGGCCTGGACAATGAAGGAACTTTACCTAAAACTCCAGACATTCACACAGCTGATCTTTCAGTAAACCCAAGCTGTTGAAATGCAGAGGGAAAGGTGTGGAAGTAACCATCCGTCTGCAGCAACCCATCCAGACTGATCCTGGGCAAGAGCTGAGGTGTTTGATGGATCTGAGATTCTGTAGGCCCCTGAAATAAATCTCTCAGTCCACCTATATCAAAAGAGAGGATCAGAGCACAGTCCTGACAGCCCCCTGTTAAAAAGTTTCTCACCCTTTCTTTTCAGCAAGTTTGAGCTTTTTTTCTTCATCTTTTTTTTCAATAGGATCTGGAGAAATGGTTTTTCTCTCCCATGGTGGGGTGGTTTTTAAAAGCAGCACTGTTCTGTGTTAATGGAAACTGGGAAGGTGCTGTTTTTCCTTAATTTCGTCTGAGTAGTTTATATGTCTGGATACATCGCTGGCTCCTTCCAGCAATGGCAAGTGACATATGCAATAAAAACTGGGTCTTGTGTCCTTTTACAAAGATCCAGGGATTTGTAAACTCCCCATTTTGCCAGGCTTCTGGTGCAGAGGGGACTTGTTGCTGTGCTTTGTAAACACTGGCTCTCATTACGCACATCATAACCTTCACACCCAGTTCATAGGAGCCACATTCTCCCCACATTAGAAAGGTGGTAGAGTTTTCAGGAGCTGTAGATTAATTGCAAAACAACCCCTGATACAATAAATCTAACATGAGCCAAGAAATAAATGATGTCTTTGGGCTGCCTGCTCGGTGCTCGTGTGCTACTTCAAGCGTACTTGTAGCTGTTATTAATAATAATCATCATAGCACAGCTGTCAGTGGGCACAGAAATGTCTGCAACCTGGAACTTCTCAACCTTGTGACAAGATGTTGAATTTAATTAGAGAAGCTTTTGTTTTGTTTGTATTTATGTGTTGTGAAAAAAGGTAAAGGAATGAAAAGCAGTGTGAATGGGATGGTGAACAGGAACTCTTCTCCTCTGGACACTGCAGTGGCTTTATTTTGGGAGAGCAGCCTTGTGAAATGAGTAGGAGCTGCTAAACTTGTGCCCTGGGTTAGTCCAAGTCCTGTTTGGGCTTCAAGCTGGTTGTTGTAAGCAGCAGCAAGACCAAAGTTCCCCAAAATTGCCTTCTAGCAAGCCCAGACTTTGTATTTGGTGTAAAGCAGGAGGGGGAGGAGAGCTGGCGTTTATTCACACACAGGTTTTTGCTGGTTTTCCACCCCTGAGCACACCTGAGGCTTGAACAGAGCAATCTGTATGCAGTCCCACAGACAGCACCGACAGAATTCTTCAGGCCAGTCTGCTAATTCTCATCCACCAGCACCACCTTTCCCGAGGACGTTCAAACAGCCTAGTCACACGTGGGGCCTTCAGCTGGGAGAAAAACAACAATAAAGTAGGTTAAAAAATGTTTGTTCAGTTTTAGTTGGGAGGAAGGTGGAAAGGATGAGAGGGGTTGAAATATTATGGGTTGTCAGAAACTCAGCAGGAACCTCGGAAGGAAGAGACGAGGATGTGGATTGAAGAAACTGGAGCCCTGAGGGCAATCCTCTAAAAATATATTAGAACAGCACTGTCAGTAATAGTATTCTCAAGACATGCAAGTCCTGCACTCTTAATTGAAAAGTGCCAGGGGTAAGGTGCTCACCTTGAAACTCATTATCTGTTTAAAATAATTTCTTTCATTTTCTACTGCTAAGGATTTGTTTTAAACTGAAGTAGGAGTGTGAGCCTGAAATGCCATTTTCTTGTTCTGAGGGGCACTTCTTTCAAAGGGAATGGTAGAGTACAGCTAATAGAGCCTGGTTTATTTAGGGTATATTGTTATGGTTTACTAGTTATTTAGTGCCTCTGAATTTAATAATATACCTCTTCTCATCCCAAAATATGAGAGACAATCATAAATCTAGTTTAAAGTGCCATCTTTATGGGTACGTGTGTACATATGTATTTATCTTTGCATGTGTCTTTGGGCACTACTCTGATTTGGGGGCTGCTTTAGGGACCTTGTGCTGAAGTAGCTGAGGTCTAACCAAACAAAAAAAGCAGAAAAAGAGAGAACTATAATTTCTCAGAACAGATTGAGAACAGTAGCATAAAAAAATTCAGTGACTTAGGTAAAGTCACACACAGTCTTATACACACACAAGGCTTATTGAATATGATTATTGATTACTAGATTTTTCCCTGATTATTATGAAATGAGAGAAGATTTTGTGCTAGGATTGGGTGTCTGATATTCTGTCCCTAAAGTTCAGAGCAAATAGTTGAAAAACTAGAAAAAGGACAGTTTACTCTCAGGACAGAGATAAGGTCTTCTCTGTCAGTTGAAGGCTGAAGCCCAGGGGATGCGGTGATTATTGAGTAATTCATATCAATCTGTTGCAGAGCAGAAGAGAAAGAGAAATTGAAGACTGGGAGGAGCAATAGGGTGTTACAGCTTTAAGGGCTACTTTACTTATCTCTGGGCTCACACTTAATCCAGAGTTCAATTCAGCAGTTTGCAAAATCAATCTCTCTGTTCCCGATTCACCTTGAGATCCTTCAGCATCTCTTCATTAACCCTGTGATTCGGGAAAAAGGCAGCCATGTGTGTCTGAAGACAGCAACCCATAGCAGAATGCTGCTCTGATTTCTTCTGGGCTCCATTTGCACAGTTATCTTAGTCCCACAAAGCAGGAGGTGAGTGAGCCATGAGCTGAGTGACCCTTCTGCAGCTCTGCAGCTCCCTGCGCTGCTGGGAGAGGCAGCACTCATCTGACAGGCTGCTAGTGAGACTGGCAAAGCAATTGGCTCGCTCAAACTGATAAATACTTCATGCTTCCTGAGCCGTACAGTAGCAACAGGAATTAGTCTGGCCTTTTTTTGCCTTCCCTTCAGACTCACCAGAAGGCAGGCAGGTAACTGCCCCCGCAGAGGCCGTGGATGCTGAGGCAGGATGCTCCCTGGCGGGGGACCAAAACCTGACAGCATCCAGCCGTGAGTTCAGCAAGGATGGGGCTGGGGCAAACCACTGAACATCTTTGATGGTTTTGTAACACCCCTTATGCAGTGAGACAAACAGCAATACACGAAACTTGAAGCTTGCTGTTCTCTCTAGCTTTTTCCCATGTTTTATTTCAGTACACATTCATTTAAGTTACAAATCCAAAGTTTGTTTTGCTGTTTGTTTCTTTTTTTCTTGGTGGTATTGAGCAGTGTGGCAGTGTCTGACTGTGTGAAACAAATGAACAAAAAGGAATCCTGACTCATTCTGGGAGGAAGGGAGATTGTGGCTGCTTGATTTCACCAGTGGGAGCTCCTCTCCAGACTTCACTAATCCTTAATCCTGTCAGCCTGGGACAGAAGGAATCACACAGCTCTTTTAGGAACACAAAAGTCACATAATCCATCATCTGAATACCAGGTGTTGGGCTGAGGAAAAGGGTTCATTACTGGCCCAGAACACACTGAATTCCACAACAGGTTCTTTTCCTAAGCAGTCCCTGTGTCACGTCCTCACTGTGTCAGAGCTTTTAGGAACAAAGCCTGTCCCTGGCACTGAACTACAGGTCTAGGACCAAGCCATTTCTGGAATCCTAAGGGTCATTTCTCCCCATCTCACGGCACTTCTTCTTTGCCTTTTTTTCCTGTTCATGACAGGAGGAAGTTCTTCTTTAAGGCCACTTTCAGGAGCAACTTCAAGCTACGCTCACGAGGAGCTACCATTCAAGTCTGTGTTCTGTGACTGCTTTGTACTTCAAAATCAGTCCTTAGTGAGTCCTTTGAAATCGGTTTTTATGCAGAAATTTCCCATATACTTGAAAGCCTTGGAAAAACCTGGTTTTGTTGGATGTAGATTTGCATCAGGAGAGCACTAAAGAAAGTTTCAGGCACTTTCTTTGTGTCTCTTTAGCTTCTATTCACACCAAAATATTTTGTGTATTTTATGTAGTTTTTTCTGAAAAACAAGACAATCTAATTTACTTAAATATTTAAATAAACTTCTGCATGTCTACTTCCAAGGGCTTGAAGGTAAATAAGTATTAGCACTTTCGAGACCAGTGACTGTTCAGCAAAGAGTGGCTGCATGTGCAAGGGATGGGCCAGTGGTCAGACATAGAACAGGATTAAACACTGGATAATGGATATATCTGTGTGGTTGAGAGCACACCCACACATTTTTTACCCGTGCTCCAAGCTGGCTGAGTCCTGCTGTGGAGGCTTGATGCTGCTCTTCAGCAGTAGGAAATGCAATTCCATCCTGTTGCCAAAAACACCTCAAGAACCCTTGGCTTGATATGGTTAGTCATTGCTGTGGAGGTATATAAAAAGCCACCCAAATTAAATATACCCTAGTTTATCAGTTTGTTTCTTTTTATTTTTTTCTTCGTTGGGTTTTGTGGGGTTTTTTTTCACTCTACATTGAAAATCTCAATCATGGCATCGTCAGTTTACATTTCAAATTAGAGTCATGATTTTCTTCTCTTGTTAAAGGGAAATGTTAAAAGGTTTGACCAGAGGTATTTATAGAAAACCTCGCATGTTTTTACTGGAATAATAGGAATGCAACTCTCTCATAATTTTCAAATTAAGTGGTTTACCTTGGGGCAAGCAAGAAAAAGAAAGAAAGCAGCAGGGAGCTGGCATAGTGAAAACTTACCAAACTTGTCTTCTGTGAGGAAGAACAAACAGTCCTTTAGCCCTACACGTTTCTAAGTGCTCATCCCAGGTTCTGGGAGCTAGTGGTCTGGGGGACATCCTATTTGCAGCCTCGTGATAAGCAGCTGTTTCCTTGACAAATTCATTTCTGAAAGTGAGATAATCCGATTTGAATGGAGCTGCAGACACACACTCATTCAGCCAAGCCAGGAGAAAAGGAGGGAAAAGAAAGATTTTCCTCTGTGCCTTCCTTCGCGCTCTGCCATGATTCAAGGACAGATAAAAATCTTGGCCTTGTTTCTCTCTGTCTTGTTTGTGGCCCTTGATAGCTTTGTAAGTCTGTTATTTTGCTGGAAATTACAGCCTCACTTCATTCTCCTTGGTATAATTCTTGCATCTGTAAAGCTGAGACTGTGCCAACACACAGGATTTTCATTCCGATTCTGCAAGGAATGTAGGCAAGTGTTTAATTTCAAGCTTATTTTAAGCCCACCTGTATTCAGCAGAGCTCTCAGGCTATTATACAAATAGGACTTGCAGTGCCCAAGAGTGGGAAAAACTCCTCACAGTACTGGAAATGTGTGTGCATATGAGTGCTGTACACCCCTAGGAGCCCCTCTCTGATTTATCAGATGCCACAGTTGTTCAGCAATTTCACAAGAAATTTTTGGATGTTTTTCACCTTCATTGTAGAAGGAAAAAAAGCTTTTGTATTTCACTACGTCTTTCCTCCTACCCCTTCTCTATTTTTACATTTTCTCAAGCTGTCACAACATGCGAGAACTCAGGTGACCCTTTCTCTGGGTGCAGATTTCTCGTACAAGCTGCCTGAGCAGTTTGGTGTGCGAGCCATGCTGCTCTTTTATCAGCTTCCCCCAGGCCCTGATCCATCAGCAGCCCCTGGGTTGTCGTGGTTTCTCCTCTCTGCACTCCCCACAGTGCTGTACACGGACATAAACCGAGGTCTGAGTGATTCTGAGCCTTGCTTGGAATGAACTTGGAAATATCCAGTGAGATGGACAAGGTACTAAACAATGGGCCAGAGGCAGAGAGGCTCTACGGAAGGTAGTCAGAAGAAATTCCTTTTTTTTTTTTTTAATGACAAATGGCTCAGAATGTTGCTGGCATGGGAGAGAGAGCGGGAGGATGGGATGGCAGCGGGCCAGGTTCAGCTGCTTTACACTGGGACCAGAAGGAGCACAGGATCAAGGTGCACTCACAAAATACCGAGGCCCACTCTGGGCAATGCACATCCTGGTAAAGAAAAGTGTTTGAAAAAGTTTATAGCTCAGACCTGGTTTACTGTAATTTAGGTGGGATGTTAGGAAAAGGTTCTTCCCCAGAGGGTGGCTGGGCACTGGAAAGGCTCCCCAGGGAATTGATCACAGCACCAAGGCTGACAGAGCTCCGGGAGTGTTTGGACAATGCTCTCAGGCACACGGTGTGATCCTTGGGGTGTGCTGTGCAGGGCCAGGAGTTGGACTAAGATGATCCTTGTGGGTCCCGTCCAGCTCAGGATATTCCCTGATTCTGTGATTCTGGCTGAAAGGGACAGTAACCAAACACAACCCGTCTGAGACGGGCTCTGCCACGTGACCTTCACAGATTCGCTCCTGCAGAGTCGCATTTTTGGGGGGGAATAGTCTTGAGCATCGTGAGGGCACTGTGCTTATATCTGCTTGACTGTGCTGGGAGCCTTTTCAGAGCCTTTGTGCCTGTCATTCCCGTACGTCTTTATCTCTCTGATTTTAGTGTTATAAGCTCTCTTCTGTCATAGACACGTTTTTTAGATTAAGGAAAGTAGCATTCCACCCTCCCTGCAGCATGTACAGTATATTTACCATTAGATAACAACATCCCAAAGGCAGGATCACCCAAGCCTATGTCTGTAAAATTATATCCCAGCCTTCCTAGAACATGTCTCTGCTGTGAAAAAGAAGCTGCTTCAGTATTGTTCCCGTACGTCTGGAGCAGTGAGTGTCTCTACAGTAGAAAAATACATTTGTACTGCCTGCTTAGATGAGGAACTGTCTGCCTGAGAAAGAGTAACATTTCCAGATTTAGAAATATGCTAATTTTTTGCACTTGTAAAGTATTTATTAGCTGTAAGTGATGAATCTTCTCTCTGGGGACTGAGTGGGTCAGACTTCGTGGGAGTAGGATAGGTCTCTCCCAGCTGTAGCTTCGACCACTTAAATGTTTCACATGGATGCTTTTGTAGCTGTGTAGCAGTGGCAGTCCAAAGGTTAAATGACTGCCTTTCAGCTTCTGCACAGCAGTTGTAGGGGATTAGGTTTTCTCAGTGGGTTTCTAGGTTCTCATGTATCACGGAGTTCCCTTGCTATGATTTCTTCCTTTTTCTGTAATCTTTCCAAGGAAGCAAGTGACCTCTTCTCACCGAGATCGTGCAGATAGTGATATTTTTCCCTGTAGCAAGACACAAAACTTTTCTGTTGTGTTCTTAGAAGGTTATTGTTGGGGGGGTTAAAAATATCCGGACGCCATCTCATGAGAGAGAAAGGTGGTAACTCACTGATTTATGACAGAGTTCCTGTTGCTCTCCACATTCTCCTGGCCCACACGTCCCTTTGATATATTTGGCTGAACCCTTCTTCCCAGCACAATTTCTTTGGTTCCTTCCTGAATTTTCTTCTGGCAATACCAGAGTTTCTTTTTGTATAATGAAAAGGATTGAGCAGTTTGTATGTGCGTGAGAGGGAGCATGGCAAAGGGCAGTGAATAAAATATGTGCCTTTAGCCAGCAGCTGGTGTGACTCTGCTGGGTGGTCTGGCTGCACTTCATTTGTTATGCTCCTGTGAAAGCACCAGCAGATTTAACACTTACTAGTTCACAATTATGCTTCTTACAGGACACTTCTCAGCGCCTGTCAGGGGTGGTATGAAAGTGGAATACACTGCATCGAGGCCAGTCGGTTCACAAGTGTTTTTTATTATGTTCAGCCCATGCTCTCCTCTCAGAGCATTATTAATCTGGTAATGGTGCTATCTATGATACTAGAGGAGATTCTGAAAGAGAATATTGCTTCCTTGCCTGATATGCGTGGAAATCAGGACAGAGGGCAGAACTGGACTGGAATCAAGTTTGTGGTCTTAGGTTTGAGCCTGAGAAAAGTCTTTAAGGCTCTAGGCTGAATGGCTCCTAAGGGAATGGAAGAGCTAAGGTTTAAAATTCAGAGGCTGAAGGAAAGAGGTTTGCAGCCTGGGCGCTTACCTTGGAGGTGGCTGGGAATGCAGCTGGTTCCATGGCTGGGATGTGCAGATTGACAGCTTGTATTTGACAGTTAAGGCTTGCCTTAATTTGTCTGGCATGGCCTGGGATTGCCTCAGATTCTGAAAGCTGGAAATTCCTTGAGAAAGTGTCTATTTCTTGGGAAAAAGCATATTTGTCAAGTCTAACGTATATCACAGAAATCTGCTGGTTCTGAGGAGCTTCTGACAGAACACATACAGGGATTGCTGGAAATGAACCTGGTTTGCTGCCGTTAAAACTGGAGCACGGCTCTGGAGCGGGGAATTCTGGAGTCCCTGGAGTTCTGCTGACTCCTCTTTGAGCACCAGCTGGTCTGCAGGTGGCTCCTGCTATAATCTGCTGAGCAGACTGTTTGTCACAGGTTTATTTTATTTTATTAAGATGGTTTGGCATCCAGGGACTGAGAGGTGACATTCGGGTGCAGTTCCTGTTGATTTGGGTGCTGGAAGCAGAGTGTAAACCAGAGAGGACCTGTGATACCAAGCTGCAGGAGGGGTGATGGGAAAGCTGTCGTGGGTCAGCAGGTTCCTGACCAAAACCCAGATGGGTGTGACCCACCCAGAAGTCACCAAGGCTGCATGGTGACTTAGGGACACAGATGGGTGTCTGATGCTTGCTGGAGGAATTGCAAGGCACCTTGGCATAGAAACAAAAGATGAGGTCTGGGAGTAGTTTCTCCTTTAAAAGGAGAGGAAATAGTGGGCATGATGGTAAATCATGTCTTTCCTGATTTGAGGCAGCACTAAATCACTTAACTGAAATTATTGTCAAATATCAAAAATAGTCTATGACAAGTAATGGATTGAAGAATTAACAATATATGCTGAAAAAGTTGTAGAGGAAAGAACAAAACATCTTTCTGGGAAATAAAGGTTATTATTTAAGGCACAATAATTTGCATGAACTGATCCTTTTTTGTAACAGCAACTTCAAAAAGAGGTCATAGACCTCAGTCTTTAGAATTTAGTAGCTCTCAGGCTGAAAGCTCCCATAATCAAGAGAATAAGAGAAAGCAGATCAGCTTTCTCGAGCTTTAATACAGAAAACTGCTGCCAGGCAAGTAAATTGATCTCAGAAAGGAAGGAACAACAGAATCTGAAAGTGCAATAAAAAATATGATCATAAAACACAACATAAAAACATATGTTTAATGCATTTTTATTCTTTATTTTCCATTTAGCGCCGTGATTATGCCGTAGCTAACTTCAGCCATTACACAAATCAGTGGCAGACAGGCTGAAATACTGTTTCAATTACCCTGCTCACAGCAGCTCACCCCAGCCCCGTTATAAATAACTAGCAGATCCTCCATGGCTCCCTGGATTAAGATTAAAGATATGCAGATAATTTAAACCCTCAACATGGATTCCTCCCCGGCAGAACATATTTTGGAGCCAGCTGCTTGTGTCCCCCAAAAGAGAGCACGCTGCTGCGAGGCTCCCATGGAATGAAGCATTAGGCTAATAGTGTTTTATGGCAAGGTAATGATAGACTAAGGCAAAGCAATTCATCTCTCTCTCTCTCTGCTGCGTTGTGTTAGATAGGTAGGAAATGTGTTTTCCCTTCACCAAACCTTTCCAGGCTCCTGGGGAAACGAGGCAGTCTGTGCCTGTGCCATGCTGTCTCTGCAGAAGGGAGCTATATTCCACCAGCCAGGCTGCAGGGAAGCTCGTTCCTCAAAGTTCTAGTGTGTTTAAGCTGTTTCAGTTAAGAGGATGACTCATGCAAACACCAACATAACTCCTCCAATCCCTCTTCCTCTGTTTCTGGAGAATCGGTGCGGTACCTGTAGGACACCCAAATGACAAGGGAAGCTAAATTGTGCATAGAACAGCATCCCCCAAAAAGTTTTCTTGTTGTTTGAATACCTCTGGGCTTAAAATAAACTGGACTGTGAGCTGTGGAATGGGAAGGAAAGACGAGCCATTGTGGGAGCTGAGTCGGATGTGAAGCCAGGCTGCTGAGCTGTGTGCTGTGAGGGCTTTGCTTGGAGCGAGCGCTGCCCCAGTGACAGAGAGAATGGAATTGTCCTGGAGCTGCTTGCACGGAGCTGGGTAATTCAGGGCAGGATATTGCAGTGTCTACTTTGAGCTGACCAAGCCCTCCTCATGTTGGAGTGCACTGGAAGAGAGGCCCTGAGGATCAGAGAGAGGGCCTCTGTCCTGGGCCCGGAGGTGACCCTGGGAGTGCATCCAGGTCACCGGGGACGGACTGAGAGAGGATTGTGTGTTTATGGACAGCCTGGGCCTATGAGAAGTGTTAATTGTAGTTTGTGGCCTTCTAGGGCATTGTTTGCCTATTACCATACTAGGTAAAATCTGTGCAATACCCCAGGTGATTGGGGGACACTGTGGTGAACATCTTTCCTGTTTATATGATGTGATATCCTGTTGGGTGCTGGTATTTAGGGAATTCTGACTGCACAATAAAGGTCTTTGCATCTCTCAACCTGATGATCAAAGTCCTTGCCCATGCGTCATTACTGCATCCTCAGGTTCCTGGCCTTGGCTCTAACGTTAGCTTGGGATTGATATTGATGAACAATTTTCTGTGAACAGGTCCTTGAAACAGCGCTTCCTCACTAGGCAGGGGAAAGAAGAACAAAGCTATTTTCTTCCGACTCTTCAGGTTTCACTGAATACATCAGTGTTAAGAGCTCATATGCAGGATGTGAGAGACGTGATTTTGCTGCCCTTAACTTGACAGGACCACTGCCTGCACGTTGTATGGGCTGGTGGAGTGCCCTAGCCATCAGTCTGCTGAGTTTTTTGATTTTCAGTGAACAGCAAAATATTGATTGAAGCCAAGTAAGTAAGAGTGAGAAGTAATGTGGTAGTTAACTCCTTTGTTTAGCTGCAAATTCTTGGATTTCAGGCTTATTATCTCACAGTAAATGTCCTCAGATTTAGCTTCTTTCTCTTCCAGATGGAACTTGCAGTCAGCATGCAATGCAGTAATTAATTTTCCTTTTCTTTTCTTTTTGTTTTCTGTGATTCAGAGAGTATTTTACAACTTTAACAGGGAGGTTAGAGAAAACATTTTGGTTTAAATTTTAGGGAATTTAACTGGGTTCTTGTTTGTAGTCCCTGCAAAAGGAGAAGAATGTTGAATCTAAATCTGCCACATTTTTGATAAATTTGCCAGTCACTCCGCTAAGATGTAAGAGAAGAAGATTGGAGGACAGCCCTGCTGGGGTGTAAAAAGCAGAGAATTACTGAATTTGTGAGTTTTGACCATGACCTTCTCAGGGTGTTGTGGATCCTCAGAGAGGCAACATCTATCACACAAGAAGAACTTGGATAACTGGGAAAATCCAGTGCCTGGGTTAGATGGGCTCACTCTGACCCTCAGTAGATGTCCTTTTTGTTCATTCCCACCCTGCTCTGTACTACTTGGGTATAATACGCTGTTGACAGTTCTAAATGTTTGATAAATCCTAAAGGAGTTTGAAATGTCTACACCATTTATTAATGCGCTGATTAATTAATCCTGTGTATTAACGAAGGTAATTTGCTCAAACATCTCAGCACACATACACTGTGTCTGTGAATACCTTTATTCCCAGGGAGCAGGTTTAGATTGGATATCAGGAAGGAATTCTTTACTGTGAGTGGGGGTGCTGAGGCCGTGGCACAGGCTGCCCAGAGAAGCTGTGGATGTCTCATCCCTGGGAGTGCCCAAGGCCAGGTTGGATGGGGCTCTGAGTAACCTGGGATAGTGGAAGGTGTCCCTGCCCATGGCAGGGGGTTGGACCTGGATAATGTTTAAGGTCCTTTCTTTCTCCTTTTGCAGAGAAATTGTGATTATTTATATGATGGGACCAGATGAGTGTGTGTGTGCAGAGCAGGGAAATCCAGTCAGTAAAGGAAGAAGAGGGAAATAGCGTCACAGGAATGGTTTTGACTCTGATTGCTTTCGGTGAGTAAAGGAACCCCCTCAGACACGGCACTGCCTCATGGGGGTGTGAAATGGTCAATTAGACATAATCTGCTAGAGGGCATCTGTGACATTTTACTCCTTTCTTGTCAGCATGCTTGCCAGAATGATGGATGAGATGTTTGCAGGAAGGGGAAGTCTGTTCTCTTGTGTTGGTTTTTGTTACGTTTTTGCAAGACAAAACCCTTCCCCCGTTTTTGGTTGCAACTTTGAGACATCACACTAGAGACACCAGCACTCTTAGGGGGAAAACAAAAGTACAGCATGTGGTAAATAGCTCAGGAGTGAGAGACGGTATTGGTAACCATGACAAGGAATACATCTGTGAGGAAAAGAACCAGCACTCTCAGATAGACTTGAGAGATTTAGGGACCTCACGCTGCTGGAGTTCCTGAAAGAGGCAGTTATGGACAGCTCCACAATTGCATAGGTGTGTTGGTGTGTGTTTACACACAGATTTACTTGATTATCAGCTGTGGAAGTGTCATACTCACAGATCATTAATCCAAGGCTCCAATACATTGCCTTGTGATGAAATAATTTGCTGTAAAGAGTAACTGTAACTCCTGTACTTAAGACATAATTGTAACTGCTCTCAAAATGAGATCAGAAGGTCCTTTTCTGGGCTGCAGCTGGTTTTGTAGTAAAAATAATGCTGTGAAACAACTCTTTACTTTTGTTCCGAAAGCGACTTTAAAATGAAAGAGAACTTGTTTCAAAAATAATGACAAGAGGGGTTTTTTTCCATAAACGCAGCCCTGAACCTTTTGTTGTGGTAGGACCCAGCAGAGCCCAATCTAAAAATATGCTGATCACCTGAAAGTCCCAGCAATTACTGAAAAGTCTGAGCCGACAAGGAAACACAGTACTGTTGTACTCTTGGGAAGCTGAGAATTAACTCTGGTTCTGTGGAGAGAAAAGACCACAGCTGCCCCCTTCAAGGAGTGAAGCTTTTCCCCAGCGGAAGCAAATCCTTGCAGCTCCCAGGCAAAGCAGTAAGGGAGAGGCACCCGAGCTGCTCTGTGCGCAGAGGGACAGCTGGGGAGGAGTCGCAGCAGCCACAGCACAAGGCAGGGAGAGAAGCAGCAGACAGGTCTTGCTGAGAGTTCTCTAACCAGCTCGAGATTTTGGCTGCCTCTAGGAAAGGGTTGGTGTCACCTCTGGGTAGAAATAGTGAGGGAATGATTCCTGTGCTGGGAAAGCTTAGGTGCCAGAGGGCTCTTTGAAGGGAGTGGTTGAATGACCTTGAACAAAGACAGGCAAGCCAAGTTCCCTCTCTTCCAGCTCCCACCGTGCATTAATCTCCCCTGACAATGCAGTTAAGTGAGGGAATTCTCTCCAGTCCCCGAAAACACTAGCAGACAGTTGCCATGGTGGGAAGTGTAGAGACTTAAGAAGCCAAAGGGAGACTGACAGAGCTTTGCAAAGCACTTTATTTTTCCTAAATTCTGTAGGGTTGAGGAGGTGTTGAGAGTTATGAAATCTCTCAGTTTCTTTTCTGCCAGGGTTTTAAAATCACATAAAGCAGACACAGTCGATGAAGTTTTCCGTTACAAAAATGAAGATACGCCATGTACAGAGAATCTGGCTTCCTTTGAGAGCAGCAGCAAACTAAAGAGGCTGGATACAAAGTGCTTCTTGCTTATCTATATCGTGGAGTTCTTAGCTGCTCCATCCTAAGTGCTGTCACCCACTCCTAATGGCCACTAATGGCTCTGGACCAGATGTAGAAACCATTTGAAAACCAGTCATCTTTTTGACAGATGTCTCTTTTCATCATTTCCTTGAATCAGCTCAGAGTGTTGCATCTTTTAATTTCAGGGAACAGAGTAAGGTGGGGTCTGTGCCCATGTGAGGGAATGTTTTGAAAGTCAAACAGCAGACAGAGAAGCCACAGTCTGTGCCTGTCTCTGCTTGGGTGAGCAGAGCCTGCTGTCACCAGAATTTCTGACCTGAATGCAAATTCAAGATTCAGTTCCTGCGAATAGTTTCTACTTGAGCTTATTATTCACTGTTCATTTGCCCGATTCCTGCCAACAGTCACATTCTCTGGTGTGTTCAGCTGGAGAGAACACGCAATGGGTGTAAATACTGCTGATGTGAATTCACTAAGGGATTCAAGTGACCGTTTCTGTTAGTTTTGTGGCATTCCCTCAGTTCTGTTTGTTGCCATGCAGTCAGTTCTCAGCCATTGTTCCCCGGAGATATACACCAAGGCTCAGAACATTGTAATTTAATGCACAGGAAGAATAGGAGTAAGTTCCTATCACGAGTCAAATCACTCATTGCTCAGCGGGTGACTGATAAATGTTTTTAAGTCCTGGCTTTCTCAGGTCCTCATTTTATCTGAGCTGGAAGACCCTCATTTATTCTGCACACATGCCATGAAAGCTTTTGCTCCTTTCACCCCCTTTTTACCCATTGTCTGCTCAGAAGTCTGATGCTGTCCCTCAGTTTGTGTTTTTCCTCCCTCAAAGCAAACCAATAAGGGACGTGGGGTTCTTCCAATGCCTGCCCCACTGCCTGGTACCAATATCAGACAGATTGTTTGCTTCCAGTTGCACCTGGCAGGATGTAAGCAGTGACCATGTGTCGCTGTTACGTCCGAGGCGCATAAAGAAAACGACACAGAGTCCAGGCTCATGAACAAGTGGAAGCCGAAGCTTTTCTTTAATAATTTTCTGTCTACTTTATAGGATAGATCGCAAAAAGTGTGTTGAGTGGCAATAGGTAATTGGTTCCTCGGCCATCCACCCCTTGAGAGGATTGGCCAAGTTCTAAGAGACCTATTCCATAATATTTTCAAAGTTGAAGCCATAACAATCTTGCAAAACAACTTGCAAGTGCAAGAAGTTTATGAAACTGTGACCTTGTTTAAAATAGTTTACATAGGAAAGACAGTCTTCTCACAGAATATTGAGAAAAGGCTGAAGAATTTCTCTGCTTCTAGCTTTTTAAAAAGAACCTACAACCATGGGCTTGTAAAATGGGGACCTAAGTGCCTTTTTCAGTAACTGGTACCATTACCTTATTACTTTTGTTTCTCATATGCTTAGTTTTGAGCTGAAAGCCTGTTCTCTTCTCTTGTTTTCCATGCAAGAAACCAATTGTTCTCGTCCCTCTGCCCCAACGCTGTGAGTAAAGCAGCCTGTATTTTTGTTTTACGGTTGAGTTGTTTGGCAGGTTCCCTAGTGCTGTAATGAATTAGAGTCATTGCAAGGTTGTTTCTCTTTGGTATTTCTGGACCTTGAGAGAATGAAGCCACCTGGTTTGGATGCTTTTTTAGCCTGTTTCTCAGCTGACACTTTTCTCCCCAGTCTGGAGAACAGACAGTTCTATCTGTCTTTCACTTTTGACAGCAGCAGCGCTGTGGGTCAGTTCTCCTGGGATACCATATTTCCACAGCACTGATTTACTGATTTCCTTCTGGTCACTGCAAGTTCTTTAACCAGAACAGGACTGGGAGCCTTTTTTGTTGTTGTTGTTGTTGTTTTTTTTGATCTGGTCACATCCACTGAAGTTGTCCCAGATCAAAGGATTGTCTAGCAACAGAGGAGTTCAGTGCTGATCATCTCAGGCAATTGGTGCGGGGATGGGGTTGGATTGGGCAATAGCAGTGCAGTTGGAATTCTGATGAGAACATGATGCCACTGGAAAATGCCAACCCAGTCAGTAAAATGTGGAATGGCAAATGTTTTTCTTTATGAATACACTTCCCCACTTGGAACAAGTGCTTTTCATTGTGGAGTTACTGTTCTGCACAGTGATTAATGTGTTGTTGTTATCTGCAACCTTTTAAAACGAATTGAAGGAAATTCAAGCTGACATCAGGCTGCCAAAAGCCAACTGTAAGTAGGTCTGGGGCCTGTGCTGGTTGTATTGCTGCTTTCCCTGTGCACGTGTCGTCATTCACAGCACACAGTGAAGGCAGAGGTCCCTAAGCTGTTCTTTTCCAGCTTATATGCTGAGATGGGATCAAGTGGTCCTTCCCTTCCAGAAGCACAGACATGCCATGGATAAGTCCAGAAAATGAGATCAAAGTCTGGATGCATTCTTGATACTTATTCTGAAACAAACCCATTCACGCTTTTGCCATTTGATCTGCAAATGGAAAAAGAGCTTGGAGATCAAGTGCCTGTAACGATGCTTTTAATTGTGGCTAATGCATTGTATGTTATGGCACGGAGTTAGGAAACGTGGCTCTTCTCTGGGAATTCCTCTGTCAAACAGGCTCTGGATGAACAAGAAGCAACACACTGAATTCTCCTCCAAGGGCTGCAGCAGCTGTGGCCATCTGCAGAGGAATCACTGGACTACAGCTGTGGACTATTTCTGAAGCTGCTTCAGTGAGCTGCAGGAGCTTCATTTCCGTGGAATCCACTCCCAGGAGGTTTCTCTGGATCTCAGGTGGCTGCGGTGTCACTCCAAAGCAATGAGCCTTGTGAAGAGGCTCAGCAGGAACAGCTGCTGCCTAGAGGGAGAGGGTGTGGGGCAGAGGACCTGCAGTGGTCACCACATCAGAACATGTCCAGCACCCAGGAATGTGTGCAGTCCCGGCTGTAGCTCACGTGAGCAGAGAGGGGGAACCCAAGGGCTCCTTGTCTGTCAACACAGGTACCTGATTCTTGAAACCTCTTACAGCTCTGGGGTTTGATTCCACTGTTGATGTAACCAGAGTTTGAGCTGGGTGCCCATCTGCATTTAGATCCCTTCATGGCTGGCCCTCCTGCCCCACTGAATTCCTTTGTGAACACTGATTGCTTCGTCAGAGCCCACTCTCCCCAGCTGCCTTTGGGCACCCTTCAGATTTTTCACAGCATTAAGATCCGTTCCTTTGTGGGAAGTGATCAGTGGATGTGTTCTGTTCCATCAGGGAGCTCAGACTCCAGGATTCTCTCATTTACAAGCAGTATCAAGATGTCACCGTTGCATACACAGGTTGTTGCAACCCTTCCTATCAATTTTTTAAGATACCTGTGCAAGGGCAAAGCAGGAATCTGGAGGAGACTCCACAGTTTGCTGGGGCCAGAGGTGCAGCCCTTGTGCTAACAGCAAACACACCTCTAAATTAGGAGTGTTGTCTCTGCCTGGCACCTCACACCAGCACTTTCCTGCCAAAAGCAGCATGGGGGAGTGGTGTCTAATAACAACTGGAGCAGTGGCAATGAAAAGGTGCTTCTGCCTTGTGCTCAGTAAACTGAGCAAAGCCTGAGCAACTGTGCTTTTGGGAGAGAAAAGTGAATCAATAACGCTATGAGGACTGTCAAGTAATGCTGTTGTCTGCAGTGCCTTTAATGGCTTTGGTCAATAAACTGCAATTATTTTACAAATATGTGTTGTGTTCTCTTCTAAATCTATCTCTCAGCTTCCTATATGAATTTTTAAAATGAGAAATATCCTGAGAGCTCGCACTGTGTAAAATCTGTACTTAAAATCAATTGGTGTATAACAAAAGGCCTGGGCTTGCTGATCCAAAAGCACACATATAAAGTGCCATGTCTTCTCTAGTACATTTTCTCCTTTTTTTAAAAGGAAAGTTCATAATATATCATCATTTATAAATTTTCAGAGATACTTCAGACATATATATTTTTTCTCTATCTGTTTTCTTTAGAGGTTGGAATTTGTCTAAGTACAACAATACATTTTGCTTCACAAAATTTAAAAGAAGTAATCTCCAGACACCTCTACTATATTAATTTCTCTGTCTAAATAATTTTTACTTTTGCTGTGCTGTAAACTCTAATCTACACCTCCCTTCATTCTAGAGTAATAACAATATAAAGATTCTTTTTACTATACCTAGCATTTAGTTGCTTAAGGGGAATTTGCTTTTCCCTTTAAATATTAAAAAGAAGCAATGGGGAGGTAGAAGAAAAGGACACAATTTATTCAAAATAGAAACCAAGCTCAGCACAGGAGGTTGGGTTTTGCTGTCTACTCTTCAAAGCATATCAAGACGATAGCTTTCAAATATTTAAAGGTGTGCTACTTACTCAAATGTGCAGGTGTCTGTAAAAAATAAAACAAACCAGCAAGAATGATCTTATCCTTAGATAGCAGTGTTCCCCCTCAGTCCTACCAGAGGATCAGCAAGAGCAAAGAAAAGCAAAAGATTATTGACAACAAGATAATCAGAACATTTTCAAAGATGCAGAAAGGTGCTAGGGGTTGTTTCAAACTTCCTGGGCATCCAGCTCCTCTGTAGATTGGAATATTCCTCCTGTTTTATTTACCACTAGCTAAGTGAGTAGTGGACACAAGCCCCTGGCCTTACTGAAAGAAAATATTCTGGTAACAGTCATTGAAGCCTTTTTGCTTTTCTTCTGCACAATGTGTTGATTTCCTAAAGTGTATATCAGTGGGAGCAAGATCTTCTTGAACATCCTTGACATTTTATCTTTGAAGAACCACTAAAACCTGGTCTCATTTGCCCAAATGGGCTAATCAGGTTAAAGTGGGAGGGGGAAGAAAATTCAGACCCATTGCAATAGGCAGCAGCATTGAAATTCTATTGGAAAAGGAGGAGTGTTGGCCCCCTGGGGCATCCAGCCTCTCCCAGCCAGCTCCTTTATGTAGGAATCGGCATCTCTGTGTCCAGCCAACCCTCCTTGGGGCTCTGGCATTTGGGGTTACTCTCACAGAGGAGAAGGTGCTGACAGCAATGCAGAGACTCAGGAGTTCTCAGAGAAGGACAACATTGCCACTTCAGAACGAAATGCCTGTCCCCAGCAGCCTCTGCTTCAGCAAACGTGTCCCAGCACATGCTTGTCTCCATCAGCTGATGTGTCTCAGCTGCAGCACACTTACCTTTCTGCTTTAATAGCCTGGTAATGCTGCTCTAAACTAACAGCGTTCATTCCAAGTAGCCTCTGTGTTTCACACACTGCTCAGACTGTTGCAGTAAATGTAAAGATCTGCTGAGGTAAATAAATTTGAGATTAGCTACTGTGTATTTGGTATCTATTGTATGTTTTTACATAATATGGAAAAGTAACTTGATACCACTTGATACATCAGGTTTTATTCTGTTCGCAAAAGCAGTTTTGAAAATGTGTGCAATATTTTTAGCATGGACTTTTGTATGTGCCAAAAAGCTAGAAGCAGAGAAATTCTTCAGCCTTTTCTCAATATTCTGTGAGCAGACTGCCTTTCCTATGTAAACTATTTTAAACAAGGTCACAGTTTCATAAACTTCTTGCACTCGCAAGTTGTTTTGCAAGATTGTTATGGCTTCAACTTTGAAAATATTATGGAATAGTTCTTTTAGGACTTGGCCAATCCTCTCAAGGAGTGGATGGCCGAGGAACCAATTACCTATTGCCACTCAACACACTTTTTGCGATCTATCCTATATAGTAGTCAGAAAATTATTAAAGAAAAGCTTCAGCTTCCACTGTTCATGAGCCTGGACTCTGTGTCGTTTTCTTTATGCGCCTCAGACGTAACAGCGACAGACCTTTTGCTTCTTTGCTGGGAAAAAAAAAATAGAATCTACCTACCTTACAACTCAAAGGGTAAGAAATTTGAGAAATGATGATAGAGTTCAGAGTGCACGCCTGCCTCTCATGAGCTCACTCACAGCTTTTCCCTGTTCAGTCTCTTTCCCAACATCTGGCAACAGTGCTGTGAGTTCTGTAGTTCTTTGATATTACTACAGATATCCTTTCACAAAGCTGAGAGTTCAGTGGCAGGAGAGGTGGGAGCACCTCGAGACACCATTTCACTTGGCAGGGGAAAGGTAATGTATTTCTGGGACTGCGTTTCTGGAGTTAGGAAACACAGGGCGCACAGAATGGCATTTGCAGGTCTGCTCTTGTAGTATATTCATGTGTGCAACCTGAAAATGCAGGATCAAATTGCATCCTGAGATCAGTAAAGGTGGGAGATTGACTGTCCAGAGGCACAAGGACAAAAAGTACCCCAGATCAAATCATGCCCATTTCCAGAATGCATGATGTGTTTATCAGTCCGTGGGATATAGGCATTGCTGTTTGAAAACAACAGCTTAGAGGGTTTTTTCCTTATTCCCTGTTAATGACATCTTCAAGCTTTGCATTAAGCACCTGAGAGACAGAATTAAGGAAGCTTTTTTAAATGGAAAGGAATTTTAATCATGTTTAGCACTTGTTTAATAGCTTCTTCGTGGGTTTCCTCTGAGATAATTTAAAGTATGGTTACATAGGTCCTAGAGATGTGCTAGGACCGTGCTCCAAGGATAGGAAGGGCTGGATATTGCCGTTCTCTTTGTGGTCAGTGGGAATTTTGTTAGAGCTGAGGCTTTCCTGGAACAAATCAAGACTATTGAATTTTTACTGCAGCTTTTAAAACAGTTGGTAAGATTTTATTGTTGCTTCAGGGTATTCAAAGGGTTCAATGACTGCAGTACTGGACTTGCAAGCTTTTGGAAGTTAGCAAATTGATTCACAGAAGAGGGGTGGGAGAGCACAGGGCCCAGTGACTGCCCTCCCTAGAGCCCAGGCTGTGCTTTGGTATTTAGTAATTTTTATGATTCATTCTTTCTTGTACACCTAGTCTCTCTAAAAGACAGTTGGATAATATTCTTCCCTTTCCAAAAGCTGGATAGAGAGGCAATGATGCTTTCACACGTGCCAGCACTGACAGTGAATGGAGAAGGCTTGAAAATGGTAAGAAGAGGCTCATCAGAATAGGCTGGACCCTTTCCAGAAGCCCTTTGAAAGCAGCAATCCTATTTGACTCCTTTCAAAGCCGGAGGAAACTTTCTCAAGGTTTTCTGGCAGGGTTCTCAGATGCCCTCAGTATTCACTGGGTACAAATAAAAAACTGAAGTGGGACTTACAGCTCCCTGATTTGAGCCTGACTTTGTTCTGGCCTTGGCACAGACTAGAAGAGCTTGAGTGCAATCCATTAGGTACAGGCCACCAGAGGCCAGCTGGGACATGCTGTGGCCATGCCTGCATGTGCTCAAGGGCTCAATGTACAGTCGCTTTCATAAAGCAAGACATTTTTTCACATGGAAAGGAATAATGCTGTCTCTTCCTTACCAGTAAGTGTTTTGTGTGTGTGTACACCCACAGGAGTGTTCACCTTCCATGTATGTGAGATGCCCTTTCTGTGTGATGCAGAGGCCAGCGACACCAGTCAGTCTCTCTGGACCCTCTTTATTCCCCTCAGTTACTCAGCTGGCATCATGGTGCCTGTTTCTCCACAGTGATCCTGGGGCACAAAAAAGGAGCTAATGCAAATGCCATGGCTTTTTCATCATAGCAGAAATGTGGAGAGGAAAAACAAAAATCAATGTTGTCAAGTGAGCAGAATCGATAGGGAAAGCAGAGTTAGCATCAGGCTGCTTGGAGAACGTCACCAGCAATGTGAGGTCGCTTGTATCCCACCGAACAGCCACAATAAGGTGACTTAAAAACTTGCTAATGAGCCTGGCAGCCCATAAGGCAGAGGCAGTGTGTTGAATTCACATTTGTGTCGGTTTCATCAGGCTTTACAAGCCCTGGGAGGCTTTTTAAAGGGAAGATAATGTTTTGGCTCTGTGCACTATTTGCAGCTGAGGAATAATCAGAACAAGGAAGTATGACTTGCCTTGGTGCCTGGGCCTTGCAAAGGTGCAGGCAGACACTGCAAACCCTGCTCTTCCCAGTAGGTGTGTTTATATGCTATTTTCATGTTGTGCAAAGGGCACAGTTCTTACGGGCTGACCCTTTGAACAGAATAGGAAGGCAATAACGCCTCTGGCTTGTGAGCAGAGACCTGCAAGGAGGGGAGAGGGGTGAGCCACCAGGAGTAGCACTCCAGTGCAAGCACTGTCATGCTGCTTTCACAAATTTCTGCTGGGAACTCTTTGATGTAATTGCAAGAGTTTTGTCATAGAGAAATAGGCCATATGTTCTCTCGTTGTCTGCCTGCGTGAGTAAAAAAAATGACAGACTTTACAGCAAGAAAGAGGAGGAGATGTACTATTCTAGAAAACATGGCTGGTTTTATTCAGAGGACAGAAGGTGAGTGAAATTAAGCAAAAGCTTTCTGCCTCACCACTTTCCTCCTTTTAAGTAAAAACTTATAGACTGTTGACAATTGCTATGCAAAACCAGAATCAATAGCTCATACTAGGGCTGAAATTTCTAAAGACTGCCAGCTTGATTCATTTTTAAGTAATGTATCTGAACTGTTTGTGCTGATTCAAGGTCAAAATTTGTAGATTGCATGCAGCATGTGGTGAGAACCTTTGAATTGTTCCTAAAGTTTAGTGTCTTGTCCAAGCACAATGATAGCTCAAATTCACTACTAGTGGTACTCTTTTTTTTTATTTCCATCTGCTCACTCAGGTGACAAGTGTAGGATCAAAGCAGTTGCTGAGGCAATCTTTGTAGCATAATGAAGTTTAAGTCCATAAATCTGTGTTCAAGAAGACTGTGGGCTTAAATACCATTTTTTTCAAGGATTTCTCATGGCTGGTGAATGGTCAGTTGAAAGGAAAGAAATGTTTTCCTGGAGAAAGATGACCCTGGGAAGGTCTTTTCTTTGGACTTGTGCATTCATAGCCTAAAATCCAGACATCAATATTATGCTTTTGTAGCACTTTCTGGATGGCATCTCTTCTTTTCTAGCTGAATAGACCCTCGTAGATGTTGTTGCAATGGGCAGCCTGAAATGTGAGAGAGAAACATGCAGAATTGCTGTGCATCATATTTATCCTGCCCTGCTGTCAAGTTTGAGCCTAACAGTGAGGACATCTGGTTCCAGTGTGTGAACATATGTGCTGGCCACTTAGCTCCATAAACAGTGGTATCTGAAAATATTAATTTGGTGTTGAATCTCATAATATCAAGGCCACTTCTGTCTGCAGACACCTTTGGCATAACTTCACACTTAATGAAATAAGACAAAAAGCAGAAATTGCTCTTCTTGTCAGACTGAGAATTAGTTTGAACGGTGTTAGGTCAAGCCAGACCCAAAAAATGTCAATAGCTCCTGTTCCCCAAAAACACGGACAGAGTGCTACATCTGAACCTCCATGCATTGGGGTTATTTTGGATTAACACGAGAAACAAACCCCAAATTCACACTTTGGTTATGGGAATTCTTCACTAGCCTGTTGATGTCTGTCCACAGGAGCAGAAACTCTGGTTCGTGGCACAGACATTGGAGTCATGTGAAGGACTTAACCAAATAAATCTGCACAGGCTGCTGACTGCAGAAGAGAGGCTGCTTGCCATCCTGTGCCCCACAGTATATTGGACCTCCATTCTCTTGCCAGCTTTATTTTGATTGTGTTCTGCTCAATGGCAGCACTGAGGAAGAAAAATCCCCTTACAGAACTGTGTTTTAATTTCTGCCACAGGGATACACCAAAATTCTTCATGAAATGAGCAAGAAGGGAAACTCCTATGTCAGCCTGCCTTACTGGAGGCCACTGCCCATCATTCCAGCACAGTCCTGAACCTGCTTATTCCAGTCCCGCTCCATGGTGAGTTTCTGTGGCTTTTCCCTGGATCTGTCCATGCCCACTTGCCTCTTCTGAGTTCGCACGTGTTTTGCTGATTTCCAGCAGCTATTCCTCGATGTGGGCCTTCAGTCAGGGGTTCCTGTCCTCTCTCTGTGTTAGTAGGTGTGGGGGACAGGTATTCCAGGGAAGCTCTCAACTTTTAATTTGTCAGTAGCTGAACAGGCCCTCTGCCAAAGTCTTTGATGGTTCTAATTCAAGCACAGGTTCCCAAGTTTCCCTGGAATTTAATGCCATTTGAGAAGTGCAGACTGGGCTTTAGGCACAATGCGTGCTTGAAAGTTTTGAAAATAACTTTTCTCTGCCTTTGTGTCTTCCCTGTTATATTCCTCTCTGTGGAAAGCTCTGCCTTTCTTAACCAACCCTTAGCTGGAAATTGATACACTTCTCTTCTAGAAAATTTGCTCTGTAGGGATCAGAATATATTAGCTCTGAAAGTTGTCGGAAATGTTTTCCATTATTATGGGAGCTTGTCAAATTCACAGTCCATGTGGAATGCAGATGCAGCAGAAACATCGGCTCTTGTGTTGATGGCAGTGCATTCCAATTATCCTGGTGCGGTGCCGGGGAGGGTATTTTTGGCCCTTGGGAAGCACATTGGCATGATGCCACATGTTACAGGATCAAGCCTCTTCCCTGATTTCAGCTATAAGTGTGGGGGTAAGTGATACATGAAATCTCAGCCTGAAGGAGTCCAGGAGCGAGCGGTGAAAGGAAACTGATGGAATTACAATAGCATATGGAGACAGAATTACAAGACTGAATTTCAATTTCAGCTACGCCTTTCCAGCCACTCAGGAGTCAATCAGGCATTTTTCATAAGCTAGGGCTCTGTATGGATTGATTTGTTATTGTTGCAAAGCCTTTTGTGCTGGGCTCAAAACTTTTAACCCCTGCTGTGGGGTTTGGAACAGACCGTCTCCCATCCCAGAAGCTGGGGATGTTCCCAGATTCCTGCAGCAGAATCTGCCAGGGTTGGTAACCCTCCCCTGTTCTTGTCATCGCTCGAAGGTAGGGCCATGACATTGTCCCTGGCAATTACATCCCTATATAGGAGGAGCTGTGTTCCTAAGAACGAGGCCCGCTCCTAAAAAGCACTTTTGGAACACTGTGGGATAATGTTCCGTTTTTGGAATTCACCAGGGTTCATAAAGCATTCACTGGGTGTTTTGCTTCCAGTCATTCCCACTCTTTTCCTTTTGTTTTTTCCACAAAGGCAATGCAATTTACAATCTGTAAGGGAGACTTCTGGGACTGCATTGCACCTGCCTGTCAATCACAGATCAGATCTCACTGAAATACTTACATTTGGGTGCCAAAAGCCAGAGATTTCCAAAATCATTACTTCATTCTGACAACTGAGTACCCCAGATTTGCAGTGAGCAAGGAGGAAACCTGATATTTTTATTATAATGTTTGAAATTTTTTATTAATTTAAAATGCTAGTGGCAAATAAGTTTCGTGTGAAATGTCTGTTCTGACAGGTTTGCAAAGGAAAGATGTCAGGAATACATGTAACTAGAGGATAACTTTCCTAAACTCAGATTTGTCAACAGCAAACCAGAAGGCAGAAACAATGTGAAAATGTCATTTCCCAGTGGAACCTGTTCCTAATTGACACTTGTAGTCTGCAATGCCTGTTTCTCATTTAACAGCTTTCACAGCAGAGGTACTTAAACTTTACTCCATGTTTTCTTGTTTAGTCTCAATTTCTTACTTTGACACACAGCAGAATCCTAAGGGGAAATGAAACAACAGCCCTGCTGCTTGTAAGCTGATGAAACCTTTCTGGGAGAATCAATCCAGAAGAAAACTTGATATGATAGACTGCAACTGGCTCTATGCAAGGTTTACAAAGCAGTGTCTTAAAACATGTTGATTTTTTTCTTCCCCTGGAAAATTCTCCAAGTAGAGCATGCAGTTCATTTTCAGACTGTAATTTGAAAATCTGGTGAAGCAGATCCTTGAGTGTTTTCAAAAGACATTACTGTTTCTCTCCCTCCCCATTAAAAAAACTGCAGATGTTGGATGAGCTGGTGACAGTAAATGACACTATATTTTTTGTGAGAATTTTTAGCACTCAGATACTAGAAAGGAGGGTAGTGGTGCTTTTTGAAAGGAAGGAAGGAGAAGATTTTGCTCGGCTTTGAAGAATGTGGTTAAGGGAAGTGGTTTTGTGGAGAGGGAACAGGGGCAAGGCTCCTCAAAGCAGGTATCTTACTCAAGCTTTTATTTCTGGGAAAGGTGAGATTTTAGGTTTGGCCTCAGGAAATCCCTGCTGGCTCAGTGAGACGCCTCTCTGCTTGGCTGGCTCTCTTGGCTCCCAGTTTGTTATCTGGCTTCTGTCGTTCAGTTCTGGGATTATGGCAGTCAGGGGAAGAGCCTGGAGGCAACTGTGTGGGGACAATTACGCTGAACACCTGTCCCAACAGGAAAGAACCTCACCTCAGACCTGGGATGACATTGCTCAGGTCAGAGCAGTTTCCATCTTCAAGGGGACTTGTCAGATAGTCATGGTTTTCCCTGAACTCTGTAGGGTTTTCCTGGGATATCGAACCTTTAGTTCTCCTCGGAGGGAACACACACGGCCCAGGTAGCTGAACTGGGGCTCCCCTGCACTTCTCTCTTGGCAAAAGTTTGTGCTCAATACTGTGACACCCAAAAGTGTTTGCAAGTCTGGACCTTTGATTCCTAGGCCTTAATTCAGAAAACAATTGCATGAATGATTTAACGTGAATCAGCTCCTCAGGAACCCGTTCTTGATGATGAATGTAATTATTTTCCTTGTTTCTGCTCTTTACCTGACCACTGTAGGGTTTCAAATTATTAATATTTTATGATCATTTTTTCTCTTCTTTCCTGCTTCTTTCCTTCATCATACGACTTTCCTTCTTTGGTCGAAGGTGCTGTAGAGGGTTATCTGGTTTTTATACTGCCATGCAGTATAAAAATGCCAAGGCACTCTGCTGCCTCACATGTTTGTTTGTTTGCCATTAAACTATTCATGTGTTTCATGTGGGCTATTTCCCTGTGCCTTTCAACTCCTGCTTTTTAAATAAACAGGACAGCAAAGTCTGTGCTAGTTTTTTTCCTGCTTACAGATTCAAAGAGTGAGGATTCAGTTGATCACCTAAAATGCAAAGTTACTTGCAGGTCTTTTCGTGTAACTATGCAGGTCTTAAACCCACATGTCATAGAATAATTCAAAGAGGGTTTTTTCCTAACAATATAAGATATAAGTAGTGCCATCAGTTTGTTTAGATGAATACCAGATCAAACTAGGAAAACATCTCCAAACTCGTCTTCCACACTGAACTAATTTTGTATATGACAGCTTTGTTTTTTCTGTTTACCAAAATATCTTTCATCTTTTTACTCCTTTCACTGAAAGACATTTCACTTGTTTGAAGGTCCTTGATCACCACATTCAAACTGGATAGCAGTGACAGCTTCTGTGCACAGGACTCTTGTCATGTCCTCGTGTGCTTGCTTTGAGGCTCACCTAATTTAAGGTGAAGAATAGTTTTGGGCTGCATCACATTTGTCTCAACTTCCAGAGCTTGTGTTGTGTGCATTCCTGGAAGCTGGAAGGCAGCAGTGGATAGGATACATGTAGGATGTTTTGGCACAAACTAAATCCACTCAGCTCCAGAGGGAGAAGTCTCACCTTTTTCGGTTGGCTTTTAGCCCGTGTTTCAAATTCTCCCAGCTGTCAGTGCCTGCCCTCACTCATCTGGCTGAAAGATAATCTCTTTCTTTGAAGTTTAGCAGTTTAATCCAGGTTTTAGATTACATTGTCTGACCTAAATTTTCACGTTGATTTGGATGTTCCCTTTTAAGGGCTGACCTCAAATGCTGAAGTAGCATGTGCAGCAGGGGCTGGCCTGTGTTTCAGTAAGGCCCCGGCCCTAGAAAAGCTGAGGTGTGTGTTTGACCACCCCTGACACTGGCAGGACTCACAAGATTCAGGCAGAAGGGCAGAGTGTGTAGAATCAGTCCCTAAATTTCACTCGGGGTTTGTCAGAGTGTTTAGCTCAGCTGCCTCATATTACACAAATCTTTAAAAATACCAGTTCTGCTTTGGCAAGAGGGAAAAAAGTTCTGCGGTGCCACCTTTCATGTGGGAACATCCCCAGTCCTTTTACAATCATAGCTACCTCTAAGAAGGCTCCCCATGCTGCAGGGAGTCCCAGCAGCAGGCAGGCCTTTTAGCAGATATATTTTCTGTTAGTCTGAAAGGAGCATACCAGTAATTCACTTCCCTTTTATCAGCTCTTTTGTTTCGTTTTGTTTCCCTTGTAAAGTTTTGCACGTTTTCATCCCCACATCTTACACTTAGTTATTTCTCTTCACAGCTCCCTTGTTTCCCCTTTCAAATTGATTTTGCATGAAATCTGGTCTGTAGGTGGCCACAATTGGAGCTGTTAAGAGTTTATCTTAAAAACAAGAAGCTCCCTCCTGCTGCGAAGACAATTTGTTAAAATAATGTGCACAATTGAACATGACCTGGGCCTTTTTTAGACAGTCGAAGTTTCTAAACAGAAGAGAAACTGGCCTCTCTTATCCTGAAACAAGCGGATTTTCCAAGGTTATCTTCTCTGGAGTGTGAAATGTCTTGACTTTCACTGAAACACAGTCAGTTTCAGGTGGCATTCCTTTATACTTTATTTTGACAAGCATTGAGGGAAAAGGCTTGAGGCTAAATCTGAGATCTGTATCTTGTGCATTTTAGAACTAAAAGCTCAGTGAGCACTCTTCAGGGAACTTACCCATGTGTGAGTAACACGTGAGCAATTAAAAAATGAAATGATTGGCTTCATTTGGTTTGCCTGAGACTAAGAAAGGAGTAGCCTTAGCAAGCAAATGTGATGTCTTAAAATGCTACACAGGTCTTACAAATATTTGTCTGCCAGTGGTTCACTATCCTTGAAAAAAATATACAGGATGGCTGTTGCAGGAGTCATTGGAAAGAGTAAAGAAATAACACTGAAATTTGAAATACTCCTTCTCTCAATCTTCAACACAGATATAACTCAAACCAAGACTTTGATTTCTTGATGTAAATAGAGTGGCTCATTTAATTGTTGAAACAACTGACTAACCAAGCAACTCCCTGCCCCAGCTATGCTGTGAAGGGAGGTTTTACACCCTGTGCTCTTTCAGTTTTCCAGAGTTAAATAACACTGCTGGAAAAATGGAGCCAAGAGCGTTCACATTGTGTATATAAATCAGTGATTTGCATCTGATTTACCACGTTCTAATTTACTAATTAGCAAATGCTATTTAAATGTGTCTAAACCGCAATTTCAAATTAGTATGCGTGGTAAAATAAACAAGCTAATTGAAAACAGGCAAATTAAAGTTTGCATGAAACCGTATCTATTACTAAAAAATCTGTTCTCTCAGTCATAGAATCCCTCACCATTTGCCTGAGTACAGAGTAGTTTCTGAAGGGAGTGAGAGTGGTGCTGCAAGTCACAGCTCCTGCCTGCACTGGAGATTTCTGGTCCGTGGTATTGGTATGAAATGCACCGGTACAGTTGTGTAACACACCCTTGGTATCTGGGCCACAACCAGCTGGGCTTTGCCTTTGAACTATGCTTGGAAACACTTTCAGTCACTTTCATATATTGCATTCTCAGAGAATATTAATGCCATGCTTAACGTTTTACTTACTCATATTATGAAATGAAGTGCTCAAGTTAATTAGAAAATGTCATGAATTTTCTGCTTTCTGTCACTGGGGAGTAGCATCGAGTGTCAAAGAATGTATCAGCCTTTATTATCGTGCCCAAATGGAATTATGGAGCTACTGAGATGCACCTTAGAATTCTGATTTCTTTTTTATTCTAAGTTTTCAACAATAACTGTAGACATGCCATTCTGGCTTGTACATTGCATTTACAAATTATCTGTTATAAGAGTACTACAAATATAAGACCATAATTTAAATTTTGGTCAGATGTCAAAGACCCAGCCCAAAACTGTCTTACAAAAATAATGAAAAAATTAGGACAGTTCAGTTTGGTATGAAATCTCAATTAATATGCAATCAACTCTTGTAGGCAAGATTCAGCAGAAACGTGTGTATATATTCAGGCTGAAACCCTGTAATCATCAATTTCAGGGGAAATCACAGCCCCTTGGTATATTTAATAATAAGTTATTTTCCTCATGAACTGATGATGCCAGCAAAATAACCAAAGGAGGTGTTGGGTCATTGAAAAGAGAGTGGGGAGGACACTGGGTCTCAGCCAAAGCCAGGAATGATATGCTTGCCTAATTCAGGAAAAAGAAAAGGAACTGATTAAAGGAACCACCTTCCCTGCTTGCTCTGCGAGTTCACGGCTTGTGTTACTCACCCTTGCGAAGGAACCAAGAATGAAAACATCCAGCAGCACCAAGAAGAAACAGGTACTTATGGTTTTCTTTCCTTGGAGCTTTGACCAAGAAGATGCGGGCAACAACCTCAGTAGCCTGAGACTGCTGCTCACTCTTTTTTCCCCGCAGTGATGAGAAGGGAATTGCTATTGCAGTTTGAACACTTCCCAGGTTAAACGTGGGATGCTGTGTTTCCGGGAAGGGAGCACCAAGCCATTGGTAAGCAGTGGTATAAGTTTGATTTATAGATTTATCACTCATAATGTTCATCTTGTGACACCATACGTGGCACTTTTTGGGGATGTGGAGAAGCTTTCTTGGAGTCTGGAGGGTCTCGATCTCATTGATGTTCCCCCCTCTCAAACTTCTTGCACAGTTCTGCTGCAAAAAGGGAGCTTTGCTCTTTTGTATTTTTTTCTTGCAAGAAATACGTTTAAGAATTTTTGGCTAAAAATTCTTCCTGTTTTAAATTTTAGGGCCATCTGTATTTGCCACAGGTTCATTGGAGTCCCTGTAGAAGCAGAAAATCTGAAAGCAAGAATCTCAAGCAATCTCTATTGAGCACTGGACCCATTTCTTTTTTCCAAGCCCTAAGTTCTATAACTGCAAAATTGAGAAGTTTTGCAGAGTTGATGCATGGGGAAACTATGTGTCTGCCACATGTTTTTTTTTTTTTAATTGAATGTTCTCATCCTAAGGAAAGTAGGAAGACTTTGTTATTTTCATAGCAAAACTAGTGCTTTTTCCCTACCCATGGGAACAGCATTTTAGTCTTGGAGAAAGTATGAAACGAGACTTAAAATATTTGGTTAATGCTGGAAGTTAATTGTGAATGTTGGACCCCTGCATTTGATTATAGTTGATTGGAATATATGGCTCCCGACTAGCCTGGTTTACAAACTTTGTTTCTCTCAGAGGCTTAGTACTTCTGGGCCAAATTGTGATTTAATTTTTTTTCATTGTAGACTTCACATGACTTCCTCCAATTCTTTCCACCTCCACAGTGAACTGAAAATCCAAGCACTGATACAGGCCAAGAAATGAGAGATTTTCACATCAATCCCCACGTTTTATTGATTTTTCTGTTGCCTCGAGCAAAAAGTAATTGTATTAAGAAGTTTTACAAAGTCTGGGTGTTATTTCCATCCACTATTGCGTGTCATGGGGACAAGTCAGAGTAGCTCAATTCTCCTCCTGCAAAAGTGAACTACCATGAAGGGAAACACCTGTAAGGAATGTCAATGAAAGAGGGTCTTTGCCCCTGAGACTGTACCAGAACAATCGATGAAAAACATGTTCTCAGGGCCTACTAATACTGCTAAGTTAAAATTAAAAGCACCAAAGTCCTGGTGTTGTGGGACACCAAGAGAAGAAACTTATAGTGCTTCATACAGTGTGATGCTAGAATAGATCCCCAAAATAAATTTATTCCTTTTTTTTACCAACTTGTCTTTGAAGTTTGGTTTGATTTTGTAGCTTGCCCTTCAGCTTCACACTTATTTTCTTTTTTCCTTGTTTTGCCTCTGTAGTTACTGCTGACTGTGGCCCTGGTTAAACGAGCAGGTGTTCTCATGCCTCTTTCAGGACCTCTCCAAGATCCTGTGATCCAGGCTGTATGGCTTCTTGTGATTCCCAAGGGAAGCCTGCTCAGAACTGACAATGAATGGAGTGTAGGGTTAGACACCAGCTTAGCAAAATTTCCAGAAGGAGAGTCATGAGGTCTGTTGCAAATGGTGTCAGGGCTTAGAAAAACACCTGCTGCCTGCAAAATTCCAGAACATAGGTGTTGGAACTCTCCAGCTGTCATTGGGATTTCCATCAATGCACAAATGTACCTGGATATACATATACATATATATATATACACACACTCACACAATATATACACAATTTACATGAAAAATTTTCTGTTGCACCAACGTCAGCAAGCGTTAGCATGACAGGAATTCACCTTTAAGACTTCATCAGGGTTTGAGGCCATCTGTCCTTGATTTGCAGAAGTGCTTCTGATTCAGGCCACTGTTGAACAAAATTTTCACCATGATTTTGTCTCCTGGGCTTTGTGGTCCTTAGAAGGATCACAGCTTAGGAAGTTAAACTTCCAGATGTTTTCCAGTCACAGCCTTCTCCTGTCAACAAGATTCATGTCCCTGCAAACGAATTTAGATATCCTTAGAAGGTGGAAAAGCCTTTGGCACAACCTTGAACTGTCTGGCAGCGCAAAGTTGACTTTATGTGGAGGATGGTCTAATCTGTTCAGTGTTCCATCTCAAAAGCTGTCAGACCTGTGAGTGTTCTGAAGGGTAACTAAACCCAGCAGTGATTTGCAGATCTCTTAGCTACAAAGCAGTTTAGGTTTGAAGGGAAGACAGACTTGAGGCCTGCAGTCTGGACTGCTGTGACTTTGCTGAAGGTCTGTCACACGTCCATGTTTCTGCTTTGAGCAGTGAACTGTGTACCCACGTTCCACAGGTATTCTCCAGCAGCTTAGGGATGCATCATCTCTCCTATCTCCCTTGTAGCCATGTCCACTTTAACTTTCATTAGTGCTGTTCTTTTAACTGAAAACTCAGTCTCTGTCTTCTTGAGATGCGTCCAAGAAGTACTCTGGAGCTCCAAGAATCCATAATGTAACTCCCTAAAGGACACCGTTCATTTCGTCTAAGATTGCTGCTAAAGTGACAACGGATCACCTGCACAGAGGCAGTTTTGGGTAGAATACATCCTTTTTTTTTTTTAATGTAGGTGGTAGAAAGATAAATAGCAACTTGATTAATATTTTCAACCCTATAGGAATGGCACTGAGTGTCTGGGAAGAGTTTCTTACCAGGTATCATTTAGAAAATGTGCTGTAATGGCCCTTTCACTATGAAGGGTATTTCTTGTGTATGTAGCTTCCAGCCCCAAATCAATCACTGGCTGGCATGAACTGTCATAATGATAAAGAATTGAGCACTAAAATAAAACACAGATGTTATAAAGACAAACTAACAGCCTTGATTCCTGTATATACATATATTGCATTGCAGTACCAATATAATTCTTTACATCTCTTATTCCCCCTTATTTACCTCCCTCACCACAACAGGCACATCAGGGATTTTATTAATTCAAAAGTAGAAAGAAATGTTCTCAGAGCTTTCTGTCCATAAACAGAGAGACATAAATTGCTCCTGGTTGATCCAGGCTTGACTTTGTCCTGCTCATGGAGAGGAGCCCAGGTACCTTTGTCACCCTGGGCACTAAGTTTGTCAACAGTAGCAAAGTAACACGCAAACATAAGGAGTCCAAAATACCCTGACTGACCCAGAAACATATTTCCTTATCTTTGTGTATTGGGTACAAACTATTTTTGTGATACTCATGTTTCAGAATTGGACAACTTTTTAAAACTTTAACTTTTGTGCAAGAAGAAAAACTTATTTTCCACCCAGATTTAGCTTTTTTATGTGCCATTTAACCTACTACTGGAAGAGGGGGGAACCTTTCCTTGCACTGTTCAGAGGCACTGAGAGAATCTGAGCATTCTCTTACAGAGAAATGTTACTCAGGGACTTGTCTGAACACCAGGTACGGTCGGTCATCTGTGCATGGAGGGAGCAGGATATGATACAGCAGGAAATACAGAGATGCTGCTCATGACAACTGAATTTCAGAAGGTAAAAGGGAAATTGTGAACTTTGTGTTGAAATAAAGACAGTCCCAGAATCTTGTCCTAGAATTGGATTTTTAATTTTTTTTTTTTGTTGTTGTGCCAAGTGAAATCTTCGACTTTTAATAATTGGTTTATTTTGATTGCAAACTGTGGTACAATTTTTAATAAAACCCTGAGATGAGCTCAGCTGGTCAGAACATGGTGCTGGTAACACCAAGGTCATAAGTTTGATCCCTGTGCTGGCTATTCACTTAAGAGTTGGACTTGATGATCCTTGTAGGTCCCTTCCAACTCAGAATATTCTGTGAAACTATGCAGCAGACAACTAAGGAGTAATGATTGAGCCACATGGAATAAATTAGATGTCAGAGGAGCTGCTCTGCTATCAGCAGGTTTCTGTAACTTTATCACATCCTTATTCATCAGGTTATGCTTCTCACAGCTGTGAGCACTACAGATAGAATGATAAAGAAACTTCAGCTGTGCTTCAGGCTTGGAAAACAGTGGTGCTGTTGTAATGATGCTTTTGTTCTGCATGTTTACTGGACAAAGTGTACTGTATTTAATACTATTTTTTGCAGGATAGCACAGTTGTTTTTTTCAAATATCAGGGAAGTTATCAAAAGGAAGCGGTGCTCGCTCAGATGTAAGCTGCATAAATGAAACCTAGGGGTTCTTTTAATGGCATACCTATTTTCAAGATGTTCCTGTGATCTTATTTGAATAACCTCACAAGGTATTGGAGGGAAAGGCTATTTCATTCTCCCATCTCCGCCACCTCTTCTGACACACACAAACTATGAACTGTGGTGCTGAAGTGTTGGGAACTTTTTAGGTTATATATAGGACAGAAGAGAGTCCACATTTCCTCCATAAATAGAGGTCCTGGAAAGTAAGAACAAAAGCAAGTTTATAATCCAAATGTTAACTTGTCTGACTTTTTAGCAAGGACCAGCTGCCTGACCCAGCGTTCTCTCTGCTCTCCAGGACAGTTCTGTTATCGCTTCCAAGGTTAAACCTGCCTTACCAGAGAGCCAACAAAGCCACTCCCTCTCAGAAGCAATGGCTATTATATGCAGCTGGAGGTGAAATGCAGTTCGTTGCCCTGGCCGTTCTGGGTGAGCACAAAAGGTGCTCCTGTGATGGCCACAAGAACCTGGGCAGTTTCTTCTCCTCCTTTCAAGAGTTGTTTTAGTTTTAACTGCTTTCATATTTGAGCTATAAACTCCAAGTCATATTTTTGCTTTTTTTCTAGCCTAGGACTCATGGAAGGTGTCTTACCCTGCCTGTGTTAGTGCCTCTGACGTTATCGAGAATATTCTGGAGGTGATAGAGACAGAATAGTCCTGAGCACCAGATAGCAGATACATGGGAAGAGTGTCAAGTCACAAAGGGATGTGTTCTTCACTGGAGGTAATTTCTTTTTCATTTTCACATTTCTTTACCTGCCAATTCCAATTGTCTTGCAGCATGTTTGGAAAGATATTTTACAAAGTACGGCCCCAGCCCTGAAGTCAGAAACAAGTGTGTGACCTTTCTGTCTGTGTGAGCATCCTTTTTGTTCCAGTGACCCTCCGCAGTGGTATTGGGGTCCTTTCTCACATGTCAGACTGCCATAGGTGAAACAGGGAACATGTGAAGATGGCACATTCAGTCTTGTGCTGCCTAGATTCTTTTGGGAAGGCTTCCAAACAAAATTCATAACAAGGAGTTGAGAAAAGTAGGTCGTTCCATCCTGAAAACAACGAGGGATTGCCACCTTATTGAGGCTACAAAACAGGCACAAAAGAAATTCTCTGTTCTTGTGCCTCTTTTTCCTTTGTGTAAGGGTCATGTGAAGCAGGGAAAAGTTCTCCCTCCCTGTTGGGGAATTCTTTAGATGAGGGGAAGGAAAGTTTGCTGCAAAAATTCCTCTGAAGAACAGCTTGGTTACTTTGACAGTAGAATATTGCTGGTGGAGACACAGCCTAGGGCTGATCTAGGCTGCAGCTTGATTTCATTTGCCTGAAAAACTACCAGTGGAAAGAGCAGTTCCCTAGCTGAAATATAAAGAAACTGTGGAGAAGGACTTCTGGAGGGAAATATAACATATTTTAAATGAAGAATAAATCCACGTGAACGAAAGAACCACGCTCTTTTCTCCCCTTCCCTACTATTCCTACAAGGGACACGTCTGTTCACTGTTCAGCTTTTCTTCTTTCTTTCATTGCGTTGTCTCTTCCCCCTTCACAGCTATGTTCTCCAAAGGGTTTGTTGCTGCAGAATTACAAGGAGTTCCTATAAATCAATCTCGCAGCTGCCATTCATCTGGGCTCTGCTGGTCTCACAAATTGCTATGATTTAGGTATCTTGTCAGAAGGTGTCCTGTGTGGCTGGGTCAGCGTTCTGCCAGACTCTCCTCCCTTCCCCTGTTGCCACCCTGCTGAGCCCTGAAATTTCCCTGCTGTGCTGGGACAGTGCTCAGCACTGCTCTGCACAGGAGAGGGACTCCAGGGGGAAGGCCTTTCATCTACATGTGGGAAATCACATACCACATCGCCCCAGCCATCCAAATACAGTCTGTTTTCTGAAATGAAGCTCAGAGCTCTTAAGCAGACTGCATTAGAGAATCAGCAGCTCTACGTCAGCCCAAACTTGTTGATCAGACTGCAAAGGCTTCTGATTAGTACATAAAATAGGGGCTGCTCCTCAGAATCAAGCCTTGTTTTGTCTTCCAGTCAGATCAGAAAGCCAAACCCTTTCTGTCTGTCACGTCAAAAACCTACGTGTGAAGCCTCATCTTATTGAAAAGTTTCACTGAGCAGCTAATCTCACCACAGAGTATTTCTTACTACCTACACACCTTTACTGGATACTTGAAAGTTATAGATCGTCTGTGTGGGTCTGAGAAAGGAGTCGACTTGGAAATAATGTCAATAAATGTTTTCTTGTAGCAGCATGAGATAAGGTCGTGCCAGGGAATAGACAATACAAAGATAATAGGCAGGCTGTTCTTTATCTCACTGAGAAGTTATAAGAGCACTTAAACTTTCTAGGGATTTTCTCATAAACCCCAGAAAATGCCACTAATCTCATAATGACTCACATAAAGATAATGTAGAAAGAAGTCTCCTGAAAAAAGAAAGGTAAACTCAGAGCAACACACAGGAGCTTATGCTTGGATTGAAATTGGAGTAATTCAACACTGAAGGCCAAACCTTCTGATGGGAAAATTCAATCTAAAATGCAGTGCAAAGTCCATCAGGCTCATTTGGAAGCTGTAAATTCATTCAGTTTTTCATACTGAAAGGGGGTGTGGAGGGAAAAACTTTTCCAAGCATGAACGATGTTGCTGCAGATATGTAAAACTCACTTGGTGTGTACAACACTCCTTTGGAAAATGACTTAAAGCATTTAAAACAAGGCCACAGGCAGCAGGGTCAAATTCATTACAAGAAGAGACAGTGTGCAAATTCCTTTTGAAAGGTAGTACTGCCATCACTAGGGTCACACATGAGAAGATTATTTAGAGCTTTTACCTCCTGCTGAGACCTGGCCTTTGTAGCTGACCAATGAGCAGAAACTCTGAATTAGAGAGAGGGAAATGCTGATCTGCTCTGTGCTATTTAATGGGCTTGGAAAGGTTTAACCTACTGAGTAACTTAAACAAATGCTTTGAGACTTTTCAGATTCAAGCAAACATCATTCAGTCAATCAAACCCTTAAATTTGCCAACCAACGGTGCAAAATTCACCGTTAAAATGCCTTCAATATTTGCGTGAATAGGCAGTCAGCTACTTTTGCTATTTGTATGTTATCTTTCTTCCATTTCTTTTATTTCATTGGTCCTTGAAATTCCCTTTATCTCGTTATGAAAGCTGACAGTACTAAGTAGCTTTATTAATCCTTTCCCCCTGGCTTTCCCAGTAGTTTAATCAGATGTTTACTAGAAAATAAGCACAAATTGAAAGCTTCCTAATCCATATGATACAGCTATCCCTGTCAGAAACACAAAACCTAGCAGGTAAAAGCAAAACCAATGATTCCCCATGGAATCAACCCTGTTGAAATTCCAGGTCCTACTTTTGAGGACTTTTATACAAAATCCTGGTTTTCTGCTTGTGCAGCGAAGGATTTCAGGTGCTCATTTGAGACCAAACAAGTGGCAGTCCTCCCTTCTTTCCCCTTGGTCCTGCCGGCCATCAAGTGGTGGCCATCAAGTGTTCCATACCACAGGGGGTGCAAGCTGGGAGGAGAAAACTTGCTCCTCATAAATCACCTGATTTCTGCAACTGGAACATAAGGGTGAAATTTGGAAAGCTACAGAGGGCAGAACAGGAACAGACATTTACAAAGAGACGTGAAAAGAACCGTAACAACCCTAAACACTCACATTTACACAAAAATTCTCTTGCATGCAGGCACGGGTAGAGTCATATTTCCAGGAATTCACTGAACTACAGCAGTGAAATATGACGCTAACTTTGAATAAATACATGCTTCCAATCTCATCTCTCATAAAGGTTAATGACAAAACTCTTTTGAACATCTCAGATTATCTGCATTCTCGGATCTGGATCTTAGGAAGTGACATTTATGAGATTTTGGCTTGTGTTTGCTATATAAATGACAGACTTCAGTTGGCCCAAGGTACAAAGATGCAGAAATGCTTTTAATAGTGAATAAACAAGTCGTGCCTGGGATATACACTGCTTTTCATGGGGCTTTGAGAATCTTCAAATTGTCGTTCATATAATTGCCAGGTAAGGCTGCAGGCTCTCCAGGGTATGGCAGTCACCATTTTACTGGCTGGTTGGTTGTTCTCATTTCTCTGCAAAAGTTGTGTGACAGAGCCAAACATAAGAGCAGAGGGAGAAAAAAGGGTGGTAGAAACTGATAGTGAAAGTAGCAATTAAAAAAAAAATAGTAAGAGTTTCCATGCTCATCTCCACAAAGGTCATACATAATTGATGACGAAAACTGAAAGAAATTGCAGCAAAACCACAAAAATAACCAACTTCCAAAATCATATTTGCTTGGTGTTGCATGTTTGATCATATTTTTCATCATCCTCATTTGTCATGACTAGGAAGAAATGAGCTTGTGTGACAGCAGAGCGATCAGGACAGATGGGATGTGGACTCAAATACATAATGTGTACAGGGGATGAGTCAGGTATTTTGCACTGTTGTTATGGCAAGAAGATCATATAAACCTTAGAGGGTCTTAGCACAGAGATGAGTGCAGTAGCAAAAGTTGGAAAAAATCTTCAGTTATTGCAGTAATGTAGGCAAGGACTTTGCATATAAGATGGAGAAAAGCAAAGACCTTTATTGCGCAGTCAGAATTCCCTAAATACCAGCACCCAACAGGATATCACATCATATAAACAGGAAAGGTGTTCACCACAGTGTCTCCCAATCACCTGGGGTATTGCACAGATTTTACCTAGTATGGTAATAGGCAAACAATGCCCTAGAAGGCCACAAACTACAATTAACACTTCTCATAGGCCCAGTCTGTCCATAAACACACAATCCTCTCTCAGTCCATCCCCGGTGACCTGGATGCACTCCCAGGGTCGCCTCCGGGCCCAGGACAGAGGCCCTCTCTCTGATCCTCAGGGCCTGTCTCTCTTCCAGCACATAGTGCACTCCAACAAGATATTTCAAAGCTTTTCCTGCAGCTACCATCAGGAACGGAAGGGTAGCTGGGTTTGATTTTTCATTTAGCAATCATTGTTTGAGCGGGAACTTTCTTTGTCCAGCTTTCCTATTTCTACAGCAAAATATTCCCATTTCTAATGATGCAGAGATATGTGGGCACAAATGCTTGGCCATCACATCAGGTCCCTTGCCAAACTCTGAGCCTGCATACAACTCTTCAAAGACAGCTTCGTTGCACAATGGAGGTGAAGCATTTCTGTGTCTTAGGCTGACAGTCACGGCACTGTGGCCATGAGATCTTTACCAGAAGTAGTTTACAGTTCGGGTAAGTCACAGGAAGGGAAAGCATAATGCAATTTTATTGTATGTTTTCTATATGCCAGGTTAGGTATAAACTCTGTATAAAAAAAGTCCTTGTGATTTCTCTTGCTTTCTTTGTTTATTTGCTCCAGAAGATGCACAGGACCAATTGGAGTTCTAATGGTCTGGTATTGATCTGGAAGTCCTTGTTCAAAATCTATTCAGACACCACCTTTGCAGTCTGCTGACAGCGCAGCCCCTTCAAGGGCAGGAATGAGCGTTACAGAAGCAGAGCATGAAAATGTCATCTGCCATTCCTCCAGCGTCCTGCAGCCCTGGCTTCAGGCTCCATCTAGGAACCGAGCATCCACCACCCAGATGTTCAGCCTCAGTTGGCTGCTAGGGATATTGCCTTTAAGCAATTGCTTGCAAAGTTTGGAGAATCAAGGTTTAATGTGTTCCCAGAAGATTGCTCACTGTCCTGCAGGATATTTGTGCAATATTGCTATGCCAAGGGAACATGTTAACAAATACATGTCTTTATTTTTTTTTTTTTTTTGGAGCATTTCTTCTGTCTGTTCTTTCCCTTTTGGAAGAGAAATGAATTCTGTGCATGTTTTCAGGTTTCTGACAGCAACAGAACTTTTTGAAAGTGGGTGGACAGGAGCTGCACAAACATTTAAATACGCAGCGTCATTTTTCTGCTCTCCATCAAAGTTAAGAACCTGTATCTAAATTTGGCCAGGTTTGTTCATCACTGCTACTGACCCCTGAGCAAATTTGCTTTGACAGGTGCTTTCATGTTTCCTGAAGGCTTAAAAATTACTATAACTGTCCTTTGTTTCATGAGTGTGTCCTGTTGTATCTGCTTATATTTGTAGGTACTTACGTTTTGCCACAGCTTGGCAGTGTTAATTGTTAAAAAGAGCTTCTTCTAATTACAGCAGCAGAAAAAAAACCCTCAGTCTATGCTAAATCCATATGTTTGCCTGTCTGACCTCAGCAGTGCAGTCCCTGGTTGCTTTCCTTGAACTACTTTTTAGCATTCATTCCCTCCCCATCCTGGTCCTATTAATGTTTCAGTCCTCCTTTCTGTGTTGATTCTGTTCTTTGCTTCTCCTCCCTCTTTCCTACTCTTGCCCAGATGATTGAATACAAATTATTTTTGTGCACTAAACTAATGTTTAACACTCACTTTACAGGCTTATTTCTCTTTTCAATGCAATCATTGCCATTTTCTCTGCTTCCTTTGTTCTCACCTTTCCACTTAACTCTCTCCTATACCACCCCCCTTAGTTCCTCTTCTCAAATATCTCTTGAAATGAAAAGACTTTTGACTTCTTGGCGCAGCAAACCAAGACCTCTCCTTTTTCCGATGTGAGACCTGCACCCTGAAAGATTCCCTCGCTTGTCCTGCTGAGTCTGGAAAGTCTGTTCAGAGATGAACAGGTGAAGAGAGATAATGGTGCCGTTTCTTTGCTTGTCTGTAATGGATTTACAGAGGAACCTGGGATGATTTTGGTTTGCACATACCTTACCTGCGAGGGAACAGCTCCGGCCACACAGGGATGACCTTCTTAGTCTCTCAGTCTGGATTAAGGCAATTGCAATCACACCTCATCCAGAACTGTCACACCTTTCTCAGCTCTCATTTTCCTTCCACAGTGTGCAGTAATCAATAGCCTTTCACTGCATATGGTGTTCCTCTGAAGTTTAAGTGCTAATGGTGCCATTTGGCAAGGTGAGCTACATCAGCAATATACAATATAAGCGTAAATTGGAAATTGTTTAAGCTTTCAAATTTGTTTTATGCCATTAGATTTTCTCATGATTCATTTGTCATACTAATTGGATTCTAACATGTACTTTACGTTTCAAAACTTGAAATTATGAAGACTGCATAACAAAGGATGCTTAAGAACAGGCAGATCTCCAAGCTGTGTTTAATTTATAACAGATGAGTAAATGAGGAAGGTGAAGAGTCACAAAAATACCAAGTAACAAAGTGATGCTGCCTTAGAAATCCAATGATTAATTGCAATGATAATAAGAAGAGCGATTAAGTTGATTTATTTAAATCCTCCTGTAGTGTTGGAATAGCTCAGTTGGGCAGGATGCTAAGGATGATTTTTACCCTTGTTCTTCCAACTTTTTAGATCTTTCATCTACTCTTGACTGACTTGACTTTGCACAGGATTACCTGAGGAGTAAATGGAAAAATGTTTCTGCTAGAAATAGAGCAGAACAATAACTTGTTGATTCTCCTCCTGGAAAACAGCAGAAGAGCTGTAAGTCCATGTGAGAAGGGTGTGTTTCTGACTGTGGGAATCTGGCTGACCACGTTAACTTGCAGCAAAGTTCTGTAGAGGATCCTGAGGTCTCCATGGGCCTGAGCCTGTTCCCAACCATGGGCAATATCTTCGTGTACCCTGGCAGACTTCAGACCTCAGACTTTATGTCTCCTTTTCAGTGCAATCATTGCAATTGCATAATCATGAAAACTCAAAGTGTATTTTGCTCTAGTGCTTTGAGACCTGAAAACACAAATCATATATACATCACAGTAGCATTTCATGCTGCATCTTGAAAATGGGTAATTGAATCATAAACTGTTTTTTCAGCCAGCTAGGAAATGGGCAGGCTTGCACTGGTGGCCTGCTAATAGCAGACTTTAGGGTGTGGATGGAGTTTGTTTCCATTGCCCAGGGTGTTATGCCAGTGACTTCAACACCATCTGTTCATTCTTTCCCATTCTTTTATTCTGAAGTGTAGAAGTCAAATCTTAGAGAACAATGTTCCACTGCACTTCTCTGACAGTTGAAAGTACAGCACTGAAAAAACCCAAGGACTATCTCCCCCTTGTTTGGGATAGTCCTTTGTCCATTTTTTGATCTTTTTGTTTTCTCTCCTCTGTCCAGCACGCCCATCTTTGTGTGAAAACCCTTTCATTGAAGAACCCAGCAAAATGTGTGTACACTAAAGTCAGGGGTACATCAACATGCACACATATTAAAAAATAAATTCCCTTTATTATCCACGACGTATTTTTACAACAAGGAATATTTAGCACTTCAAGCATGAATACATAAAAATTTACACAGGTGCTGCATGTTTTGAGACCAGATGGGGCTTTTAGACAAGAGACAAGAACATATTGGATACAGCAAAACAAATTTGCATTTTTTTAAGGTTTTTTTTTTCCCAGTGTGTTATTTCCCATGAATACATCAACGGAGAGTTGTGCTTCTCTTTCTAAACCGAGTGTAATCCAGGCAGCAGATGTGCTGATATCCCCACGTTGCTCTGCCAAAGCAGCGCTCACCGAGCCATATGGATGGATTGATATTTCTGACGTACCAGCTCCAGAGGTATCCAGGCCTTTCCCTATCAGCTGTAACATGACAGAGGAGCAACTGTTTATGGTGGTGATTTGCATAACTCCGGTGTTCATTCTCAGGAGTTGGAATGTGACTTCTGAGCAGCTCTTAGTGAGCAGCAGCTCCTTACCTGGGCTCATCTCAAATCACTGACTCCACAGCGAAGTATTCTCTCCAACACGTGATTGGAAGGAGCTGAGTCATTCAAAAACAACAGCTCTGGGTAATATTAGTCACAGTTTGTATTATAATGATTTCCAGATGAAGGTTCACCATTGTGCAATGTATTATATAGACCGTGTGAGAAATCACAGTCATCTTCTGTTGCGTGAAGGCCTTGTTGTAGGTGCTAAAAAGCTAGAAGCGGAGAAATTCTTCAGCCTTTTCTCAATATTCTGTGAGCAGACTGTCTTTCCCATGTAAACTATTTTAAACAAGGTCACAGTTTCATAAACTTCTTGCACCTGCAGGCTGTTTTGCAAGATTGTTATGGCTTTGACTTTGAAAATATTTTGGAATAGGTATCTTAGGACTTGGCCAATCCTCTCAAGGGGTGGATGGCCAAGGAACCAATTACCTATTGCCACTCAACACACTTTTGCGATCTATCCTATAAAGGTAGTTAGAAAATTATTAAAGCGCTTCGGCTTCCACTTGTTCGTGAGGCTGGACTCTGTGTCGTTTTCTTTGTGCATCTCAGACATAACAGCGACACCCTGTTGCCTTTGTAAAAGCATGGCTCAGGCCTGTTACTTTGGCTAAGCAAAGAAGGACTGTGGGAAAGAGACACAGCTGAATTAAGGGTAGAAACACATGCTGCGTGACCATTGCACGCTCACATCGTGGTGTGTCGTGGGTGGTTGAGTTTTGTTTGTTGTGCTTTAAAACTGTGTAAACTGATAGCCGGCTAAGTGCTTAAAAAGGCCGGGTTTTTGCAATAAAGGACTCTCCTTTGCGCCTGCCTGGGGACTCTGTGTCGCTCATTATTGCAACAGTCTTCCACTTTGGAAGATGGGTTTCTGAGAGGATCACTCATTCCCAGGAACTGGGATTTTATGGAATACTGAAACGTTCCCCTACATTCATAATGTTCCCCCCACCACCCCTTATTCCCAGCTGCAAAAGTCTTTATTATAGGAAGGAGAAATTTAGTTTGGTTTTTTGTCCAGAAGGGCATCACATCTGCTTTCCCTGGTACTGTGGTTCCCTGATTAGCCAGACAGTTTGTTACAGGGCTGTGTCATGAGGGAGTTTTTCCAAGGAAACAACAAACCAGGCCAGAACATTTTTTATCTTAATTTGCCTTACAAATTGCCAGCTCCTCATCAGAGAATGTGAAGAGCTTCATCTAAAAAGAATTTAATTGAACAGATTTTTTAGGAACATGTAATATATACCACAAGAAAGATAAATTTCATGAAATGTTTTGTTTTCTCAGAAACTCATTTTCCCCTGACAAATGGATTTCAGGGGAAATTTTCCAGAAGGCCCTGCTCATTGGTCTGTGTGACTGGGAAAAAAAATGAAAAGCCTGAACCAAGAGAAACAGAGACACAAAAAATTTTGTCAGAGAAGTTAATGTCTGATGGCAGCTGGCAAGGGACATGGCTGGAGTTCCTAGATCTGTTATTTTCCAAGGAAAGCTTACACAGGCACTCACTGTTCTACAACAGTCATGTCTGGTTTTAGGCATTGCTGGAGTCCAGCACATTCCTACAGACTGTTTTAACAGCTCACTTGTAATTTTAACTGAAAAAGCAACACCTATGATCTTAACTTTGGTTTCTAAAAAGCGTAAACTGCAGTCAGGAGTTAAGTTGGGTAATTCTTGACCTGTTGAGGCAATTCATTTAACCTGTTTTAAAAACCCAAAAAACCTAAACAAAACCAACTTTCTGCAAATCCTTTTGACCAGTCTTTGGCTCCTATGTGAAGAAAGGCATACCTTGAAATTTTGAAGTGTTTTTAAAAGCATCTGTGTTTTGAGCCCTTTCATCCGGCGTATCTGCTTACCACTTACTTTATTTTGCAAGAGGACACCTACTATTTGTTTTCATCTTGGGAGACTCTTGCAGCACTGCTGTGCTGCTGGGAACTAGACTCCAGTCTATTTACCTCTTTGATGAACTGAATTTAAAAAGAATGAGAGGCCCTCTTGATGTATGCACACATGTGATCAGAGATTTGGAGAATGCTCTCGATGTCTGTTTGATCACATACGGGTTCTTTGCACACTCTTAAAAAGTAAAAGCAGCAGCAGAGCAAACTCAGAGGAGAACCTCATAATGGCTCAGACTTAAAGAGATCTCATTTTCCTTATTTAGTGAAATCATCCCACTCTAATATCAGTCCTTTTATTTCCCCAGGAGGACTTGGGGAGGTTGTAACAGAGGTGGTTGCTGCCCGTTGCCATGAAACACAGCTGTTTGCAGGGCAGATACCTCTCTGATGAAGGGATTTAATTTTTCTCTATGTGGATGGGATGAAGCGCTCTCCTGCATGTGTCAGAAAGGGCTCTGTGTGTGTGTGTGTGTGTGTGTGTGTGTGTGTGTGTGTGTGTGTGTGTGTGTGTAGGAGGCTGCCTCAGTCATGTTAAATTCATATTAGGTAGCGCTTCCAGAAATGACTGGAAAGTAGAGCTGTTGTTGATCCAAAAGGTCACAGACATTAATAGCCTGCAGAACAATTCCAGGGTGCAGAATTATTCACAGCTGCCAATACACAAAGGAAAAGAATAAAAAAAAACCAAGGGAAATAAAAGGTTTGAAACAATGGCATGTCTCTGTTACAACTGCTGTTATACTTTGGGTTTTTTAAAAACACTCATCTTGGAGGGGAACGGGGGGGTTCATTCTGAGCTGCTTTCTGCTTTCATCTTTTAAACAGCAAGAGGAAATGTGTGTCTTTTTTTCTCTGCTTTTGTTGCATTTAGAAGTTTTTGTGGAAATATGAACAACAGTGAGTCTTGATGAAATGCATGTTCTTCTGACTGAGAATGGCCTTTAAAGGGGGTCCAGTCTTTTTTTTTTTCAAAGGCTTCAGACCAAGACAGAAGAGGTGGAGGGTCAGAAAAGGGAAAGGATGGAAGGGGAGGAAAGCAGTGAAAAGGAAGGGAGGTTGTTGAAGGTTCAGACAAGAATATAGGCTGTTCTTTAGGACTGAAAATATCTTGCCACTCAAAGAAAAATCAAATTCATCTCTTTTTAAGGCTGGTTGTGTACTTGTGGCAGAGGCACAGAAGGGAAATGCGTAGCTCTTGAAAGCCTTTCCAAAAAAAAACGAATGGAAAGCACCAAGAATTTCAAATGGTAAAGTTATGTCTGTGCTCTTCTCCTTCCCTCCTGCCCGCCCACCAAGACTCACAACCCCTCTTATTTTCCTCACAACCACTTGCAGACAGTCAGGGGTTCCAAGCAGGAGACAGAAAATAACAAAACATCTGTGTTTACAGTCAGATATATAGCTGGTAAAATTTGATAGCCCACATAGCTGGTAGCCAGTGCTAGGCATGATTCTCTTCTATGTACACTGGCATTTATTATGCCAACAAAGTCAAGGATCAATCATTTTCACCCCTGCTGCTGACAGATCAGGTGTAGGCTTACAGCAAGGGAGGAATCGGGCAGATCAGGAGCAAGGTCTATTATTCTGATTACAAATCACAAAGTCTTTGATTTGCTGAGTAAAATAGGAACAGACATTTTCTCTTTTTCCTTTCTGACTGAAAAATGGAATTACTGCTATATTTTTATCCACCCTTTCCCTTCCCACCATCATTGCCCTCCCCTTTAATACAGATCAATAATTCTGTCCTTTCCAGCAGATATTTTCAAAACTCCACCAGTCTGCACTCACCCTGTAAAAGGAGAAAGCCCTGGTCTTTATCTGCATCCTCTTAATCTGACAAGTACACTCCCTGACTGTTTTTATGTGTGTTCCTCCACTGTTCCTCCTACAAAGAAATCTTTACAGGGATGGCTCAGGAGACAGCCAATGGACTGTAACACCTTTCCCTTCTACATTTGCTTCCAGCAGTGATTATTGTCTTGTGCTGCTCTGGAGAAGTGAGTTCTCTTCATGCTCCTGGCGGATAAGTGTCTAAAGAATAGGATTCACGGCACTCACGGAGGGTAGTTAATGGTAATATGTGGAACGGGAGCTGATATTAGCTGTCTAATGCTCTGAGATATGTATGGACCAAGTGCCCCTTCCTGGAGGTATTTGGGTTGCATAAAACTCAGAAGGCAATGGAAAAGGATTGCATGAAGTTTGTAATTTTTTTTTCTATCCTTACACCGTACCTGTAGGTGCTAAAAAGCTAGAAGCGGAGAAATTCTTCAGCCTTTTCTCAATATTCTGTGAGCAGACTGTCTTTCCTATGTAAACTGTTTTAAACAAGGTCACAGTTTCATAAACTTCTTGCACCCGCAAGCTGTTTTGCAAGACTGTTATGGCTTTGACTTTGAAAATATTTTGGAATAGGTATCTTAGAACTTGGCCAATCCTCTCAAGGTGTGGATGGCCAAGGAAAAAGTTACGTATTGCCATTCAACACACTTTTGTGATCTATCCTATAAAAGTAGTTGGAAAATTATCAAAGCGCTTCCACTTGTTCATGAGCCTGGACTCTGTGTCGTTCCCTTTGTGCGCCTCGGACGTAACAGCGACACCACATTTGAGGTGTCTGTGAATCGGCAGAGCGCGGTGTGCTGTTAATAATCCCAGCACACATGGAAGCATGAATTGGCCTCTAACGAGTGTAACAAGGTCTTTCCATATTTGTGCAGAGACTGAATCATCTGGTGTGTGCACCCTTAATCAAGAACTTTTCCTAGGAATTTGCAATCAGATGCCTACATAAAAAAAAAACAAAACAAAACAAACCCACAAAAACCCAAGCAACTCCTCCAAGCTAAAATAGCTAAAATAGATGTTACTGTTGATAAGAAAATGCAATAGCTCATAATAGTTTAGCCAGTGTTCCTGCTATAAATAAGGCCCAAGCAGCGTACATTAGTTTGTCCAAACTGTTGACATGACACACAGAATCAAATAACTGCCACTCTGAATGAAAAGGGGAAGGAGATGAAAATCCAGCCCAGCAAATCCTTTTTCTTCTCAGGGAGGGAAAGTAAGAATCCGTATTCCTATTAGGTGCCTGCTACTGATGGAAACTCTCCCATCCTGCCCTTTTCTTTCCTCTGGTCACTGGTAATATAAACAGCCAGGGAATCTGAGATGGGCTTGATGGGGAATTAGATCCCATGTAAATGTTGTCAGTGTGCTTGCCTGACTCCGAATATCAGTTCATACTTGGCAAGGTGGGGAAGAAGGCTGGAGAATTTGCATTTAGCTCCTATTCAAGTGGCTGCTGTTTGCTGGAGCATTCATTGGAGTTGTAGTTGTGTGTGTGGAAGGGACGTGCAGTGTGTGTGTGTGTGGCAATCTCGGATGAAGATGGTTACCATCTAAGGAGCTAAGGAATATTCAGGGATGGCAGTCAACCCTAACATTTAGCTTATGTAAATTATGACAAAGAGAGTTCAAAAAAATCTGTCCTCTGCATCATGCTTCCACTAAACTTGGTGTGGGGTGTGTGGGTACAGACATCAAGGATCGAGTAATAGTCATCACTACAGCAGTGGAGATTTCACCACGGCTGGCAGTTAAATCTATTGATGCAAAAAGTTATAGAAATATTTCTGATAATTCAACTGCCTCTGTAAAAGTTCCAAAAACATGCTCTAAAACGAAGGGTTTTGGTTTGGTTGCCTTTTTGTTTGTTTGTTTGTTTTGTTTTGTTTTTGTAGTAACTGAGAGCGGATTCCAGGGGACAGATCCTGTAGCAAATAGGCTTAGGTAACCCTGCTCAAATGTCAGTGATCCAAGTGCTGCACTTGGTGTTTCATGAAGTGAGTATGTGCCCAGGCTCGGAGTGCACCAGATGTTCCTTGGGATGGCAGGAATCTCATGCATTTGATATGGCTCTACTTTAGCTACTGCACAAGCTATTTTTAACTTTTTACTTCATATTTATCTGTCATTATGTCAGAAATCATAACAGTCCTGGTGTCACCACTCCAAGCTCCAGACTCAGCAGTCACAAAATTCTGATGCTCTGTTTGCCTGATCTCAGAGACAGTGGGTAAAGAAGCCCTGAGGATGTGTAGGCACCACTCACCAGGAGCAACGGGGATTGCAGAGGCTTTTTCTGCAGCAGAATTTCCTCCTCAGCATTTAAACAGGGGCAAGGAAACTGGTGAGATTCAAATGTACAGTCCAGCTGTGCTGCAAGCTTTCCTGGCAATGCTAGGACTTGATTTGCTCAGTCCGAGAAGAAAAGTCAGATTTTTAAACAAGAAAACCCTAAAAAATTCTGGTCCCCAGTCTTTTCATGCTAGTGTCCCATGAAGTTCACAATAAGAAAGACAGAAAGTAAAGACAGGAAAGGCTGTGACTTACTTTTTCATATGTTACTGCATCCTGTCTTTCCTTGTCTCACAGAAACCACGAGTGTTAACAAAATTCGGAGAATGCAGAGCCTGACTGGTTACATCCACTGTTTTCTCTCCTGCTTTAGGCTGTCATGCAAGTCTTTTGTGACAGTGCTTCTGAGAAACATAGGGAGGGACAAGACTTAGGCAATGTTTTTTATGTTGAAGTTTCATTGAAGTTCCAGCTTACTTGGGTTTGAAATTCACACTAAAGACAATCTGAGAAGAGACAAAGGCATCTGTTGCTTACTGTCAGTATTTCATTCTCATTCAAATCATTGCAGGACATGTTTAAAACTCAGCCGACATCTTCCTGAGGTGTTGACACTGCTTGATACTTCCTCATCTCTGTGAGATTAATAGAGGGGGAATACTGTATTTTTTCTTCTCTCTGGCACTTTGCTCCAGCATTTCTGTTTTTGGAAATGTAGAGCATCAGGCTGAGCCACTGGAAGACGTGGTGCAAGTATCTTGGGAGCACCCGCTCTCCATGAGACTGGCTTTGAGAAACAACATGGTTTGGAAATTGATCTGTGTATAAGACACCATCTGAGGCATGGGAGGGTTTGCACAGCATGACAGGGGTTTTGGTTCTCATGACAAACAGCCTCCTTTTGCAGCTACCATGCCCTGGCTCATTTTCAGGAGCTGCACAGCCAAAGGGCTCTGGGGGAGCACCCTGCAAGGCTGACCTGGCCAGGGACTCCTTCCCTCACACACAAGCTTGTGTGGCCTCACTCCTGCCTTATCCTGGCAGAGCCAGGAGCCAGCACCCAGGAATTCCAAACATCCCTCCTGGCCATGCAGAACAGGGGGTTGGCAGAGGAGAAACATCTTTCGGAGGCTGTCCTTGTGTGCAGGCGCTCTCCGAGATGGGTGACCTCAGGGAGACTCTGGAGACAGTAAAAGGCAGAAAATCTTTCAACTGGTGCCATTTAATAATGAAAACACATTTCAGCTCCTCATTTGCAGCCACATGGATGGGCTGCCAATTCCACTTGAAAAAGAAATCTTCCAGAGAGGAAGAATTAACTGCTATTTTTGAAAGAGTTTTGCTACATGAGCTGTGACAAACTGACAGCACTATAAAGCTATTTATAGATCCGTAGTTTCAGACCAGGATGCTCAATAAAGGCTGATGAAGTAGATTTATTATGTGAATTTAAGTTAACTTATGCAAAGGTATTGTTTCTCTGGGAAATCTGGTTCTTTTTTCCCTTTTATTAAGTAGTCCTTCCAAGCAATACTTTGGCACCTTCTCCAGCCCAATGGGAATGAGGAAGGAGGAGATGCCCTTGATGCTCCCTTTGGCACTAAATGGGAAGTCACACACTGATGAACTAAGGGTGAAGAAAATCTCTTTGTAGAGTCCTGGTCCTCATTAGTGTTTATACATCCTCTTTGGCTCTGCTACTTCCCACATAGTGACTACTGACACATTCCAGTTACCTTTCCTGAGGTCAATAAACATTTCTCTGGTTCATTTTGGGAATAGAAGCAGTGCGAATTTTCACTGTTTTCCTCCTCTTTTTTTCTCTGTCAGCGATGAGACTTAGCCCATCTTCCTACTTTCAGTGCTTTGGTTTGATCACTAGACAGTGTCCATCTCATTCAGCTGCCAAAATATGCCTCGTTGAAGATCTGCATCCCTCCTGTTCTTGAAATCAGACACACTGGACTTGCTCTGCTGCTTTCCCAGAGCTCAGTTGATCCTGGGAACAACAAGGGAAAGTTGTGCCACTGGCAGCAGTACACATCTGCTGGCAGGGACTGTGGCTGTGTAGGCATCCCTGCTCCTCACCAGGATGCTGCACGCCAGGGTGGGGACGAGCTGCTTCTGCTGGAACTGCCCCAGTGCGCAGTCAGTGCCTCCTGCATCCGACGCAGCATGCGTGTAAAAGCTGCAGGGTTTGTGGGTTGGGCATTTTGCACTGAAGGTTTTGCCCACAGGTGCAGAAATAATGTCAATTCTTTCAGGAAGACATGTCTACAGCTGGGAAAGTGGTAAAAAATATTATCTTAAACGTCTAAACGTTGGGCAATTTACTAATAATGAGATATATTTGGTATGTTGGCCCACAGCTTTTTCACACCCAAGGCTTGCTGTGAGTATTACACTTCTTCCAGTGTGGCAGTGCAGAATAAGACATTATTTCTTCTAAGTGTGTAGATATAAAAAATAAAGGTCTTTTGGCAAAGGAATGCCATGCTATTCAGCAAAGAGCTACAGCAAACCACTTACTCCACCACAGAAACCTAGCAAATGTGTTTCTCAGCAGAGGAATGTATCTTGGTAAACTAAATCGTTTGCCCGGCACAGATGCAGCAGTGATTAAGAAACTAGAAAGCTGTATAGCTGTGTCTGTTTACACGGGTCAGAGGGGCTTTGTTCGGTGTGGCTAATTAGGTTGATTCTCGGAAATTTAGAGGCAACAGGAAAAGAATGCTGGGAGGAGCTGTGATGACAAGGGATACTAAGGAAAAAAATCCCCTTTGAATGGGTTGTCAAGTATTGGAAAAGACTGCTCAGGGAAGCAGTTGAGTCACCATCCCTGGAGGTGTTTAAAGACGTGTAGATGTGGCACTTAGGGATGTGATTTAGGGGTGGCCAGGTTAGTGGTTGGACCAGATGACTTTAAGGGTCTTTTCTAAGCTAAATGGTTCTATGATTCTGTGACAAGAGTAACAGTAACTGGGAAACTCTGCTGCACTATCACATCTTTCTTTTGGTTGCCAAGTAATTGGTTTTTCATAAAAAGTTCACAGTGTTTGCCTGAAGTCTGTGTACAAACACAGGAAAAGTCCTTCGAAGGCTCCCTGGAAGGGCAATTTGGATATTTTGTTGTTACTAAAACCCTCCTGACTGAGTTTATGCTGGCATGTACAGGCCATTCAAAAAGATACCTTCTAACAGCAGAAAACCTTCGCACAAGGGAAAAATCAGTGTAAAACATAATAAAACCTGAATTGTAGGGGGGAAAAAAAATCGCAGAAAGATTTGTTTTGTCCATTCAAATCAAAGATTTGTATCTGGCTTTGTGTATAGCTCCAGGCATCCCAAATTTTCCTTTTTAAAAATCCTACCAATTGGTACAAAGGAGATTGAGCTCTTTGCAACAGGAGAACTGTATGAGTAAAGAGTTATGTGAGGCTCCCCGAGTCCATCCTGCCAGAGATATGACAGGGCAGCCCCCCGGGTGAGTGTGTGCAGAGCTCTTTGATAAATGGCCTGAATTTGTGGGGAGCCAGCAATAAAAACTGGCAGATTTACATTCTTTTGAGCACTCAAGCAGTCACCACGGAATACGTCCAGCTTAAAGCATTTCAAAATTCATGAGCCAGAATCCCAAAATCATTGTGGAGTTCGTGTAAAGTAATGATTAGGAAAAAAAAGTTGTGATCCTTTGCTTTCTGATGCTTTAATCTATATTTAACCACACTTTGTTTGCTTGTTTTCCACTGACCAGCTGCAGCTCGTCATGAGGCTCACAACTCTCACATTAACACCCAATTCTACCAGAATAAGATTTGAAAATGTGAGTGCTCATGGTGAAACCCATGAAAAAGTACCACTGGTCCTCTCCAACACTTTCAAGAAGAGATTATGCGCTGTTTTGAGGACCTAAACTCCAGAGTCAACCCCCAGTTTTTGCAGTGTGCCTTATTCTAATCAGTAAGACATTCATGTTTTTCACTTTTGCCTCAAGTTTGCTGCGCAGTCTTCATCTCCCTTGCGACTGCCAGCCCGGGGCTGGAGATGTCACTGCTGCATTTGACCTAGACAGGTGCAGAAATTTCTGTACTAATCTTGCCACTGGCTTTTCAGCCAAAATCGACCAGGAGTCCATAACCATCCAGACTGGGAAAAGTGAGACGGATTCCGTTTGTGCCCAGGTCTGCAGGACATGAGCTGGCTGTATGCATGTCCCGGCTCAGCGTGAGCGCAGCACTGCCGCTCCCCGCCCGCATTACCGCCAGCTCTCACTTGGGGGCCACAGATCTTCAGTTTAGCAGCTCCTGCCTCCGCCGGATTTATTCCCTTGGAAAGGGAGCGGGATTGCTCTCTGTCTCGCGGCAGCATTAATTTTCAAACAGAAGGCAGGGTGATCAATAATCTATTCTTCTGGCAGTTTTACTTAGTTTATTCCCATGTCAGATATTAGTTTCCTCAGCAATTTTACCACCTGCGGGGTCGATGTCATCTATGCAGTCTGGCACGACCATTGGCCTGTCCCTAACTCTCAGGTGTCACACCAGTCTCCCTGAGCCACAGCAGAGCTTGGCACGGTAGGTGAGATTAAATAATGATGAGCTGCATGTGATTGGCCATCCCTGAACTAAGCAATCATTTGTGATTAATCCCAAAGCATTCAGAAAATGCAGATGTTTCCATCTACCTGTACAGCTCTGTTAAGTTAGGGAGCTGCAGGAGCTGAACCCAGCAGTTCTGCTTGCTACAAGCTGTGTTGTGGCATGTTACTCATTTGCTGAAGGAACTGAAAGGTCAGATTTTGAGGTCCTTGTTCAGAAAGGTTAAATACAAAAGGCCTCCCTAGTAAGAACACAGGTTTAGTTGTTGTTTCAGCGCAAAAAGGGATATTGTCAAAGTAAAAGCACCTGAAACTAATGAAATGAAGGGCTTAAGGTCATGAGTCTATTTTCCTTATTCAGAACAAAATTAGCAAAAGTTGCCAAACAGACCAAGAAGGATTCCTTTGCAACCACCTAAAGCAAGGGCTGTGCCTGGCAGAGGAACTGCATGTACATCTGCCTTTCCAGCTCTGACCAAGGAAGCTGTCTGTCCCTCACGCTAGGTCTCTCCTTTAATACTGTTTAAAAACCATAGAACATAATGTAATTTTGTACTGTTAAGCAGCAGCAGGCAGACAATGAAAGAAAAAATGGGCAGTCTCTAAGCTCTCAGAACAATCCCATTTTTGTGGCAGATATTCTCTGTATTTCTCTTTCTCTCTTGTTTTTCAAGTATTTATGTACATGGAAGAGGAACCTCTGTTTCCTGAGAGATCATCTGTCCCTGCTGCTTATACTCTGTTTGATGTCATGATCTTGGTTGCTGTGGAAATGATTAAGCTGTCATCAACACATTCAGATGGGGAATAAGCTCTGGGAGAAGATGATAAACATTCTTTCTTTTATGCAAATGTGTGCAGTTAAGAATGGCAAACAAACAAACAAGCAAAATATAGAGGCAACCTCCCTTTCCCCTCCCAATTCACTATTCAGACTGAGCACACTGTTTTAAATAAGCACATTTGTCCCAGGGGGCATCAGATTGTGCCTAGGAAATGTCACCCACTGCTGTGGAAGAGGCAGAAGGGAGCCAGAGGCCAGTGAAGGTCTCCTCATCCCTTTGGCTTGATGTTGGAGTGCACTATGTGCTGGAAGAGAGACAGGCCCTGAGGATCAGAGAGAGGGCCTCTGTCCTGGGCCCAGAGGTGACCCTGGGAGTGCATCCAGGTCACTGGAGATAGACTGAGAGAGGATTGTGTGTTTATGGACAGACTGGGCCTATGAGAAGTGTTAATTGTAGTTTGTGGCCTTCTAGGGCATTGTTTGCCTATTACCATACTAGGTAAAATCTGTGTAATACCCCAGGTGATTGGGGGACACTGTGGTGAACATCTTTCCTGTTTATATGATGTGATATCCTGTTGGGTGCTGGTATTTAGGGAATTCTGACTGCGCAATAAACGGCTTTGCCTTTCTCCATCTGATGAGCAAAGTCCTTGCCTGTGCGTCATTACTGTAGCTTGAAAGGGTACAGTAATTCCAAAGAATTTTACAGAAATTCCAAAGTAGATGCCAGAACCCCTTTAGTCCTGAGCTTTGAGCAGGTCATGACAGGTGCAATAAGTTGCGCAGGTAAGTAAGAGTAGCACCTTTTTTGTGAGTGCAAACAAATATGCAACAGGCAGAGCACCAGAGCTGTGTCCTCTGCCCTTAAATAGCTGCCCAGGGTTGTGTTAAGCACAGCAAGTCACAGTGGGAAAAGTGATACTCCCAGACATTAGATGAGGTTATATCGACTCAGGAAAATGAAATGCCTCCCAGAAGTATCTTCAGATTTAATTAATATGTGTTCAGAGTAGATGGCTATTCTCCAAAGAGGACTGGTGTTAACCACCACCTGATTGCATCTGGAATTGCACGGGGGATTTTTCAGTGTTTGGTGAATATAGATGGGGAGCGGGTCACCTAGGTTGTGTATTTGTAGGTGTAATTAGAAAGACAAACTGTGTGGGGAGAGAAAGTCAACAATGATCCTGATGATTAGTTTAATACTGCTGTGCACGTCTGCTGTGTTCTTTGAAGTCTGCAGTGCTCCTGTCTCAGTGGTGGGTGTAAATACCTTGCAGTAAGTCAAAGCCAGCTGCTATGACTTTCCAGTCTTGGCAGCACTAATGTCTCAAACATAGTCTATATTCAGGAAAGGGTCAGAAAATGCTCAAGAGGAAACAAAGTAGGGGTTGTTTTCTCATTGGAGAACTCTCCTAAAATTTTGGGGCTTTTTTTCAGGATCTCCTGGACATAAAGTGCAAAGCCTTTAGCTGCTCTTTACCTTCAGCTAAAATTATATACACAGCATAAGGAAAAGTTGATATGTGACTAAGCTGCTCTTATTCAGACATCAATAGGACATCATAAGGCATCAGGGTTATAAAGGTTAAGGGTGACACCAGGAAAACCTTTGTTGAACTTTTAAAATAATTCCTGATGCTTCCAGAAATGTGTTGAGGGAGTTTCCACTCAAGAAATATGTGCTGCTTCCTTGTTCTTTCTGATAACAACTTCTCAGAGAGGGCACGGCCTGACATGTTTTGAATCAGGGACTTCACTCTCTTTTATGGTGCTGTGAAACGGTGCAGAGAATTCATTTTGGATATAATTTTTGTTTCCTGATGCTGTTCGGGGGCATTATGGGAATGTTTGGGTCCCAGGCTTTAAAAACCCACCTACACCTTACTCTTTTCCCTCACTGAACATTTTTAAGACACCTCCACAGTAACTTTTTAAATGGCAAAATGTTGTATTGCAGAGTGAAAATAAGCCCATGCACAAAGGGGAAGGGGTGAAACTAAACGTCGCACTAGGTTATTCCTTGCATTTCTAATCCATAGCACGCAGTACTGTAACATCTGAACTCCTGCCTCTCTCCAGAGGGGAAGGAGACAGATTGTATCAATGTACTGTAGAATATTGACACTTGTCCATCACGCTCTTCAAACACATTCCCATGCAAATGCACAAGAGCAGCGAGAGAGAGAGGAATGCAACCACACGGGCTCAGGGGGGGATCTCAACGCCCTGATCCAGAACAGCACCTCATTTTCTGGTGCCAGCTCCTGTGCATTTCTCTCAGCACAACTCCTCTGTACAGCCACGTGGAGGTGAATTCTTCCTCCTTTGTACGAATATGCAGTTCATACACACACACACACCACGGAGACGGTATTGCCCAGTTACCAGGCATGTCTGACTGCAGACATGAGAAATACGTTCTCATTAAATAGCAAGACAAGGCAAAGTTTCCTTTCCTTTGTTTTTGACAGGGGCTGAAAACAGATTTAATCTTGGATTTAGTCAAAAGTGCAAGGCTCTATCTGCCTTCTTGTTTTATGCTATACAGTCTTTCCTCTTGCAAGTTTTACAGCTGCGTAATTCCACTGACTTCAGGGGAATTCTTATTTACAGCAAGAGAGGCAGCAAAGTCATTCGCAGTGATATGTGAGAAAGCCAAAGCGTACAAGGTGGGCTTCTCCTCAGGAACTGATGTTATTCCATTAGAAACATCACGGGGATTTCTTACACGGCCTCCTTGTTCCCACTGCCTTTTAAATGCTGCACTGCAGTTCTTGGTTTAGCAGTGGGACACACAGCACTTCCTGTGGCATCCTGGAGAGCCAAGAGGTGTCACTGGCAGGCCAGTGAAGGACAACAGGAGAGGCTTGGTCCCTTGGCAAGGCTACAAAGTGCCTTATGTTTTAAGGACAGAGGCTGTCAAACACTGCACAGATATGCCTCAGAATTAATACATTAGCAGTTAGCACAAAAGGTCCTTGTCCATGACTAGGAGATGTGGTTACAGAAATAATGCAAATATTGATAGCAATTAATCATGGGACTCTCAGTGTAGTTTCCCCTTATCCTTTTTCTTCCTTTTTTTTCTTGAGGATTTCTTTTTTTCACAATGTCATTTCTTTAAAAAATCAGTGGCTTCCATGATAAGTCTTTGCACTTGGAAATTTTATCTTCATCGTCCTTAGTCCAGTTGTTTAGTTCTTGGGGGTACGAAGACTGCCCTATGTAATGCATGCTTCACATGTTTTAGAAACTATTTAGTAGATGAGTTCAGAAGCAGAAGTTCACAAATTGGCAGGGAGAATGGTCATAGCAACCCCATCCAAGGGGCTGAAGGCATGTGGGTCAGTTTTGGTGGAGTGACTTAGGCGAAGTGGGGTTCTTTGGGGGGGTTGCAGACCTCTCACATTCCTCTCCTGGCTAATGTAAGAGCAAGTTTGCTACAAAAAGTAAGAGAAAAGTGCTGCTGACACCTAATTCTGTGGAGAGTCCATGGCCATTGGTCACTTAATCACCTGTCAACACCTTGCCAAGTGGCAGGGGAAGGTATTGTTTTACACCTGTGGGGGAGCTCAGCAAATTTTCTCTCAGAGGCTGCATGCTCCCAAGGAGAAAATATTTGCAGTGTCAAATCCTGTGTACCAATTACTGTCTAAGTCCCCTGTCCTGTGGGTGTGGTTTGGGCTGGCTGGCAGTTTTTCAGTGCCCCAGCACCCCTGCTCAGAGCAGTGAGCGTGGCTCAGATGGCCGGACTGTCCACAGCCCATAAGTCAGGTGCACCTTCTTCCTGCTTTTTGCAGCATAGCAGAGGTTTGATGGATTGCCTTTGGTTCACGCAGTAAACATATCCCATTAAAATCAGTCTTCTGAATCTAATGTTTTTCTAATAGATTGCTTTCCTCACATCTCAACATATTTAACTCCTACTAAAGAGTTCAGGCCTCTTGGGAGGACTTCCTGTTATTTGGCATCTTCTTAGCCTGAATAGAAACACAGATCTTACAGGGACAACTTCCTCTGTACTGGAGCGGTGTTGTCAGATGTTATTCATGCCCTGAAATGGGAGGTTTAATCATGTCTCCTCGTTCTGAGAATCAGATTGAAGAGATAAAGAGCTTATCCCTTTTCCCTTGCTGCAGCCTTGCATTCCTGAGCACTGTCTTCCATGTGGGCTCCCGTTACCCGGCACCAGAGGCAAAGCCTTGCAGCAAATGCACACCAGAGGGGCCATGTCCCGGCTCTGCTGGAGCCCTGCGGGCAAGCAGCTGGCACAGAGCCACTGTTCCTCTTCCTCTCCTCCTCCCTTGCTGGAAAAATACCCACTGAAATCCATGTCTAGCAGAGGGTTGGTGCCTGGACTACCAAGACGTAGGGCAAGGGAGATGGATTTCTAAAATACAGCCAGGAGGCAGATAGGGGCTTAGATAAGATGTAAAATTGTTTGACATCTGGGTTGGGGCTGAGGGACCTTTAGCAGCACAGTGCTGGGGACTGGCAGAGCTCAGCAAGTGCTGCTGTGTTCACCCTTGGTTCTACCATTCCCTCCGGGTAAGGAAAGAAATGCCTCAGGTGAGGGACTGGGAATCTCAGTGGCTAATCCGAGAGAGAGAGACATCTAAGAGCACTGTTCTCTCTGCTGCACTCAGAGCTCAGCCATCATCCTGGGCAGGTCCTACTGCTCCAGGCTTCAAAAGTGTTGTTTGTTTGTTTGTTTGTTTGTTTGATTTGAAGAGAAACCTAAAAGACGTAATCACCATACTTCGTCTATCTCTGTTTTAAGCAGCAGCACAGATGAGTCTATTACACCAATCCCCCTCAAAGTATGGAGCTTACAAGAGAGTTAAACAATTATCTAACGATTTTTTAATCACAACAAAGTTAATTCCCTCCCTTCAATTTCTTCATTAAAGCAGTATTTTTCTTTCCTGGTTTACTCAGGTTTACTCTGTGCTGATGTACTGTTTATCTAGATTTCATCTCCACAGGGCTACCTTGCTGCTCTGTAAGTATGTCTAGCAAGCGAGTATTTATCCTGAGATTTAATGTTTTGAAGTCTGAATCATCAAACCACAGCTTCCATGTGTTCAGTGTGGCATCCTAGCCCCGTCAGTGTTACGCATGCTTCACTCCAGGCAGCAGCTCAAACGGAAAATAGATTATTCAGACTGAAAGTCAGAGAACAGCAAGTTTTCAGAGTTGCCAGAATTTGATTATTCATTTATGCCTTCACAGAGGTAGCATTCTGAGGGACAGTTTTCATGCAAATACTGTCTCCTTCAGAGTCCTGGGGGCTTTTATAGCTCACCTTCTTCCAGGTGAAAAACAATGCACTTGGTTTCTATATGTAATAAGGAAAACAGAAAGAGTGATATTAAAGAGGAAGAAGATGGAAACCACAGAAGATCTCAGGATGAAAAAAAATTATGAATTTTAAAATGAAGCTCCAGATGTGTGTTCGTTGATTAAGTAGCATATATCTTGAGAGCCAGGAATTCATTGTTTATGTGCAGATCCAGAAATGCTGAGATGAAAATCAAGAGATTGCTTAGCAAACACCTCGCACCAGGTTCAGCTCCAGTCCGTGGATTTGGTGTTATTATCTGTTTTGGTGTCAGCGTTTGAATCAGATGCTGAATTTTTTGGCTGTTATTCCACAGGAATCTGCTGCGTGAGCAGTGTGGAGGGGGGGCACACGGTTGTGCAGCCTGGTGGGTGTAGACAGCAGTTTGATCATGCTAAGGAGAGATTCAGGTGGCTGCAATGACACAACTCTAACCAGCTCCCAGCTGATTCCACACTCCAGAATCCCCCAGGTGCATGAAGATGCAGTGGGGTTCTGGAGTCCCACTGAGCATTGTGGTGGTTTCTCTCCTTTCCCCTTATTGATGCTGTGACTTTGACAGTTTCATCAAGCACCAGAGAGATCTCTGATGGGCAGGGGAAAGCAGAGGAACTCCAGAGGTCCTTATGGAAATGATTCAGATCCGTATGCTATGCCTGAGTTCATTCTGGATCTGGTTTCCCTGTCTGAATGATGCACAGGTAAGTAACAAGTATCTCTCTAGAACCCAGTTTATGCAGGCAAAATCTGAGATTATGATGCTGTCCTCCTCCAGAAGGCAACTTGAGAAAAAGAAAAGAACCAACCAAACCCCAGCCTTATAATAAGCAGATTTTTTTTTTTTATAATACCTTGATTTGCCATTCATTCTTTCCCAGTTTTTGGTTGAACACTTTACCATCCACACATATTTTAATTTAAAGTTATCTATTTGCCTGCTAATTTCTTTGCAAAAATCTTTGCAAGAATTAGAATCGTATTATTACAGATGCTGGTTAGTGGCATAGTTTCTCAAACTGAATAACTTTGTCCTTCTGACTGAATCTATCTTCTGACTCAAGGCTATGTGTAGCTGCAGTTGAGAAAGCAAAAAGGAAACTAGATTCCACCGATTATTTCAATGTAACTGCTAAAATATACAGCTAGAAATCAAGGGAAAAGCTTTCATTTTCTTCAGAGATACAGAAATCAGATACAAAGAATGAAAAGGTACTTTTCAGCTTTAAATGTGCTTTTTCTGTTCTGATGCGTCACTTGACATATGTCAAAATGATGTAACTGCAGTGGAATTCAAAATCAGGGAGCCACTGAGTGGTTTGGTACAGCAGTAATTGTTTCCTTTCCAAGTTCTTATGGATAATTATCATGAGTGACAGCAATAACTTTTAGTGGAAGTGCCAGAAGGGCTGTATCATGACCCTCATTAGTGGTGATGCTGGACTGGTGAGGTTCCGTTCGAAATGATACAGTGTAATTGCTGTTTACCCCAGTGGGTGTGCAGGACAGCAAATCGGGAATAAAACGCTCAAGAGAAAAAGGGGGGTTTTTTTTGAGCTCACATTCTGTTTAACAGAAAGATTGCTTAGAACAAGAATCCACAGGCTCCTGGATCAAGCTCAGTGCTGAGCAGAATAAAAATCTCGATTGAAAACTGGAATTGCAGTTCTCAACCATATGCTGATCGTTGCGTTTTAAAACCAATTCCACCAAAAAAATTCCTTAGATGGAGCCACTCCTGCGACGGACAGCACTGGTTGCACCTGAAAGCTGCAGAGCTCTGAGGTCAGCACGGTACCTGCCCACTTCTCCCTGCTGAGCTCTGGGAAGGGCTTTGCACTCTGGAAAAGCCTTGCGGAAGGAGGTGCCCCTAAACCACTTTCTCAGGAAGCCTAAAAGTCAGCACCTGTCAAATACAGGGAAAGAGAAATCTGAGGCAACGTGCTTGAGGCCATTAGGAGCCCACGACACAGATAAAACAACAAGAATTAACAGTGCTGAAAGCAGGATTTATCTTACATACAGGGTTAAAAGTGGCAATAAACACGCCGTTTCCCAGACTGACTGAATAATTGGATGAAGTGATCAAGTGAAGAGGACGAAAAACTCGCTATGCGTCAACGTTCTTCCTAATCAGTGCAGATTCATTACAGCTGGCTCCAAATTACACTGCATTGAGTCAGGTGATCTTGTTACTCTGTTGCTGAGGGGACCTGCAATTAGGACCTAGGGCAATATATTGGGCCTTTTAGTGTATTTTTAAGAACTATGTGGTCTTCTGCCACACTGCATGCCTGGCTACATGCACAGATATTAAAGTTGCATTGAGGAGAAGGCAGCACTGCTGCAACAGGTGCAATCAATTCTGCTGATTATTTTAGTTCTTAGGAATTTGCTGGTTCTTTTGGGTGAAAGGTCGGGGTGGAGGGGAAACAGCTGCACCTTGTTAAGTAATTAGTGGATTATGATTAGGGGAGGAGATGAAAAGCCAGTAGAGCGCCTGCCTGAGGGCTGGTGTTGGCAGGTGACTGGGAATGGGTGAGTGCTTTTTTTGGATGCTTTCTGGAGTTTGTCTGTCTGGCCCTGTTTTTTTCTCTTTGTTTAATAATGCCTAGGTAATAGGCTAGAGATATTTACCAAGTGTAAAGTATTGCTGTGAAGGGGCTGAGAGTCTAGGGCCTATTTTTCTTTCCTCTGGAGAGAAAGCTGCCTCCTCCTGTAATGGGAGGATCTAACTGCTGATGCTAAGTGTTGCTGGGTTGGCTTGCTGGAGTCGGTATGATGGCAGCCTGCCTGTGTTCAGGAAGGTCTGGGAGCCTTTGTTTTGCTTTTTCACTGTGAAAAATGTAGATTAGCTTGTGGCTTCTTTGTACAGACAAGTTGTGCTCCCTCCCTCCTCTTCCATGGTGGCTTTTCTTTTCACCCTGGAGTTTTCCCAATCAGCAGTGACTGTACTGGGCTTCTCAGCCCCAAACCATTGCCATTTCCAGGGCTGCTGGGATGAGAGAAATGAGATACAGCACTAGCTGTGATCCTGTGAGCCATCTTTGGTTTCTCAGCACACTTTAAACTTCTGCTTGTGTTTGAAAACACATCTTGGCAGACTTGTGAGGAGCAGGGGCTGCCTCAATAGGTGGAAAATATTGCCCATTTGGAGCTCTCCATCGCAGCATCCCTGAGCACCCTGGACTGCTAACACACTAACTGGGTTCCATATGAGTGCAGCTTTTCCGCATGGAGATTCAGGAAGCATAGCATGAGCGATAATTAGAAGAGGTTAAGAAGCAAGATACAAGGAAACTGGTGTTTCTGTCTAATAATGAAACATGGAGTTTTAAACATTCAAACATTAGGATTCTAGTTTAAGGTTAGCTTTGTTGAAATTAGTTAAAATAGGTCTAATAAGCATACCCAGCTGGGGTTAATTAAGAAAATTAATGATTAGCTAGAAAGTGAGGCCTGGAATAGGTTTTCAGATGTAAGTAACTGATTGCTTGTTATCTTATATTTGTTCATCTGTGCTTATAATGAGAAACAGACAACACTGATTAATAGATCTAAAGAAATTTAGACAATTACTGATTTTTCTATTTGAAAACCTATTCAAACGTAATGAAGGGAGAAACTGGAGGTCCTCCAAGAGCAACATGTATTGTCAAAGTGAGGTAGAGGAGTTTTACTTCATCACTTGCGGCCTTTCCTTAAATCACAGACCACTGATTCAATTCAAGGAAGCAACGACGCATGTTTAATGACTTTGCAGCTAATTACCATACAGAGCGGAGAATGGGAGGTGTCAATGTTATAAATATGCATTTGTATTTTGAATATTTAGAGCCTTTGTATATAAATAGACTTTGTATTGTTCTGTGTTTTCACACTGTCTATTAGGGAACCATCCCATGCGGGGCCCAGCGCTTAAAATAAACATACACTTTCTAACCCTGAGGAGTTAGAGAGTTTTTGTCTGTCCGAGTTGGGTATCCATACTAGATCGAGGCCCATATTTTGGTAAATCAATAGGAATATAATTGTTCAGATTAAACTGAAGAACTATTTGTTGTGGGGCTGTCACTAATTTAATACTCTGAGAGGAAAATAAGCTCCCAAATTGCATATAGTGCAGTACTTGGCTTGCTGAGTACTTCCCGTAATGACTCATTTGTAATATTCTCCCAGTGCAAGGAGGGGAGGATGATGTTCCCAACTAGACACGGTCTGTCGTTTCCTGTATTGGCAATAGTATTGTAACTCATAAGTTGCAGATGGAGGACCTGAAGTACTCTGCAGCTTTGTGATAAAAGGGGGAAATGTGCTTTTATGAAAATAACCTTGAAGGTAAATGAAAGCCTACATCCATCCAGGTGCAGGTCTATTAAATGTTCCCTTGGTACACATCACAATAGAAACATTTAAGCAGGCAGTGTAGCAAAAATTGAAAGAAATATTAAGTGTCTGAAGTCACTATATTACCTCACTCTTTGCAGGGCTCTTTTTGTGTCAAGTAGGTTGATTTTCATGATTTTAGTTGCTGTCTTGGTAGTGAAGCAGTTGTCTTGTCCTGTGGTCAGGTGGAGAAAATACAACTTCAGAGTTACAGGGCTTTTTCTATGTAAGAATATTTAATTTCTTCTCAACTTTATAACTATGTATGCCATTACGTAACTACGACCATTCAAAATGTTTTGCTGTACTGCCTCAATTGCATTACCTATTGTCATTTTGGAAAGGCAGATCTGACCTTCTAAGCTTTTTCTTTAGAGGTGATTTATTTGCAGCTGGCTATTAACTGAACAAGAGAAGATTTTTCAGAAAATATAAGAGAGGCAGGGGCTTAGGGCAATGGGAGAAGAAGGAACAAGAACCCAATAATGTGAAACTCAATTGGAGGTGGAGTTTTGGATGTGGGCCCTTTCTATGACTGCTAGAGTGGTGAGAGGTGTGTGTGTATAATGCTTTAACATCCCTTAAGCAACCATGGTGTGAAATAGTCTAACTCGGACAGGTAGTAGCTGAGTTTAACAGTGCTAGAATGGGAAACTTGGAGCCTGAAGGTAGGGGTGGAAAAGCCCATTCAAGTTGCTGCCTCAGTACCTGAGAAGATGCCCTGTCCCTAATGTAGAGGGCAGGTGACTTGCACAGTAATTCTCCTGCCATGAGAACTGAGCTGTGGAGAAAACCTCGAAAGGGTGCCTGGTCTGAAACAAGTTTAAGGACAGAGCCCTGTGAACTGGACAGTCTATTCGTGGCTCAGGGTCTGGGAGACTCTGTTAGCAGCCTGAGGGCTCCCAGACATGTGTGGGCAGCCCCAAGGCCTTCAAGGACACAGGTGCTTTCCTGCTCTCTGAACAGAGGGGAATTTCTGCCAGATCAACATCGATTGTGGCTTTGTGGGAGAAAAGGTATGATGAATTACTACCTTGATGCACCACCCTGCTCCTGTATTAGCTCCTTCTTTTAGGTGATGTAGATGTGAATTAAAGAAGGAAAGAGGACAGGAAAGGGTCACTCCAAAAGCAGGTGCAATCTTTTACCTTTCATCCCACACCAGTGTCTCTAGAAAGGACATTTTCTGTGTTTCTGTGTGTTATCTCTACTAAGTTAAACTTTCAAAAGCCTATGGACAGGTGCTTAGACACAAACATTTCATAGAATCATTGAGTGCTTTGGGTTGGATGACTTAAAAGTCATCTGGTTACAACCCTCCTGCCATGGGGAAAAGGTGGAAGCATTCTAAAAAATAACCAGAAACACCAAGCCCTTGGCAGTGGGAATGCCTTTCCCGACTGCTGTTTCTCCCCTCATTAAAAGAAACCATGACTCTCCAAAGCTTGTTTCAAAATTGCTGCTGCTCAGCAGAAGTTGAAGACAGGTCTGCCTTTCCAAAATGACACTAGGTAGTGCAATCGACGCAGTACAGGGCAACATTTTAAATGCTGGTATTTAAGTAACGGCACACATAGCTATAAAGTTGAAAAGAAGTAAAAATTATGACTGTCACACAAAGATATCACTTTAAGGTTGAATAATAATGAAGTGAATGACTTGTGTGAGTGGTGGTAACAATACAATATTAGTCATGATTCCATGGCAGAGTCAAGAGACATTTCCATATATTTTTGCTAGGAGTACCAAGGCATCTTCTCTGAAGCTAGAATGAATAGAGGAAATTACAAAACAAAATGGATAATATATACATTAAAAGTATTTGAGGTGCTATCAAGTCAATGTGTCCTCCCACAAACTAGTACTGCACAGAAATGATACACATGAAAATGATGGGGTTTTCCTTTTTTTTTTTTCTGCCAAGTTCCTGGGGAATGAAAAGTAAAAATAATCTTCATTGATACATATGGAGGTTTTGAAGCCGCTATAAGGGCTCAAAATGGCTCGTTCAGAGTTTAAATGTTGCTGTGTGCCCATAAATTTCTGTAAATAGACATGGCCCTAACACTGGAAGGTGTGGTCCCAGTAACAGCGATGAATGTTAGCAATAAAAGTTAATTTTGTCAGCATTAAATTCTTATGTCTCACTGATAATAGTAAATTCCCTAATAAGAACAATGATGAGATTTAATACCTCCCAGCAGCCACTGCTCTTCAGCCATCATTGAAATGGTCGTGTTGGTAATAATATTAGGGAATATTTAGAAGACAGAAATGCAGTGGAGGGTGAAATTTTTGTGTAGAGAAAGTGCTCTGGAAATCACGCAAATGTTTTTGGACTGTTCTCGGTTCCTTGGTATCAGGATATTTGGACTAAAGTGATTTCTAGTGGCTTATGGTACCTTCTGGGTCATCATGCTGTCAGGATCTCTCTTACTAACTTGGCAGATTCTCACAGAACTGGGCACGCTTCTAATTTCCGTGACCTCGGATGTGTGTGTGGGAAATGCACTCAGTCAAACATTAAACTACGTTTCTAGGTAAAAGCCTGAGATGCTGGAGCCTAGTTGCAGTACTTGGGGTGTAGTTTTCATGAAGATCTTATTTTAAAATAAATCAGGCACTCATTTTTCTTAGAAAGCAAGACAAAGCACTTATTGCCTTTTCAGTTTCCTTTCCTCAAGTGCTTGTACAGCCTATTTTCTGTAGAACTTAAATGGTAGCACTTATATTACTTTCTTTCTCAAAAATAAAGTTTTGTGACTTGAGCTCAGGCTTAGATGGTGATTCTTAACAAGAATAAAACATGAGCTTGGGTGCAGCCAAGATGAAGTATTTGCTTTCAAGAGAGTCCATCTTAGAAAAATATAAGGACATTTAAGAGTAGCAGATAGCAGAAATCTGCATTTAAATAGATTCATGATGGGGCAGATTACATGTGTTTTCCTCTGTGTAAATCTTGATATTAGTTTGGTTTTTTTTTATATCTTAAATCTGAAGTTTTGTGATGGAGGGCTAGTGGGTACCTGCAGGAGTTGGGATGATTTACTTGGTTATGAACTGGATGTTGCATTGGTGAGGGCGAGAGGCAGGACCAACAAAGCCTGAAATTAAATCAGATACTGTTCCCATGTTCTTTTTGCCAAGAAGATCCTAAGCAAAGGAGATTGATGAATTTAATCAGACCATAACACGTTTAGACCTCTAAGGCTGAATTATGTGGTGTTTTGAGGTTTTTTGTTTTTTTTTTAGTGCTGCTCATGTATATTTGATTTATGTAATTAGGATTGAAGTGGGTGTACTTTGTGACAGCCCACTCTCCAAACAGCAGCACTGTTTTGGGACCCTGATAAAAATAGACCAAGTGTAGGGAATTTTTCTAAACTTTGTGTTTATAATGAGGGGTGAGAAGGAAGGCAGAAGGGAGGACAATGCCTTGTGGGTCCTAAAAGCAGCCAAAATAAAACCACATTTTTTTTTTTTATTAGTCTTGCTTGAGAACAGAACCTGCTGCTCTGGTCAGCTTATGTCTGTGGCCAGGGCCTACTCCTGGCCTGTGTCCCTCCCTGTGTGGTCACAGAGGCAGAAGTGCCACCAACCTGTGCCTCAGCAGGTGCGGGTGGGCAGCGGCTCCTGCCAGTGTCACATCTCTGGGGGCTCTGTGGGGTGCTGGGAACCCGCATGCAAGAGGGAGGAGAGGGGAGTGTGTGTGTGTGTGTGTTTTGGTTTGTGTTTGCAGTGCAGAGGGTGCCAGGGGTCCCTGCTGTCCCTGTGGGGCTTCAGGAGAGGCTGGCTTTGTGGGTTTGTGTCACTGGTAGAACTGTGTGCCAGGGCTCTGTGGGGGCACCTGGAGCATCAGGGAGTAGGGGGTGGGCAGGGGCCCTGAGACAGGGCTGTTCCCACCTGTGGGATCCCAGAGTGCTGGACTGGGTGTCCTGGGGCTGGCTCTGGGGCATTACTCCGTGATTTTCTTTACTGAAAGGGTGGTCAAGCATTGGGACAGGCCTCACAGAGAAGCGATGGAATCATCATCCCTGGAAGCGTCCAAAAAAGTGTAGATGTGGTGCTTAGGGAAATGGTTCAGTGGTCGACCTGGCAGTCTTAGGTTAATGGTTGAACTTGATCTTAGAGGGGTTTTCCAAACCTAATGAATGTGTGATTGCTGGGGAGCAGTGTGAGGTGAGAGGGTGCTGTGGGACAGCAAGGCCAGGGCAGGTGGTCTTTGGGTCCTGCCACAGAGTGCAGCTGCTTTTGAATCTGGTTCAAGCAGCTCCTTTTATTATTTCCCTCAGTTAACATTTACTTACAGGCTTCCTCAGATGCTTCAGAGGAAGTCAGTCATGATGAACTGCTACAAGGCACGGGAACAGTACAAAATATCAGGAAATAACAGTTTCTGTGACAGGAGTGGAACATGAAGCTCTGAAAATATAAAAGGGTAGCATCAAGTGTCAGAAATAATACTGCTTTGAACTTTAGAACCCTAGAAGTTTCTCTTCTGTAATTCAAGCTGTTTAGGATGGTAAACAGTTATTCTCAGTACTGCTGAAACCACTGTCACACTCATATCATCATTTTGATGTTTGATATCTGTCATGCATCGGAAGGCAAACACAATTACATATCAAGAATATCTCAGAGCTGTTTAAGAAGTCAATGTTAGTCACAGGATGCTTTTATGCTCCTCTTCTCCCTCATGACTGTAGAGTTTTAAGTGTGGTGAGGATATTCTAGTTAAGGTTTGAGAGATGGTTGTTGGAGAAACAGGGCAGACACTTCAACTTACGTGTCTAACAAATGACAAGAGTTGGTGACCTCTTGTCAAACTGTGGGGAGACGATCAGTAGTACTGTGGGCTCTGGGAATCTAAGGTGAAAAGGTAACACTTCATTTTGGAAGAAGCGGAGTTTTTTTAGATGAGCCTTGTGTTGTTTGGGTCATGTTTTGCAGATACCACTCATCAAAACACCCTGGTTTGGATTCTGTCCCAGTGATGCAGACCATTGCAAGAGATGCTGCTTCGCCTCAGTAATTTTGTTTTGTGGTTTGAAGGAAAATGGCTCCTATGGTGGTAAAGCTTCTTCCATGCATGCTCACCTTTATGTGCTGATGTAAGGCAGAACCAGAACTGCCCTTTCAACTTGCCTAAGGGTGTGTGTGCAACAGGTGCACTGTGCTGTACTCAGTCTGTTGTTTTAAAATTTGGGGGCAGAAAAGGCAAGGACAACATTAAGTCTGTTTTGATTATCAGGCCACAGTTGTTTCAAAGGGGCCTTTTGAGAAGCTGAATGTGTTGAAAATCCTTGAAAAGTCTACAGGAGTCCTTGGCAGCTTTCCCTCTGCTTCTCTTCCCCACGCCCTTCAAAACCAAGTCCTACATCTTGGTGTTGAGATCATCAGTGGTGATCAGATGCTGCTATTATTGCTGCTATGTTATTCTTTGGGATTGTTTCATCAGTGTGTAAAGTCAGGCCACTATCTTTCAAATGTTTCCAGCTCCTTGTTTTTGTGCACAAGAGTCCCTTCAGAGACAAGAGTATGGCTTGGCAAGCGCAGCGCAGCACATGTACGAGCACTTACAGAAGGAGCACTTCAGTCTCATTAATATGCAATATGGAAAAGCAGATCGTGGAAGTGAAAGCTCAGTGTGGAAAGAGCAATGCAAGAAGAAATACATTCACATTAAGAAATATTCCATACATTGGAAGCAATGTTGTGCAGAAACAGGCGATGCTCCGGTAGTGGGGCTTCAGAAGTGAAATTGCCAGATACTTGGAGAAACCACTAATCCTTAGCAGTTCTACAGACACAAGAAAATTTCATTAGCAGTGTTGTGTTTTCAAACTGTGGTGTGATGGATCATTTAAGCTTTGGCAGACTCTTTGTATTTGTGAGCAAGCTGGAGTTGTAAGTATTGATCTGGATCTTTTTGTTCTGCTGGGTTTAGCGCTGTGTGCAGAAGAGAGAAAGAATAATGAACTGGGTACTAAAAAAATCCAACACTGAGGGTGACTTTTGGGAGGAGTTTGAAGCAGGAAATCAAAAGGTTTATTCAGCTAAAAGTAAAGTATCAAATAATATGAGAAAGCTGTGTGGTCGGTCTGCCAGAGGAATTTCCAGAGAAGGAAAAAGGAGGATGGAGCGTGGTTGGAATACTAGGTTTTGACCACTGAATATAATTAAATCTTCCAGATTTAGCTTTGATTGGTGATTTCTCACACCAGTAGTTGTCTCCTTTCTTGTTACCCCTTTTATTTTTACTTGCTTGTTCATGTGGAAACCTTTTTTTTTTTTTTTTTTTAAATAGCAGTGGTCCAAATACTGGGCCATGTCTTTGTCAGAGAAGTGTGGCATTCACTTTGGTCTTTAATACTTTCCCCTAAAAAGGCTGTAACAGCCGTAGTATTTAGAAAATAGATTTAATAATGAAGAGCCAGTGTATCATGATGCATTCCTTAGAAGGAAGTAATAAGTAATAACGGCTTCTGTTGGAAACCTGGAGATGCCATTAATGCCAGTGTGCTGACGTGGGACATACACTCACTTTGTGGCTCTTACATTACTCGTGTACATAGCAATAAATGAAGCTTTTTTCCCCTCTGTAAATCGCATGTTTACAAGCACAATGTGATAATGCAGGTTGACTGATAGTTTGGGCATAGCTTTTGTTGGCTGTTGCTAAAAAAAAAAAAAAAGGCCAAAGAAATAAAACAGAGCTCAGTCTGATTGAGATGCCTCCTCTCATGGCTGGCACGGGCTATGAACTCTGTGCCACCATTTAGCAAGTTTCTTCTGGCCAACCACAGAGAAATCAGCTCCAGCCAGGTTCCCTCAAGACTGATCAAATCAGAAGTTTTTCACCCAACAGCAGGTTATAAGATGGGCAGATGCAAGCTTGGCTGTTCCACCAAACATGGATGTGAAATGGGGTAAGGGGACTTCCTGCTTTTCCCTATTTGATCCCCCAGTTGTTAATGACTGCATGGAAATAAAGGCTGACTACAAACCAAATCCTGTTAAATTTGGAAATTTCACCTCACCAATGCTGCACTTTTGTTGAAGGAGGAAAAAAAATAAATACAGAAAAATACTGTGTTTCAAGGCAGTAATTTTATCTGGAATGACATATGAAATATAGGAGATAAAGATGAAAGGGTTAATCAGTGTGCTGCAGACACAGCTGATAAAGCAGCTGTACTATCAGCAGAACTAAAGTCAGATTTCCATATTGAATATATATTGTGGTTCGAATTTTCTAATAACAAGTAAAATGTCTTTTGTTTGGAGTTTCAGTAATGGCTCTCCTTTGCATGGACTCCAAGATCTGCCTATCATGAGCTGAGTTCACATTACAGCCTTTCAGGAGCTAATTATTAGGAATTGCCTCCTTTGCTGGCTGTAGTTCTATTAAACATTTAGGTATTTAACCTTGTCAGATCTTGTTGTCAGATTTAACTGAAATTAGTAATTGGATTCAGGGGAGATCCTGTCCCTTGGTCTTGCTGTGGAGTGGCTGAAAACACTTGATGTAATTTTTTGTTTGTTTCTGTGACTAGCCAAATGGCTCTAATATTCACAGCAATATCCTGCAACAGGTAACTTCAGGTGCCAAAAACAACAGGCTCCATTTTAACCAAATTTTTCAGTGACCTCTACTAAGCCCTGCATGTGGAGGAAAACGTACAGTAAGATGTAGGTATTGTTCCCAACACAACCCCTACAAGCTGTATTATTCTGGTGCAATTTAACAGTTTTCAGTTTTGTCTGCTGGGAGAGCTTATTGAGATAGTTTTGGGTTTTGTGAAGGTCCCAGGGAATGGCAGCTGTACAATGTCACGTGCCATACTTAAGCATAATGAAATGCTGGCTGGAGTGCTGCAGTGGCAAGGATAGAGCAGCCTGCTGCATTGTCTGTTCCTGCCTGAAAAGGCCATTCCAGTCTGTGTCCTGCTTCTCCTTCCATAAAAGTGGAAGCTACTGTTGTAAAAGCAGCCAAGTTCTTTCAAAGTGCAGCCTGGGTCTCCTAGGGTGGGGTACACATCTTCTGTCCTGCAGAGATAGCTGCTGCTGGCATGTCGTGGGGGAAGAAGGAAGGTGGATTTGCTTTGTTGTTTTTGTTTTTAAAATAGTTAGAACAAAACAAACCCAAACAAAACCCACAAATCAAACTGTGAACACCAAAACCTCAACCCCTCCCACCCCCTGATGACAAGCCCAAAACCTTCAGCTCTTTCCAGGACCATTTTGTTCTGGCAGTTCCACACAGCACACAGTATTGTGAGAAGTGAGCAGATACATTGGATGAAATTAAGGATCTGGAGGAAATCCAGGCATGCTGCTCAGCTGAATGGGGACACAAACCTGTTTCACACTGCAGAAGGCTGTGGTGCTGAGCCATGGCAATTTGTCCAGTCCTGAGTCTGAAGAGCTGCAGACACTCCTGCCTTTTCTGTGCTGTGTCCCATGGGATTGTCTGCTTTATGTTCCCAGATGGTGAATTTCTGTTGTGAGTGAGCATGGTGAAAGGAAAATTTGGTTCTATACCAGCACCTTCACAACTAACTAATTGAAAAACCTGTGTGTGCCAGGAATGGGTGAGGGACTGGAAGGTGAAGTCTTTACAAAGGCAGGGGAGATGGGAGATTGCAGTACAACCTGAGACCTAGGTCTCATGTTGGTTAACAAATGTTTCCTTAGTGTTGATTTCCTCTTGGGACTTCTCTGCTGGTTAAAGATATGCTGAAGTGATTTGATAGACCAGGGAACTGAATAAGAAGTGATGAACTTGAAGTCTAAATTGGTGTCTGTGTTCTTCCTTCCACATCTGATGAGGCTCGACAGTTGTCAGTACAGCTTTGGACAAACGGGGAGAAAAGCCCTAGATATTTTTAATAATAGGGTAAGAATCTTTTGTGTTTATGAAACATTTAATGCTAGATCTAGCATTTCATAACTACCTTTAGGCCACCCCATGAAGCAGCTCAAGGGTATGTTTAGGAAACAAAGGGAATGGCAAGAACTCAGTTGTCCTGGTTATAGATGTGGTGGGTGATGAGACTTGAATCTATGGTGGCTGCTTGCTTTCAAAAAGAAAGCGGTGTTTTTAAAACCTAGATATTTCCTATTAACCCTGTGAAGCTTACAGGAACAAAACCCACTTGTTATAATGACTTATCTTTTATTTCAATCTAGTGTCCAAAAATTTTTTTAATTGCTTTTATTGTTTCAGACAAATCACACAGGTTTAAGTAGCAGTGTCAGAAATTAATTAGCATGATTAACAGGGAAATATGCGTAGACAGTTTTAAAGAACTTAGGTTTCGGCCTCCAGTAAAATCTTTCAGACTTTTCATTTGAGAAATGTTCTGCCTTAGGGTCTGGATGCCTCTGAGTGACAGTAAAATGCATCAGCCTTTTGCCTTAAGTCACTGGTTCAAGTACTCGGGCAGGGTAGAGGGCTGAACCAGAGTCTGCTTTTTCCAAATGGAGTTCTCCAGCAGCTCTGAAGACTGTTATAGCTAGAGGAGATGTAGTTCATGCTTGCTCTCTTGCCCTCTGCCTGGGCAGTTATTATAAAATGTTAGTGCTGCATTTAGATTTTTAGAATTAGTCAGGAATTTCTATAGCAGTGTCAAGCCATTAAGGAGCCATCACAGCATTATGGTTTGAATTTCCAGCTTCTGAGAAGCAGCTTGGAGATGAGAACATCCCTTGGATCTTAGTTTCAGATTTGCTTTCCACCAGCTTTTGTACAAAAGAGACTTCAGCATGCGCATTTGTTGCACGTGAGCACGCGTTCACTAACCACACTTGTAGCAATCATATGACGAAATGCATTCAGTCAAAAATGTCTTTGCATGACTTCCCAGGCAAATCTCTTCACAGCTATCAGAGATGTTTCAACCCCCTTTTGAGGGATGGTAATGAGCTCTACGTCATGTCTGGAAGCCAAAGAAGTTGGCGTTGTTGCACCTCATCCATCTCTGTGGGCCTGGATACTATTTAGTTTATCGTTCCTAAAAACACCTTTTGGGCCTTAGGTGCTTCAGGGCAGTTGTGGTTGGTGAGGGAACTGGTCTCTGCTCAGCTGTTTCAGGTGACTTGTGCAGTCACTTATCACAGGGCCTGTGGTGCTCACTGCTTTCCTTCCAGTCTCCCAATGGCTCTGAGAGTTCCCTTCTCAATTAAAATCCCAGCCTCTAGAAGAAATAGTGTCTGCTGCCTTCATGGCTGTAGTAATTCCATGATTGCTTGAGGAAATAGGTGGCCAGCTGGGATGAGGATAAATCAACCCTTTGTCCTCCTGTCTTTCAAGTAAATGGTCCATTGATCACCTCCTAATAGTTTTGTTGGACTAAGTCAAGCATCTGAACTGTAGCACTCTACTAAAATGGCAATTCATCCTGTGGCTGTGCAGGTGCTGTTAATGACACCGAATGGGAAAGGATATGAACAAAAAGAATTCTTTATTTTTTTTTTTTTTTTAAATAAGGCAGAGAGGGAATGCATCCTTGAGAAAGCAGTTTTGCCACAAGTTTTCTTCTCCATAGAAAAACCTCTGACACGGAGTTACTCAGCCCTGCAAGGAAGTGTAAAAATGCATCCTGTAAACAAACACGTGTCCCACTCTTTTCTAGTCAAAATAGTGAGTTTTTTTAATTCAAAGGTGTTATTATTTTGTTCCCCCTTCCCTTTCAGTCTAAGCACTTTTTTGATTGTCTATTTTTCAAACCATTTCAGTTGTGAAGCAGGAGAGGTTACTCTGGGTTGCTATTTGGACACTTGAGTCTTGAAGGTGCAGGAAGACTCCTTCAAAGTTGAGAGCTGAACCTTTCTCCTCCTAGAAAACTCCATCTATTCTTCGAAACAAGCCCTTTCAAAAGATGCAGGATGAACTTCAAATCAGGCTTTCTTCTCTGGAGTAGAGTGGCTTACACAGAGGTTGCGTTTCAGACTTAAATGCAGGACAAGGAACAACAATCACACCTAAGGCCTTCTCAGTGCAGATATTTAGACCTGTTCCTTCACTTTCTGCTTGGAATTTCCATTAAATGAACTCAATACCTGGCTTCTTTCCTGATGTCCTATCACACTCTGCTGAAGATATTTTCTGTGATCCATAATGAGCCTTGCTGCTCTTCCAATACTAATCACTGCTGAATATCAGCCAGGTTAAAGAGGTAAAGCAGGGAGCTGGGTAGTTTGAATTGAGAGAAATCTGGGCCCGAAGAGTTTGTCCCAAGTTCTTATGACTTCGTATCTTACATTTAAGACTGTAGATCTGTGTGGTGGGGAAGGAGTTACTGGGGTTTGTTAAAAAACCCCAAAACATCATATTTAGTAGCTTCATTTTACTTTCAGTTCATTTTGATGTAGATGCAAAATGGTACATGCTGAGAAGTTAGTGGGGAGGAGGGAGACATTGTGAAAGAATAGTAAATAGCTCTGGGTGAGGTATTTCACCCAGGGTAGGGGGCTTGTGCACCTTGCTCCTCTTGGTACCATGATACTGGTAGAAACTTGTCATTCCTCCGTGACAGAATTTATTTCCTTTATTTCTTCAGATTTACACTGAAAGCAGATGCTGCAGAATTGCACGACTTTTGTCTCTTTATGTACAACAATAGGAGCTAGTGACCCTTCTCTTATTTGGGAAGGAATTTGTCAGCCAGAGCCAACCATTGTATATATTTAATGTAAGTTCCATTTCCTAAAGTGTAAATTAGAAGCTTTTAAAGCAAACTCATCTTGTTTATTATAAATAACAATCATAAGTGGCTTGCTTAGATGTATTAAAGCATTTATTAGTAATTAAATATTGATGTCTAACAGCTACTGAGCTTCCACAAGGATAAAGGAGACAGATATGGTCTGCAGGGTGTTATCTCAAATGTTGCTGAAATGTTGAGCACACAATTATCATCTTATTAGGGTAATAATGTTGAAAGAACTGTTCAGACATTTAATTGGTATCAAACAACATGTGATTGTCTGTTGATTAGATATCAATTGCAACAAGGCACAAGCTGACATTTGATAAGCATGGTGAGTGATAGCTTGCTTTTGTTATGCCAATTAAATGTCTAAATAGAATTATAAATCATTAGAAAATCTGTAATGTGTTTGGCAGCTTGTCAAGTGATCTGTAAACATGGGGGGCTCTGCCTGCGTATGGGAACGTGGACATTTCCTCACAGATTGGGACTGCCTTTAGCATAGACACTTCGGATAACCAAATATCCAATTCCATGAAGTTATTCTATTCCTCACTAGCAAATTAATTTGTTGAAATGGAGGTATAAATACTTACTGAATTGAGTTAAACACAGTAAAACCAAATAGTTCACAAGATCTTCTTACCCAATTTTGCCAGCAGACATCATGTCTGAAAGTTGTTCCTTGTTGAGGTTTAATCTATGTATATCTATATACGTATCTGCCTACATACTGATTTACATTTCTCCATGTAAATTAAGATTTCTTCCTTTGTTAAGTTGACTAGAGCTTTAAGACAGAGTACTCTGAAAGTCTTGTAGGAGAGAATGTAATTTTCTTTTGCCATGCAACAGGATGTTATTTTCCCACGTGCTCTGTAGAACAAGGATTTTGTTTCAACCTTGAAACCACTTGGTGCATGTTATAACTGTGACAAGAGTTTAAAATAAAAACTAAATTAATGAGCATATAGGAAAGGGAACTTCTGAGGGAAGGAGAGAAATCTATGGGCATCAACCTTGATAAGGCTCCTCATTGACTGGTATAAATGAAAATATTTCAGGAGTTATGTTTCAGCCCAAGGCTTACTTGGTTCGGTTATACTCTCATGCTACTGCACAGAAAGGTAAGGGATGTGTGTTCCTGGAAATCTTCTTGGAAGATGCAATATCTTGCTCTCTCCGTAGTTATGTTTACAAACACACCCCTTTTGCACCTTTCCTATTCTGCAAGAAACTCCAAAGGGAAAAGGGCAGAAAAGGAGTATTTCCAGTCAAGTTCCAGTATGGATTTCTTCTGGCTGCCCTTTACTGTTACACTTCTGAATACAAAGGCAGAAGCTCTCAGTCCTGCGACTGACACTTGGCAGCCTTTCCTCTGTGTTGAGCCAGGTGAGGGTGGCCAGGACAAGAGGAAGTGCCAGTGATGCACAGGGACCACTTTGCCTTTTCCCCTTCTCTGTCCTGAGCTCGTTCTTACTGCCTGGGGTTTCCTGAGACAGCTGACTGCTGATTTGGGTGCCTCTCCTCTTTCATATTTGCTACCCTGCAATGGCTCTGGCTTTTTGACCTTTCCATCTGCACTAAAGAATGGTTTATAATTTTTTTTTTTCCCCCGAGTTAACTCGGAAGGAGCAAAGGAAGCATTTCTGTCAAATGGCAGACGATGGTGGTGTTTGTCTGAATTCAGTTTCCCTGCATGTGCAGCTGTGTAGAGCTATCTTTCAAAAAGCCACCTTATTAACTTCTCAAGCTCCTGAAGGTTGTGTCCTATGGCATATTTGCTCAGACAACCAATGCATCTTGCACAGAGCAGTGAGAATAGCTGTGTGGGTAGCATTTTGGTGCCTTTGTTTTTTTCCTGTATGAAATGAAATTATATTTACTGCCTATGAAAAAAATTAATTCATCACAATGCAAGAAGTCTTGTCACTGAAATGTTGTAAATGTCAACAATTGTTTTTCTCATGATGCAATGTCAAAATTAACTTAAAATAGCTCCATTACATGCAAATGAAATGTTTCTTTGGGAAATGATCCATTCTGTGTCAACTTCATTACCTAAACTGACTTTGATTACTTTGATGTATAACATCTTGCTGTAATTCAAATACCTTAAATGAGTGCTCTGTAATCATGGCGGTGCTTTCAGCAGAGGGAAGATAGGTGATTGTGTGCTGCAACCTGTACAGCAGAGCAGGTAGCTCTTGGCTATTGTTTGCTCAGCTGGGTTATTGCCATTTGTTTAAAACAATATTGCTGTCCCGTGGCTGGGAGGATGGGTAGAAGTGTGGTTTTGAATAAGTTTGGAGTCTTTTGAGAAGTTGTCACTGAAAGAGTTGCTGATGATAACTTTGTATGAAGTATTCCAAGTGCTACTGAAGCCAACAGCAATCTCACTTTTTGTTACAGTATTGAACAGCAAGGTTATTCCTTTCCTGTTTCAGATACTAAATATGCAGTCTTCCAGCTCTTCTGTGCAAAGTGTTGCTTCTGGGGAGAGAAATGTACCAGATGGAACATTACAAAGTTGTTGTGTTTGATGGTTTGTTTTGTTTTCGGTTTGTTTGGTTTTCTTGGTGGTGTCGTGTTTTTGTTTGGTTGGGTTTTGTTGTTGTTTTTGTGGTTTCGTTTTTTGGTTGGGTTTTGTGGGTTTTTGTTGTTGTTTGGGTTTTCTTCTGTGCTTTAAGGAAAGAAAGAAATCCAGACAGACATGAATTCTGTGACTTGTTTTTTGTTAGAGAAACTTGCATGGAATCTGAGCTCAGTCTGTGCAGACCTGTCTACAGTGAAATACATTATGTGAAACTGTGGTGATTCACTGGTGTATCATTTTAGAATAGAAGAAATAAAACCAATCTGATGTTGGAACATTCTATTTCAATGTTTCCCAAATGGTGCTTTATTTTCTTTTGGCTGTGATTTGAATGTTTTGTCTTTAGATATACTGATACAGACTGGAGAAGTAAAAATCAAAATAAGACTTTCCAATTCCTCTGCAAAAGTGTTTTGATTAGTCAAAAATGAATAGAAATAATCCCTCCTTGCTTTCCCACCTACAATTTGTCTTCAAAATGTTTAATCTGTAGGTTTTTTTTTCTATATTAGATGAAGCAAGAGAGTCAAAACAGAACTTCTGTTGCCTTACTGCTGCTTTCTGCATTGCCTCAGCTGTGCATCTCTGATATGTGCCTTTTCATATTGAGTACTTTGTGCTTCACAAATATACATAAAATAAATACATAACTGCTGTTAATGTTACAACTGAGTACAGCACGTACTGTAAGAGAGTCCCAAGAGTGTGTTGCTCTGTCAGCTCACTACACTGCAGGAGGTAAGAAGTCCTTAATTTCTCCCCCTACTCCTCTTGCAGATGAGATTTTCACCCCCTGTCTCATGGTGAGTTTCCCAGGTACTTGAAAGATGTTGCTGTGAGTCCTTTTGACCAAGGAGTCACCCAAAATGAGGTAAAGCTGTCACAGCATCTCACTGTCTCTTCACTATCCTAGGGAAAAATCTTCCCCTCAGAAAACTTTGGAGAAGCCCTCCTGCTTGCAGCAAACTCTTAATTTCTCCAGTTAATTAGCTTAATTGTAGCTTTGAGCAATCAATCTCATGCTTGCATTGTTGGGGTAACTTCTGTGTCTATCGGAGAATCTCAAGTTTTGCTTGTGGCTTGTCAGGAGTGGTTGGGGCGGGGAGAAATCCTGTTGTGAGCTGCTGGAGGTAATTATAAGTCTGACAAGGGTGGTAATTCTCCAGCTGGAGAGGGGAGATGATGTTAAGGGGTGAATTTCTGGGCCCATTCATGTCACACTTGGTGCCAGTCTGAGGCTGGAGGTGAGGTGGTAGAGACAAGTGCCATTTCCCATCGCCTGCTGCCGATGTGAGACAGCCTCACAGTAGGCACTGTGCTCACACACTCTCCTCTGATTTGAAAGGAGATAATGAGAACAGACTGAGGGGTTTAAAGAGCCTTCCACTTCATCATCCTGCCTAACCTGTGACATCCTGATCCACCTTAAGAAAGGAGTCCTTTTTCCATTGCATTAGCTGAGATGGAGGGAGCTGGATTCTGCTGGAATCTTGAGTTATCTGTTGTTTCAATTTGTTTCCTAAAGGACTCGCTTTCCATGAGGAATTTGTACAGAAATGCAATTTGCCAGTGAGTGAGTTTGTGTTTTCGGTTAGCTCTTTTCCTTGTAGTACATGATATATGACAATGAAACAGCAGTGTAGTTCTCAAAATCACTAAAATGGAGCTGTTCTGGGTGGGGAAAGAGAAGTAGCTCTTAAGTAGCTCAACTGTTGATCATTTTGCTTTATCAGATCTCACTCTTTGAGAATTTAAGAAGCGGTATCACCTGGATGTCTGCTCTGCTCTAGCTGCACTGTAAATTGGCTGTGGAAGGCACAGTGCTTTAAAAGAAGAACATTTATTGTTGTAAAGCATGGAGTGGAGATGGTGTGATGGCACTAGGAACCCCCAGTTTCTCAGCTTGTACTTTGAGGAACAGGTGAAGCTTGTGTTCCTGCTCTCAGTAGGACAGATGTGACACTCTTCCCATTACAGATGACTTATCCTCAACCTAAATGCCCTTTCTTCCTGGCAGAGGTTTCAAACACTCCTTTTCCCTGGTTGGCTCACAAAAGGAGGAGGCTGCTGGTGCATTGCTGTGAAATGAAGAGCTGCGAACAGTGAGAGAAGCAAACCTGCACATTTCAAAGGGTGTGTGGGACTATGGACTCCCGTTAACTTCGGTGGCTCCTAGATCGCAGGTGAAACTCTGTATTCGTGTTCTTTTGGCTTAGTACTAGCAGCAATACCTCAAAAATAACATAGGAAGTAATAAAAGATGTGGTCATGGCAGATGGTTAATTTGAGTGCTCTGTGCTTACAAAGAATGATCATTAGAAAACTCAAATTAAGTGTAATAAGCTGAGGTGCTGAAAACTACCTACCAGGAAAGATCTTTCTTTTTATACAAGCTGCTTAAACTTAGAAAGGGGTGAGAAACTGAGAGGGTAGGGGAACAAGAAGGCAGATAGACCTATTAATCTTCTTTGGATCATAAAAATAAAGGTGGAAATACCATTTACTCACCTAGGACTTGTTTGAATGGTATGGACTAACTGTAAAACCCATTACACTGATCTGCCAGGAGGGAAAATTAAAACACTTTGGTAAGAGATGGACAGGATTCTTTTATCCAAAAGCAGAATTAAAAAAAAAAAAATATATATATTTCCCCCTTCAAAATCTGCTGCCCAAAGAGCAAATTTCATCAAAACTGTTCAGTAGTTTGGGACACCTGTGTGTATCATCTTACAGAGCAAACAAAACTTCACTTCCACAATTGCCACACTACCTGTTGCCATAATTGTACTGAAGTTGAGTAGAGTTAGCTAGTTAGCATCTGTTTAACACAGAATTCTATTCTGATAAGTACGTAAGAAGCATCTCTTCTTCAACACAATCAATTTTGTTCTCTTTTCCTGGAGCAAAATAGCCCAGGTGCTTGTCTTGCATCCTTTGCAGCACGTATTCCAGCCCAGGAATAAATGGTTGTACAGAGCCAGAGGAAAGGATCAGAAACCTTGCCATCTGAAAAGTGTATCTGAATAATGAATGAACCTTTTTTTTTTTTTTTAATCAGTTGTCTCAAACCCAGTCAGCAGCAGTCTGTTTAAAGAAGCTTGCCCTTGAGCTGAGAGTAAGGATAATGAATTGCATAAAGGAGAGCTTTTCAGTTTGAAGTATTTGAAGAGAAACTTTTGAAAAAATTAGTAAAGTGTAAATTCCTGAAAACAAACCAGCAAAAAATTGACAGTCTTCTGTGACAATGATCAAAGCTCTAGGACAGAAGATGAGCTCGCTGTTCTTCTCCATGCTCCGTTTTAGCTCACTGATCATAGGTAGGTGTATTGAACCTGTCATCTTGAAGAGCTCTGACCCGCAAGCCCTTGGATCTACTGTTTGCACTCCCTCACCTTCTCCTGGGGAAGTGAAATGCATTCTTTATAAATACAAGCAAGGACTGCCTAAAGAAACTAAAACCTCAGCTTTCAAAAAACCTGGAAATTGCAATCTAGAAGCATCCACAAAACTTGGATTCCCAGTACCTTTCAGTGAGTGCTACCACTGGACCAGATTTATGAAGTGTCTTACTTTTTCTGATGGAGTCATCTGATTTTGTTGCATTTAATTGATTTGACAGTGCACATTGCAGCATGGGGACCCGCTTGAATACCTCGTGACTTCCATGTGACCCCTGGACTGCTGGATCTCCCTTTGGGATCACAGTATTGGTCTGGGTGAGGAAGGAGAAAGCTGGTGCAAATTCAGATCTTGTCTTTATAAGACGTATGGTCATACCTAGGGAAGCAGCTGTATAAAAATTTTAGTTACAATTGAGGTAAAGCTGCTTTAAAAGTGCAACCTGAGCTTGAGTGTGCAGTGTCTGGGGCGTACTCTTGCTGAGTGCATATTAATGTTTTCAGTTCTGAAAACATCTGTATCTTTTAGTTGTAGTCCTATTAAACATCATCGTTCCATGGATAAAATCTGTACCTTGTTGAAGCTAGTAGCAAAACACCTACTATTTTATTGGGTCATGATTGACTGCCAGCTTATTCTGCATTTTACTGACACTAGATGGCATTTAAAATTCTCCATAGTAGGTGGAAATGGTCCATTGTTTAGGAATTCTTTCCTGTACTAGTCCCAGTTCAGTGTAGCACTCTTTTATTTGCCTCTTTTGCTAATAGAAATTGAATTTCACACATCAGACTGTTTGTTTGTTGTTTATTGGATTTAGTGCTACTTGCTGAAACCCAGATGCATTTTCTCTGCTTTCATTCCTCCTCATGATCCTATATATTGTGAAAATCCTGAACTTGCCATGGCCTTTGCATACAGGCAGTCCTCCACTCTTTCAGTGGTTGTAAGACCGTTGTTATCCCTTGTTACAGTTGGTTTGGCTTTTTTGAATCTAACGTTGTGCCCATTGTGGAAGTGGAGTGTTATATGGACAATTCTCACCTCTGTTAAAAAATAAAGTGGGGCTGAAGTGGTTGGTGGGAAATGGAGCTTATGTGTAAATTTATTAGGCCTATATTTATTATTTCTAGGCCTTGGCTTTTTATTTGAGACACTATTTCTTCCTCTGCTGTGCTTCGGAAGGTGCTCTCCATTCAGCTGGTTTGTCTCTTTCCTTGACTGTCTGCCTCCAGTCTGATGTGAGAAGGGCACTTGGACTGCAAAATTTCTGCAGAAACTTTATAACCTTTTTTACCAAAGAGTCCTAAGACAGGACTTTATATTTTTTATCTTTATATTTCTTCAGTATTAGTCATGATGAAGTGGACGACTAGAGAAAGATGAAGGCTCTCTGCAGGCCTGCACCTTCTAATAGTCACGAGGAGTTTGCAAATGCACCTCTCCCACATGAATGTTTCCAAGTCCAGCTACCACCTCACATCCAACAAAAGCTTGTGTTCTGACAAGCCTCTCTGTCCCAATTCCCAGCTTCCTTGGGACTGCCGTAGCTATTTGAACTTACTGGTATTTTTAATAATACAGGACAAAGAGTGGAACAACATCAAAGTAGAAAGCAGGGGAAACACTTTGATTTTTCTAGTCTAGTTAGTACTTTGGCTCACTGAGGTTAATATTCCCAGGGTGAAGGTACCTGGGCAGAATACCCAAATTTCTGCTGTGCTGAGACCTGTTTATGCAGGCCACCACTTTGCTTTGTGAAGCCTTAGTTTCTCACAAACCTTTCGGTGTCTTGAGCTCCAATCTTACCATTGCCCTAAAAGTGAGTATCTTTTACTCCACTTTGTGTTCTGAGATCATGAATGAGGATGTGTTATTTGCTGTGTTATGTAACCACTTCCTCTTGTTGCAGCCTGACACTTGAACCACCCCTGCAGCCTTGGGTTTAATGCATAATAATGCTTCTGAGATGTGCTGGCTCCATTTAATAGTAGAAAAAAAGGTCCAAGGCCAAAGGTTCAGCCTTCTCTGAGGCCTCCAGTTGAGGCTGGAGTTCAGCTGAGGGCCTGTGCTGCCTGGGGACCCATGACTTGTCTCTAATTCCAGTCAGAATATTTTCTACCTGTGGTGCTGACGGGGTGTTGGGCAGCCTCCTCTTGCCCCATTTACTTGATTTGCTGCTTGCTTTGGTACATTCAGGTAATTTAAATATTGCAGGAATGACGCATGGGCAAGGACCTTACTCATCAGGTGGAAAATGCAAAGCCGTTTATTGCGCAGCCAGAATTCCCTAAATACCAGCACCCAGCAGGATATCACATCATATAAACAGGAAAGATGTTCACCACAGTGTCCCCCAATCACCTGGGGCATTGCACAGATTTTACCTAGTATGGTAATAGGCAAACAATGCCCTAGAAGGCCACAAACTACAATTAACTCTTCTCCTAGGCCCAGTCTGTCCATAAACACACAATCCTCTCTCAGTCCATCCCCAGTGACCTGGATGCACTCCCAGGGTCACCTCTGGGCCCAGGACAGAGGCCCTCTCTCTGATTCTCAGGGCCTGTCTCTCTAACACCACTCCAACAAAATATCTTCACTAGGGGCTCTGAAAGAATTCAAATGCTCAGACACCTCTGAAGCTGAGACCTGAACAGAGACTCAAGTGTGTCAGGCAGCAGTGTACCAGACTTAATGAATTCCTAAATTCCATAGGAAAGGAGTGTGCTTCTGCGTCTCTCGTAAATGCAACAAACCAAGGGTTGAATTGCAGCCTAGAACTTCAGCCTTCCATCAATGTGCTTAAATATATGCAAGTTGCCTACATAACTGTTAGCCAACACAATGAAGGCTGCAGCAGCTCGTTCTCAAGTTTGATTTGATGTTTACAGATAGAAATTTGCTTCTGACACAGCCAGGAGATTACACTGTTTGTGTGACATGGGAAGAAAAGGATTATAGTAATCTTTTCTTGTTTTACAGCTTTATGTAGGAGGAGAAAGATTATAGCACGCTTCCATAGGAACGTGGAAATGACGGGGGAATTATCTGCAAGGTTTTGAATAGCGACCTGGCACACATTATGATATTGTCACACCACTGCTTTTGCCACGTAACCAAGTCCCTTGTGAGCCACTAGGACAGCTCTTGAAAGGGAAGAGAATTATCACTTATGTGTTTGTGAGTGCCGACAGTAGCAGTTTGAGTAAAATCAGGCATTTCACTGGCATGAAGGAAAAGGCCTGGCTGTTTAATAGAAATGCAGATTTTGAATGAACTGACAAAGGCATCCTATTACTTGAATGTGTACATTCCTTGTTTTTTCCTCCTTAAAGAAGTCAGTCAGGAAATAGGGACACATTAGCATTATAAATGGTATTGGCAAGGAAGGGAAAGGGCTAGAATGATTTATTTTTAACTTTATATTTAGTGAAAAGCTGTAGATATCTTTTTTCTATTCTTTTCTTGATATTTGGTGTTGTTTTACCAGGGGTTTCAAATGAGAAGTGCGAGGCCTTTGATCAAAGGATCAGGAAAGGGTGTTTGGTTTCAGAGAAGGAAGTCTTCCTTTTTTTTCCTTTCTTCCCCTTCATGGAAAGCTCTTTTGTAAGCTCTGATAGCAGCACCTGTCAGGGGATCTCCCAGACTTTGTTGCAATTACATGAACAAAACCAGTACTAAGCTGAGAGGTTCTTCTAATCCTGCAGGGTTGTTTCCTTACAAGTGTCTGAGGTTCCCTCTCAGAGCAAAAACTCCCTTCCTTCCTTCCTTTGCTCCCACCCAAAGGCAGGGAAGGAATATCCTGGGCCACAGGGTGACAGCCCTGTTGCCCTGCATACCTAAGTCACTTGGAACATGATTGTTTACTAGAGCCAAAGCATGAATTTTCTAGTGGGTTTGGGTGGGTTTTCTTTCTTCTTTCCTATTTTTACTGACGCAAAATTCAACCATGTGGCAGGAGTCCGAGTCAGTGGATCCCCACAGAGGTTTTGGTGATAGCTTGGTCTGGAGCTCATTCTCCTTGCCTGGTGCTGTTTCAGCAGATCTTTGACTGGGCAGTGAGGGATTTTGTTGGGCTGCAGTTACCTGTGAGACTTGTTCTTCAGGAGACTGGAGGACAGCAATGTTATCACACTGGGGTCTGGTTTCTTCAGCCATCAAGCAATGTGGGAGTTGCTACCTCTGCCTTTGAAGCTGGATAGAGGATCTGTTATGAAAAAATACTCTTAGCTACACACCTGGGATTCTTGTATTACACTATAAATCATCAGAGACTTCTGCTGGGTGGATGATACAATTTTTCTTGCATTTTTTTCTGTTTGATATTTATCTAAAAAAAATTATTTGGTACAGGAGAGAAGATGGAAATAGCAGTGTTAGTGAGAAGGCCAAGAGACTGACAGCAGGAATGAAAAGCAGACTGCAACAACTGGTGGAACAAAACTGTGAATATTAAAGAATCTTGTTACCTTGGTAATTTAGAAACAGTGGGCTGCAGTGCAGAGAGGGGAATAAAAGGAGCTTGTAAATATGAACAGGTCTGGCCAAATCTGAAGCAGGAGAAACTTGTCCATAAATGTGGTGTATCCCAGGAGAGTGTTAAAATCTCTGTTAAGAAAACAGTTAATAAAACTCCTGGGCAGCACAGCTCCAGGACTGACATGATACATAAGGTTCCTGCCTGTAGCTCAATGCCATCTCTGCTCTAGGAGGGCTTGTTAAACACCTGAAGTGCCTGGTGCTGCCGAGTTTGCAGCCTAATGTTTGCCCACAGTGGGTTCCCCTTTTATGCCAAGGACCTTTGACTCTTCAGGTGTCACAGGTTTCAGGTTGGCTATTGGGTTCCTTTCATAAATATTTATTAGGTCTTTGCTATTTCAGGATACAAATGGAATTCTTCCTATTTTTCCTTTCTTCATTTTCCACATTATTTTTTCTTTACTTCTGATCCCTTCCCAGTATCTTGAAGCAGAGGTAAATTAGTATTTTGCTTTCTAGTGAAGACCCAGTTCAGGCACTCAGGGGTGTGAGAACCTTAATACTATCCTGGAGCTGAAGTCTTCCATGGAAAAATCATTAACTGCAGGCCAATTGCATTCAGTAAATTAGACTGTTTTATGCTGATTCCTACCTGGCAGAGATACCACTAGCAGTGAATCCAATCAGAAGTGTTTTTCTTTCTCTACTCTGTTTTTGCTGTCATGTTGTGTTCTGCTTCCATCAGCAATGAACTAACCTGTGACTGAGCCATTCTAATAGCAGAAGTAATAGGTTCTCACTAGAATTAGGGACATTTTGTGGTAGTTTCACTAAGAGATGTAAATGTGACTTTTTTTTTTTCTTTTTTCCTTGATGGATGTTTTTCTGCAGGTTTTTAAGAGTTTCTGAGACTGCCTCTTTCTTCCAGTTGTTAAAACCTGTTTTAGAACAAAATCAAGATATCTTTGAACTGCAGAAGATTCTGGGCTGCCAGAATGTTCCTGTCACTGCAATGTCACAGCTACCATGAGGACAGGCAGCAGCGAGAGAGCTGCTGCTTCTCATGTGTCTCACCCAAGCTACATATCTCAGAAACTTTCCTTGGGGTGTAGTGGAAAGAAGTGGTTTGGGTTTTTTTTTTTTTTAATGTAGTTGAAAGAGGGAGGCTGTTTTTACAAAAGATCCTAAAAATACGCTCTGAAATATTTCTTCAGCTTCACAGAACCTTCTGTGATTGAAATGTGTTTTAATCAAGTCCCCGTGGAAAGATTATTTCCTCTACTGAAGAGGATAGGAAGATCAATGTCCCACTTCCATTCTTACAGCCAAAAGACACAGAGTTGATTAAAGCTGCCTTGTACACCCTGATACAGCTGAAGAAAAGCAGTGTCTCCGTTTAATTTGGCGATGCCAGAGGCTCCATCATATGGGATGGACAAAGGATGGTCTGGGAAGCTCTGATTGCAAAACCTGAGAGTTACATAATTGCGTTCATGTTTACTTTTGCCCTTCAAAATCCCAAGAACAACAAGAAAAAGGTGCCCCAAAGGCTCCTGTTAAGAGTTGCAAAACATAATCTACACTTTAAGTCATTACTGGGCATCCCCATTATGCTGTAATTTTTATTGATTTTTACACAGTATACCCATTTTATGCACAGCACTCACTGAATGCATGCAGTAGTCAGCAAATTTTAAAATCCTCTTATCTGACCCATTTTTATCAGCTTAAGCTAGTTGTATAACAACAAGATTCTAAATTATCATAAATGAAAATAAAAGTAAGTGGAGGAGTGGGCAGAAATAATTGGTAGAACATGTTGTTTTTGTTGTTGTTGTTTTTCCCTCACACCCTGAAAAAGCATGTGTGAGCCGAGCCCTACCAAAAAGCTTTCATGGTATTTCTGTTTCTTTACAATTGCTTCATTTTCCCAGTAGCCCATATAATCTTGCATTCTATCCCACAGAATGGCCATTACCAGATGCGTCAGAGGATAATTCAGATTCTGTGATGGAGATAATCAGCTAACACTGAGAAGCAGAATTTTTTTTTAGTCCTACAGGCTGAATGTGAAATGCAGCCTGGAAAAGGAAAGAGCTGTTTTACGTACTAGTTTGTGGGGTCACCACTGGCTGAATGCCTTGTATTCACCAGTAGGGTCTGACCCCAAGATTTACACCGTTCTTGCTTCATATCATCAGAAAAAAAAACCCAAAAACGCCCAGAAACTTTGGGAAATATTTGAAGAGCTGGCATTTTCCACTTCTTTTTTAATTATTTATTTCTAATTTGAAGGTGTTAGTGGAACAATATTTTCTCCACTAGGCAGGATAGTTTGCAGTACTTCATGTATGTCTGCATGCACACAAATGTGCAGGATAAGTTTATGGATTGTTGGCTCAAGGTAAGTTTCTGTTCACTTTTGGAAATCTTAGGTTAATAAGAAAATGTGGATTTGGTATCTAACATGATACTGGGAAAGCTATGAAGTTGGATTTAATGCTTATGAAAAATAAAACCTGTTAATAAAATTGACAAATTCCCATCACCACAACTCGTGGTGGGGCAATTATCCTTTGTGAAGTTTCAAACAGCCCTTGCTTTATTGCTCCCACAAGCTTCTTGACAGACCATGGGGCTTTACAGAAATAAAGCTTGCTCTGCCTTGCCTCTGTCTTTCAGTGCTCTTTAATCAAATCGATGAAGGGACTCGAGGAACTTGCAGCTCCCAGACTTGTTTTGATTTCTCTTTGGTGCTGTGACTGAGGGTGCCCTGTTGCCCTCTGAGGAGCCTGCGCAGCGAGTGCAGACCAAGATTGTTGGCTCTGGGACTTCTCATGTAGCTGTCATACATGCTGAGTTTTGATGCATATCTCTTGTAAAATTTGCAGACAGGTCCTCTGGGCATCAAAGAAACCTCAAAATAGAAGCAGAGAAGTAAAGTGCTGTCAGGGCAGAGGTCAAAGCCCCTCCTCTTTCCTTTTTCATGTATATAGGGCAAGAGCATGTTCTTTTACATTCTTGGAAAACTCAAATTCTCTCCTAGGCAGCCAGTGCGGCACTATCCTTGTGGGGTTTTACCTCCAGAAGCTGTCACTGAAGACAAATCCGTAGGCTATGAAGGAGAGAGAACACAGAATCAGCCCTTCAGTGTCCTTGGGGAATGACAAATATTTTTTGCTGAGAAGGAGGTGGAGGACAGAGATTGCCAGAAAGCACTTTTTTATGGTAACTGAAGTAATGAACTCAAACGCAAGGAATAAAATACAGGTTTAGAGTGGAAGTGCCATTTCTGTTTTAACTACAGTGTTGCTACTGCAAAGCTATAAATTAGAGCAGAGTAGTTAGGCAGGATGAAATAAAGGAAGAAAGGCAGAGTCCTTGGTGATAGGAAACTGAGAGGAGCCCAGCCTCTGGTAATTGCTGTACATCCCCCACTGGCCTGGTCTGCTCTCAGCTGGTAATTAGCAGGGCTGGCAGAAAGATGCAAAGAACAACTTGCACAGGAGGGCGTGTGCTTTCCGAGCTGGGAAACGTGTTTTTGCTGATGATTAAGTGCCTGGTTTTCCAGTCTTGGACCCAAGATTTGTAGGTGATTCCTACAGCATGTTTTTCTGACAGCGATCTTTAGAGAAGTCCATAGGCCACCATGCAGTGCCTTCTCCAATAAACATCCCTTATATTTTTTACCTTCAGCTGTTCCAGGTCTCTATACCCACCTTTGTGACCCAGATTTGTTGAGGCCCTGATATTATACCATCTTTCTCTGCCCAGGCAGGGAGAAGTCTGGAACTCATTGGCCTAATCAATCTCAGTATCATCTATCTTTTCCCTTTCTGCATTATTTTCTTATGAGCAGAGCCTCCTTTCTAAGAGTTCATGGAAAGCTGGGGGATGCTGGATTAAGAGAATGGGGAAAGCACAGAAACTCTTCTTAAAAACCAAAAAACCTCAGAAAATATTAATGTGGGTCAATTGGTAGTTAATAATGGCTTACAGACAAAGGATGAATGTTGGAGTGCACTGGGTGCTGGAAGAGAGACAGGCCCTGAGGATCAGAGAGAGGGCCTCTGTCCTGGGCCCGGAGGTGACCCTGGGAGTGCATCCAGGTCACCGGGGCTGGACTGAGAGAGGATTGTGTGTTTATGGACAGACTGGGCCTGTGAGAAGAGTTAATTGTAGTTTGTGGCCTTGTAGGGCACTGTTGGCCTATTACCATACTAGGTAAAATCTGTGCGATACCCCAGGTGATTGGGGGACACTGTGGTGAACATCTTTCCTGTTTATATGATGTTCTATCCTGTTGGGTGCTGGTATTTAGGGAATTCTGGCTGCACAATAAACGGCTTTGCCTTTTCCACCTGATAAGTAAGGTCCTTGCCCATGTGTTACTACTGCAGATGAACAATAGCTAAATCCCATGGAACACAGAGAAAATCCATTTCTCTTGATTTAGTCTTGCAGCAGATGGAACTGCAAGACATTCAGGTGCAACCTCCCTGACTTTTTGCTGCTCTGTAGTTTACCACTGCTTCATTGATAGTGCTCACAAGTGCCCACTGGGGATGAGAGGGTACCTATACACATGAAAAATAAGGTGAGGTAAGGAGGTGCTGAATCCCAGGGAGTAAAGGACGTTAGTTTAGAGCTTGCTGAGCTCTAGTATGTAAGAAAATGCTTTATTTTCTCTAGAAACCTTTCATTTCCAAGTACTCTCCTGTGTTTCAATTGCTTTGGAGGCTCTAGGCCAGGTTTCCAGCTCACCTGCATTCATGTGAGCTCTCAAATGAGACTGCTGTGCTGATTTACACTTGTGAGAATGTGTCCCTGTGTATAAAGTACCAGCTGTACGTTGTCCTACAACTGCCTTGCGTCTGACACTCGATGAGGGGAGGAATGGAAGTGGAACAAACAGTGATAGCCAGTCATACTTGAATACCTGCGAGGCTGTGGGTAAAATTCAATGAGCTGAACTCGGTCAGCTTGCAGATGTTTTGTCAGGTAGCTGAAAGCCTCATACATAGAAGAATGAATGTCTGTCAGCCCTGCTTCCTTCTTGTGGCAAACCAGAAATGCTTCTACAGTTCTAATGTCACAAATGAAACGTGTGCTGCTCAGGGTTAAGTTGTTCTTGTCACAGAAAGCTGGTGAGTGTCTCATAAGTGGATGTTCCTGGAGAATTGATTGCAGGTAACTTCCTACAACCTCTTTCATTCTGAAAAAATGCTGAGTCACTTAGCAGACAGAGGTGTGAACTTTTTGACGGAACAATGGGATGACTTCAGTGGCTAAATGTGTCATCTGCTGCTGCGTGATTCAAGCAGGATGTCTCTGAATGACTTGTAGTCACCTCATAATACAGCACTCGCTTTCCTTGCAGAAGAAGGGTTACAGCCCTCTTCCAAATTAGGTAAGCAAGCATTAGTTCTCAACACAGCTTGATCTCTACTTACTTTTCCAGTTACTAAATGGAGTGTCCCCAAAAAAGCTTCAGTAGTTTAGCTTAGACTTTTTCCCACTCCTCACCCCAGCCTGCTGTAGTCCCCATGCCTCGTAATTCTGTGTAATTATGGCCTGAGCTTTATGAACCTGAGTCATAATAGCTATTCAGCTTTGTCCTACAACACAACGGGATAGAGAAATAAGCAGGAAACTTTTCTTGTACTGAAATGGATGGGTTTTTTTAGGCAGAACTTGTGTTCTGGAATTTGAGTAGGACAGAGCTCTTTTCCCAAAGCGCATAGAGACTACAGGTATCAGTGGCTTTCACCTCTCTCTGCAAATCTGTGGCAACATCTTCCACTTCTTTGCTTAGCACAGGGCTCAAGACATCTCCATCTGCTGTGTCATCCCGATGCACTTGCCTGCAGCAGAGAGAGATGGCTTAAAGCCCCACATGCAGTCAGCAGCAGGGCCTCACTCCTGCCTTTCTGAGAGCTAATGGGATCACAGCCTGGGATCAAAAGGTTGCAGTAAATCAATAGTCACAAATCTGCTCTCATAAATCTCTGTGCAGAGAAGAGCTACGTAGGGGCCTCTGTGCAGGGTCTTACAGATAGATCTAATTCATAAAAGACTTTGCCTTGTTGTTGTGGCGCAGATACCTGTTTTGACAGAATATCAGTGCTATGGTGAGCAGCCTTTATCAGGCTGTCTGTGCCGAGCTTGCTGGAGATGATGTACACCTGTCTGTCAGTGCCACCACTTATCCTCCCACCAGCTCTCTTCAATTTAGTCTTTATATTAGTTCTCATGGAGTAAAACTTGAGGGAGTGGGAGGGAGCACCCCACCTATCATTGCAGTGGGAGGTATTTCTGGGAAAAGTGAGATAATTTTTTTTGGCTGGTCTTCCTGAAGAATTTGGATAGTCATGTGTGAATTATTTCAAGGGACAAAGATCTTAATGTGTGGATGTTTTCTGTGGAACCTCATCTTTTACGGTAGGGGAGCAATTTTACAGGGACAACTCACACATGAATTAGGTTGACTCTTGGAAGTAAGCAAATATCTTGTGTTCAGATGTTAGGTTTGTCTTCATATCTCATCTGGTCCTCTTAACACTTGTAGAGTGATTTTGTGTAATTCAGAGACTACTTTCAAATTTTTGGGTAAGATTCAAGCCTAATATATTCTCTGCTGCTGGAAAGCAAGGAGACAATGTTCCTCCTATGCTTGCTATATGTGGGGTCAAAAGCTTTCGCTCATTGTGCTGCAATGCCAGCTTTATTTCAGTGGTGGGGTTTAGCTGGTCCAGTTCTCTGCCCTGCAGATGGGCAGGAACAGCAAGTGCACTTCTTCTCTGTGTCAGAGGGCCTCCTGTATCCCAGGAATAGCCTTTGTGGAGATGTAGCTCATCTCTGAGGGCAGGGATAACAAACCTGGTGTGACCAAGTACAGGTCAGTGCTGCTTGGGGCACTGCTGTAACAGCTTGCAGGAGCACACTGTAATAGATCATCCTTTCCTGTCTGCTCCATTTTTCCTGAGGAAATAAATCACTTTGGTTGTAGGTGAGAAGCCATGTGGCTTTGACACATATTCACTTCTCTTTTCATCTTAAAAGGACTGGGCTTATGAAGAGATGGGACAATGCTGTGCCCTTGATTTGCTATTGAACGTGGAAAGGATTTAAAATAGGATAAAAGATATACCTAGGAAGTGTGCAAACTGCAATGCACAACTTCATGTGTTTTGAACTGCAACATACATAGGGCATGGACTTGGGTCCCTTCACAATATACTAACCCTAGAACATGCATGAAAAGTAAATATTTTTTTTACCTGTAACTTTTTGTTCAGGAGACAAAAATCCGCTGAGTCACAGAAAATGGGACTTTAATTTGGTTTCTTTGGAAATCTTTGAGTGTCACCTTTGGATTTCCAGAAGTTTATCTCCCACTGTGATTTTATTGCTTAGGTCCTGACCTGGATTTCTCCAAGGACTTGAGCTGAGACAATTTAGGAACCTCAGGGCCAGTAGTTGGTGAGCACTAGATGACAAAAGCCAGAGCATCTAAAAGATTTGGCACTGTAGTTAAAGCTGTACTGATAAACTCACAACAGAAAAAGGAGAGGAAAAGAGAAAATAGATGATTATCACTGGTGTTACTGACATTCCTGATAAATGCAGTTTTTTTACAATCTGAATTACAATCTCTACAGTCTCAAAGTTGGTTTTTGTTTTTTTTTTCCCCCCTCTATTGAAAAGACTTTTACAATATGGTGGGGAGTATCTGTTTACTGCTGATTATCTGAGCCTGAGCAGCCTCTCTTGGCCAGCCTTTTACTACTTCAGATTTGTCTTGTGTTTCCAGCATACACAACTCAGAGCTGGATTTCCTTTCTGAATCCAGCATTGCACTCACAGGTTCTGTAATACCCTACAAACATCAGGTTTCTATGATTGTTATTTCTCCTGTTTGTGTTTTTTCCCCCCAAACTCTTACAGGAGTTGTGCTTTCATGCCACAATAACTCAAGTAACCCTCATCTGAACAGGGATTCAGGGGTTCATTGCCTGAATACTGCTTACAGGTAGTTTTGTTTCTTGAGTTAGTGTTGCTTCTCTTTAATATTTTTGTTTTGTCAGTTTAAATCATGTCATTTACAAGTACAGAAATCCCTTGTTGTGCTATTTTCTTTGGCATAAAATGCTGTTTGAAACAGAACTCTGTATTTTATCTCTTGAGATATTAACTTTTTCCCACATGTGCCTTTAGGCACATGAAGAGTCTGCCTGCAGTGGTTCTAGAGCAGCAGGAGGTCTTGTCCTATGTAACTTATTACTCTTCCCTGATTAATCATGAGCTCATGGCAAATAACTAAAACAGCGAGGGGGAATTAAGGGTGAGAAGTCAAGTTGCTCGGCACTGCAGGGACTGATGCTGAGTGACTTGACTCCCTAGCTCGACCAACACCCTTGATCTCAGTCTGAGCTCCCCGGAGGTGAACTGGAGCATGTCCCTGTAGTCAGGTGCAGAGCCACATTTCAGAAGGAAGGGCAGTTGGCTGGGTATAAATAGTGCTTTGTTTTGATATGTGAAGATGAGTCCGTGTGATTTGGCTTTTTCTTTTTTTGGATGGACTCTTCTCTGAAAAGCTGTGTGACCTCTGTGTTGCTTTAACTGCAAAACCCGGCAGACTTGGATAACAGTTCTTGTTTCAAATTTGCTTTTCTATTTGACTGTGTTTTATTTGTGAGATTTTACTACACCTTTGCTTAGGCCATGGAGTTAAATTACTTTGCCTCTGTTTTTATCACCTCCCCAGTGTGTCAATGAGTTGGGATCTGTGCTAACTTACAGGATGCCTGTTTCTGACTCCCTTCACCTTTTCAGTTGTGTTTATAACAGGTGAATGAAAAAGCAGGAAGTGTAAAATTGTTAAAATTGAGCTTCCAGAACTACTGCAGGGATGGGGAGAGAAAAAGCTGCTTGTACTCAGATGCTTGAGGCAGTGCAAGTTTTATGTTGGTGTATCTGCATATATGCAATACTTGAAACTGCTCTGTGTGTAGCTTAGATCCTTCTTAGGCTATTTATAACTCTTGTATGTCTATTTCTGTCTTTGCATTTAGGAATAAATTAGGTTTTACTGTTCCTTGTTGCTTTAGAGTGCTAATGGGACTAATGTGTATTTTAAAGTACCAAAGAGCCAAGGTGCTTCACTAGGCAGACACATATTTTTTTATTAAAGAGATAGGAGTCAATAAGTAAATGAATGCCTTTGCAAAAATTCATTTAATAATGGACAGAGCTATGAAATCAATCAGCTAAAGTGCTAGTGACAGACATCCTGGCTTAAACTCTGTGTTGGCTGACTCATGCTTGGAAATGTTGCGGCTTCACTTGGGACAGTATTTTTTGGCCAAATATAACAAACAGTGAAATAGATTCTTTTTTTTTTTTTTTTTAATTTCTCTGTGTTTTAATTAGTCTTGGGAAATAGTTGTTTTATGATTTTCTGCTGCTGGGAGTCCCTTAATACAGCCAAAAGCTGGTCCTCCCTTTGAGGTGATCCTGTAGCTGCCATAAATGTCTCCAGCTTCTTTTAATCCAGCAAACTGCTGTGGGGTTTTTTATCCTTTTCATTGTTTTCCTCCGAACTCATAATTGTAGCTATTTTTCTAGTTCTATTCCTAAAAATTAACTCACTACTAGTAACCATGTAGCTGCTTGAGCCTGGAAACTTAACTGACACAAGCTGGGCCATGTGGCATAAACTCAGGAATGGAGTTCAGTTTGAATTATTTAGTTTGGTTTGTTTTTTTTTTTAATTATGTCTGATTGCACAACATTACTTTCCTTCGATATTAAAGGCAGACTAAATATTAAATAAATTTTTGTTAAGGGGCAAAATCAGTTTAGAAAAACTTCAAAATGCTTTTTTGAAAAAGGTTGTGTTTTTCTATCAGAAAACAGTAGTTTTCTCAGTCCCATGAGTTTCCTTCTAAGCAGAGGATTTCTGCCTGTATCTGGTCCATAGATACACACACACACACACACATTATGAACCTATATGTCTCTATACAGGAATACATACATATATAAACACATCTATTGTTTTATTGCGTTATCAAGTTCCAGATTTCCTAAATACAGAAGATGTGTAGACCAGCTTTTTGGATTATTTTGTTCCAGATGTCTTAGCTTATGACTTTGAAAATTGCATTTTGCTGGTAATTTCTGCTCATGTTTCTAATCCCTCTAATCTGGAGTTTTCATTACCGTGCTGTTTACTATCTTCTTGATCATTATTATAAGTATTAAATAGGACTAGCAATGATGCCTCCAAACCTCAGTCATTCATCATTTAATATTATCTTTGTTTGCACAACTAAGCTGTCTTGTATTTTGTAGGGTAGATCTCGCCTCCAACACGATAAGAATTAATTGAGAGGAAATTTATGCAAAGCAGTTTTGAATCTCTAAAAGCCACATCTTTTAAATCTGCTAATGGCCTCCATCTACTAATCTTGTTTTGTCAATAAAAATAGTAATGCAATCAGCTCAGCTCAAAGAAGATTCTTTGAGCTGCCTGTTGCAAGCTCATTCTCTTTTCCTCTAGAATTTGAGAGTTGAGGTTGCTGCTGGTTCAAAGATGTCTGAATCTGTTTGCTCAAATTAAAAAAATGAAGCTGTGTCTCTATTCTGTAAGAACAGAATTCTGGTGTCAGAAAAAAATGTATTACATGTTCTAAAGCTGCTCTATTAGCTGTGCCAGAGTATAAAATAATGTGTTGGCAGGTCTCTGGACTTGTCAGGAAATTTGCATGAAAAGGATAGAAATCTCCACAAGGAATACAGGAATTTGAAAGTCTTCATTTCGTGTGTAACAAGAGAAGCTTCATCCCACGGTATTCTTTCCAAAGCAGAAAATTAATTTCAGCAACAGTTGCAGGTGGACAAGAACAATGCAAGATGCTTGAAAACTTTTACATAAAAGGTCATAGCAAAAATTTTACACCTGCTTGTGAGGATTGACACTCCCTTCTCCCAGCTGCATTTGCCAAAACTGTTCTGTGGAACTGGCTGTTACTGGTTTGTGAAGATCTCACTTACAGAAAGCTGGTTTTTATTTTTGTGCCTTCTTGCTGATGGTCCAAGTAGTTATTTATTCTCTGTTCCTGCAGTGAATGTCTTGTGTCCTTTGGCTCCTTCAGTAGGAGCTGAATTTCAGAACTGGTCTGCGTGAACATACTGATTGCAATTCAGCTTTTCCTGCCTGCTTGCTTGAAGACATCGCTGTGATAGAGCTGTCTGCTCCTCAGAAAAATGCTGCAGAGAAGTATGATTTTTTTTTTTTTTTTTTTTGCCACAGTGGGCAGGTTTTTGAATTCTAGATAAACTGAAAAATCAATTCTGCCTGGCTTTCACTGAAAAGCATTAGCTTAGCATTGCTGGAAGGCCCCATTTCTCAGGGACTTCAGCAGCAGCGCCCACCATAAGGCAGAGGGTAATGCTCTTCTCTGGTCTTTGTTTTCTAACCAGATTATACTGTATTAGTGGGAGGTTTTGCCTCTTTTTCCAAAACTGAATGTCTCCAGTTATGTTGGATCAGTCAGAGACCTCAAAGCAGCCAGTCAGGACAAGCAGAATTTCTGTTTTCTTGGTTAGGGGGTCACTCTACTCCGGTTACTCACTTCTCAGGCCCATCTTCTCCCAATCAACAGCATCTATTACTCAGCTGGAGGGGAAATCTGCATGTTCTGTAGTAGCAATGTTCCACATTGAACAGCCATGGCAGGAGCAAGACATCTGTGCTTAGCTCATAAAACTGAGGAGGGCATAATGCAGGTGTAACCTTCTGAAGGATTTGATCAAAACGGATGCAAAAAAGTCTTCCAGAGCTTTCTAAATTGCAGTTTTAGGCCTTTTCTTCTAGATTATCTGGTGCTTAAGAAAGGCTAGAGAAGAAGTGTAGGGAAAGGAAGGAGAGAACTGGTCTAGTCTATTGGTTCTCGCTGCGAACTATGACTAAACTCTCATCAGGAGCACAATTCATCTTCAACATTTTCTGTTCTCCCTTTGTTTTTCACTGACTGTGTGTGTTTAGACATTTCATCTTGTTTAGAGGCTCTGGTTTCAGTTACTTTCTTTTGTAAGCTTCGAGAACAGGTGAACTTTTGGAATACTCAATGTGTTGCCCCACACATTGCAAAGTTAAGATGAGGTGCATTTTGCTCGTATCTCTGTAGGTTGAGCCTATTAGTGCTTATTGGTGCTACTTAGAGAAAATCTGGTTTCATTGAAGTTAGTAGTGACAATAATATGCAGTTAGTTACTGACCTTTTGGGACAGCAGCTATTTCAGAAGAGAATAGATTAATTTTTAAAGAGCTTCTGATACCCTGCAGTACAAAAACTTGTTTCAGACTATATATCTGCCTGGTTTTGTTAACACAATTAAAATGCTGTGCTCAAATAAAAAGTTCTGCTTCTCTAGCTGGTGTTTTAGCATATCCCTAAATCCTTCTGGACAGGAAAGGAATGGCAATGCATGCTTGCATTATTTTAGAAGCACTGTGCAAGGCTTTTTAAACTTTTCCTTTCCTGAGATTGTTCACCAGGAAACTTTTTCCAGGTTTCTTTCACTCTTGCTGTATTTGCAGGCTTTTAAAGTATAGATATTGGTGTTCTCAACAATGCAAAGACTATGGGGGGGGCGGGGGGGGGAAGGTTACTGTGGTTCCTAATGTTAGCTAAGCATATTTCTGACAGTCCATGGGGGAAATGGTTTTAAAGAATTGTCCTTTTTTTTTTTTTTTTTTTGGTAGGTGGGAAGAAAGCAGTGTATGGACGAGTCAACGGGAGACTGACTGCAGCTCAAACAAGGTACTGCTTTGTGACTTACATGAGTTAAAGTCATAGGAGAAGTCAATTTTTGAAGATAAAACACTTTGCTGCAGTTTTTGACAGGCTGCTGGATTTTGAGTGCTGGAAATGTTTGTATTTTTTCCTTGCCTTTTCACTGTTCCAAGTGAATTCAGTGAGACTTATGTTTATTGCTAAATCTTTGTATTAGGAAGATGCCTGACTGAAAGGTAAGTGTTCCACTAATTAACACAAAAAGGCAGATTGCAAATATTTGGAAAAGCACAGGATGCAAACTGTTCCTGCAGATATCAAGGTTTTGCCATGTGTGGGATAATAGATAAAATACTGTTTTGTCATGTTCCAGCAGTAACATCAAAATGCCCCAGAACCGCCTCAATGCAAAGGAACTTGAGTCACAAACAGATTGTCTCATACAGAGAATTATATCAGTGTTACATTTAATTAATTTAACTTTATTCATACTTGGAAGCTATGCCCGTATAAATGCTTGTCTCACCAGGATAATTTGTTATAATGTGGTTTTTTGAGTCCTGCTTTAGCTTGCTGAATTGAACATACCAATAGAAGGATGCAGAATGCCATGGGGGTGGCAGCATAAAACAGAATGCTGATGGCTTGCTAAAGCCACAAGGTAGCCTTTGAAACACGTGTTCAGATTCCCAGTTCCCGTCTTTGTCTGTATTCATCCTCGGGACTTTCCCTGGCTCAGTAGGTTTCAAGCATGGTTTAGGTTTTGAGGTCCAAAATAGGGACTTAATTCAGCCTTTTCAACCTTTAAATTTACCTTCAATTCTTATGAGCCTGAAAACAGCTAAATATGTCTGCACCTTTTGTCATTTTGGGTTTTTTTCACCTGGTTTTGGGCAGTGCAGGTTTGAAGTGGATCTTAGTGTACACAGACCTTGTTGGCATGTAGACAAAGAAAAGGCTGCAGTTCAGTGTGAGTGGGTGTGGAGGGAGGCTTAATTTAATTCACTCTGCGGTGTTCAGAACAAGTACAGTGCTGGGAGGTGGAAAATAAACTACAAAAATCATGGTTGATGTTCCTTTTACAATCTTTTCCAAAATTGTGATGCAAATCTTAGGCAGAGTCTAGAGTAACAATCAGTGGATGTATTTCCTTATTCCATTATTCATCTCTTTCACGAGATTATATTTTTTTTTTTTTAACGCCAAAGACCCCCTGAGTCTTCACTACAAAATAGGATGTTAAGATCAACTTTTATGTGTCTCAAAATATTACGGAAAACTGTGTCTCTCAGTTATTTTGGCCTTTTTTTTTTCCAGGTTAATGAAAAATGGCCTTTACAAAACATTGTTATGTCCCTGTTTTAATTTTACCCTTGTTTTCTTTTGACTTGATATATGCTCCTTTCTTATAGGTATAATTTGTATTATGTGTTGTTAGTTAGAATGAGCACATACAGCAAGCAGGGTAATTCAGCTTGCATGTACAGTTAGAAATCAGATTTTTAGGCAAATGACTGCATTTTTGGCATGGAAAGCATAGGGACACATGGCCACGTGACTGAATGTAAAAGAGCTAATTTAGTTTGTAACTCTTCTGACCATGTCTCAGAATTAAGGTGAGAAATAAGTCACAGATTTGTATAAATTAAGGCTGTAAATGACTACAGTGATTATTTTGTGATCACTGACCTTGCCTGCATGCTGGTTTTCAATCCAACACCTTTGCTTGAATTAGACCAGGCTCTGTGTTTAAACCTATTCAACTGTGGTTTCAAAGTGTGCAGAGATGGAGAATTCTGGGTAAGCTATTAATGAACCTTACCATAAAAATGTTATCTCTTATTTCTTGTCTGAATATGCCTACCTTCAGGTTCAGTTATTGCAGCCTTGTTCTCTCTTTAATTATGACGCTGAAGAGCTTTCTCTGCCATCAAATTCTGCTGTTCCTGCAGAGATCCCTGTTACACCATGGCGAAACCCTCCCCTAGCCACACCTCTAGGATAAACAACATTTGGAGTTCTTTAATTCAAAATCTTAAGTAATTTTTATGGTTTTGTTGCTTTATAAATATTTTCAATTTTTCCACATTCTTATTAAAAGCTGTACATCAGAACTATATGCAGCATTCCAACAAGACTTTTTCTGTAGACAGGTACAAAATGGAAATACTTCTTTACATCTCAGTGTTTCCTTGCTTTAGAGTGTGTAGCTCTTTCAAGCTGTCACAGTCTGTGCTCGGTTTTCCATTTTTGAATGTCTGATACATGTAAATTGGCTATGAAAATTCTGCCCTTAGCTGCACCTTCACTGCTGAAGAAAGATAGGCACAAATCTTTGCTGCTATCAGAAACTTCAAGACATTGGAAACGCGTATCGCCACCTGAGGTATTTAAAGATTTGCTGTATCTGTGGTTTTGGTCACAGGTCTACAACAGTGTTTCAAATGACACAATCTTGGGTGTAGAGCCTTTTGAAAGCAGGCAAAGAGGGAACTAAAGGGAGGAAGATGTGAAAAAAGTTGGTAGCAGGGATGCGAGTTTCATACAGTGATTAAAGTTTTGCAAAACGTGGTGGGGATTGTGATGCCATCTGTTCTCTCTGTCTCCATTTCATTTCATCCTCTTGGGATCAGTGACAGCTGGATATTCCGGTGGACTTGGGGATGGCACTGCACAGTAGATCAGTAGCTTTGATGGTAAATTTTGCTCCTTTCAGTCCTGCTCTTCTCCTCTTTAGTGTCAGATTAAGGGTTGCAAAGCCAGGGATGAGAACCCCACTTTGTCCATGTTTTGTTCTCATGTTAAACTTCATCCCTGCCCTCCTTGTGTCTCTGTGTTGAGTTGTGCCCCTGTCCCCGTCACTCGTGACACTTCATTATTTACCACTCCACTTTTTAGTCACCTGTAGTCGTCATGGTAACAATTTTATGGATAGCATTTTACCAAGTTATTGGCAACATTTTAAAATAGATGTATATTAAGCAATCACTTTGACATTCCCACTTAAAAAAGTCTCTTAACAGTACTAATTTAACAGTTAAATTTTATTTTGAGAGCTCTATAATTAGATGGATTTTAATTGATTTATGGCCAGTCAAACACTTTGATATTTTTAGCCATATTCAACTACTCTTACACACTAAAGTTCATATTTGGTACAGCAAAAGGAAAGTAGGCTTATGTCAACGGCTTCTGAAAATCCTCCCTCAGAGTTTAAGTGGCTAGAACTGTTGTTTCATTTAAATGACAAACGCAAGAAGCTAATAAATACAGATTACCTAAATAAATCAAAGTCAGGATGCTTCTGTTGAAGTGCAAATCTGCTGTCATAAAAGTTTCTATAAAGTTATCTAATTTCCATGAGCAGGCTTTCTATTGGATAATGATTTATTAATCTAATGTTTCTCCAGTGGTCTTAGCTAGCTGCAAGAGAAGGTGTCTTGAGTAAAAAGAAATCCTTATTGTTTTTTAATTTCTGTAGAAAAGGTTGACGCTGCTTTCCAAAGATGTGAGAATAAATGTCTTGTTTCTATTATACTTTTGTTTCAGAAAAAAGAGGTATCTCGGTCTATTCAGCTCTGTGGTCCATGGATTGTTACTTGTCATATACGTATTTTTGCAATTGTTTCATCTCTCCAAGGTGTGAGAGGGGACCTGTTAGGTGTCCTGTAAAACATCCAGTTAAAAATGTGTTTGAGACTGCCAGACTGAACGAGAGCTGCTCTTTTGTTTCAATCCTGCAAATTGTATAATACAAGAGGCAGGTAAATGTTTGGGTTTGCTACTTGAGACTGGTTTTAGTTCTGCAAGTGCACGTCATTCTTACTGAGTGACAGTGGGAAGGACAGAGAGGTAGGCTGAGGTGAAATCATTGAAATAGTTGTGATTGGGGGAAAATCATGTTTGTAGGCTTGAGCTGTCTCTGCTGTTGTCTGCAATAAAAGAATTTCTTATTTCTGTTTGCTTTTTTTTTTTTTTTACTCTATTATTCTACTGGTGTTGACAGTGTACGTTGTAATCCTTGTGGCAGACTTCTGACTAAATGCTTAAGTAAAGCTTTATTGTCCATAAGTGGGGATGAGCATGAGTTCATCAGGATATTCCATCTCTCGGCAAAGCAGTAGGAGTACTTGGAAAGGAATAGGAGGAATATCGGTAACATTAAGCTTTTGTGCTTTTGGAAGGAGGGAAAGAATCCTGAAGACTGGTGAAAGCACTCAATGCTCTGCCAGGTGTCATCCTGCTGTTTTATCCAATAAGCAGCAAACAACAGCTTAGGGGCAGAGGCCAGCTGGAATGTTAGTCAGATGGGTTTGCAGGCAAAACAACTTTCTAGTATTTCCAGGTGGCTGGAAACAAAAGCAGAAGCATATCCCCAGGCCCACCTTTTCAGGGTGAGACAATGCACGTCCTTGTTCTTAAAGCCAGAAGCGGCCTTCCCAGAGGACCGTTCTCAGAAGAGGTACACGATTGTGACAAATAATGGACCCGAGGAACTGCCTCTGCTGCTTAAGCACGAGCAATACGTGGGGGTGATGAGAGTATCTGTGCTCACTGAGCTGTGCAGTGTAACTGCACTTCAGCTGAGGTACCCTGTCAGCGAGCACCAAAACTGCTTATAAAAAAATCCCCCACTGCTGCAGATAGTGTTATGACCGTGCCTTGAATACGACAGAACATCAACAGCCCTTGCTGAAACAGGACTTCAGATAAAGAGAGCCTCAGGCTGTGTGTACTCATCGTCATGGTCCTCTTTGAAATCTGGCATTTCAGAAAGTTAATGCAAATATTTTCTGAGGTGAGCCCCTTGGCTGGCTGGCGTTTGCCAGTGCAGCACTCCTACAACACAGTGCAGCTCCTCAGTTATCACAGGAATGCTTTAGACTGCTGTGTCCTCAATAAGTGAGTAACCTCTCCTCCAGAACGTCATGTCCAGAAAAGGTTTTGTGATGAAACAGTTCATTTCCATAGAATGTTTGGAATGTCTTGTCAATGCAGTGGTCTTGCAGTGAAGTGAGCAATGAAGCTCACTTGAAGGGACTCATTTTCAGAAGCTTTTTATCCCACACGAGGACAGAGAAACCTTCTGAGAGGTTGTGCCTGGCATTTGAACACTTGCTTGTGAAACTCTGAAATCCAGGCATGGTGGGAAACTTTTGTACACTCTGTCTTCATAGGGATACAAGTTGGGGGATTTTAGTTCATTTTTTAAATCTTGTGGCTTCAAAATTGTAGTCACAGATATTTGGACACTTTTGAAAGCCAAGTATGGGATGTTTCATGTAGTTGCTTATTCTTTCAAAGATAATATCCAGGTCTATGTGGAAAGGTTTGTAACCTATTTGCTTTCTAGTTATGTAATAGAAATGGAGTTTAAGTGATACACATGCAATTGCTTGAGAACTGGCATATATTTTAAAAAATGTCAGATTATTTTTTTTCTTAACATTAGGTTCAGAGGCATCTGAATCTTCACAATAAGTCGACATTAAGTTGGATAGCGTGCTGTAGTGGGGCATAAATGTGTTATTTTTTGATTATTTCTTTAAAAAAAAAGGAAAAAAAAGGTGCTTTGTAGAAGTAATTTAAAAGAAATGGAGCGTGATCAGACTTCATGGCTTGAATACTATGAAAAAAATTCCAAGTGATATTTACAGAGTCACACTCAACTTAGGATGTGAGGCTTTTGTGTGTATTTTCTGCTCAATGGGGACAGTAGGAAGTGTTTGACATTATGTAGACAATATTGAAGCGAAGGAAAAAGTTGTTTCTGCACTATCTTTCTGTGAATTGAATAGCAGCACTGTCGTGCTGTGGCATTGTATAAATGACAAATATCTAAATGGTGTGCTTGCTACTGTAAGAATAAAACAATGCTGCTTCTAATAATTTTTAAAGATAGAGTTCCTGCAATTTCTCAGTATCTTTCGTGGTATCACTAAAGAATTTATATGAAATGTCTATTTTCCTGGGGTTTTGTCTTTCTTAGATCCTGTATGCTTATATTCATTGTACCTGGCTTGGTAAGGTTGTTTGTCTTTTGCAATCTGTATCACCTTCCTGGCCCATCAGTGCATTAGCTGACTGCAGGGCTGGTGATTTCATTGTGCCTAATGGAAGGCAAATGCTTTTTTATGTTCATTTTTAGCCAAATGACGTTGGCTGAGTTGTGAGCTAAGCAATTTGTGTGAGAGGAGATGTGTAGGTTTACACCGAGGGTGAGGCCTAACAGCAATCTCCAGGAATGGGCTTGAAAAAGATGCAAGTGTTGTGGACGTTTGAAAACTTCTTGGAATTGTATTGACCCCAAACTGGATCAGTTTTCTGTGGCAGAATAGTCTTCTGCTGGCCATAGTCACCACGCTTTTGCTAAAGCTTCAGTCTCTTTCTGTGAAGAGATTCTTCAGTGATCCAAATTTGCCAGTACGTTTTCCCTGGGCACAGGGAGGAAGCCCTTACCCTCGTGGTTGTCTTTATTCAGCCATATGCCAACATTCTTTTCACTTGTTTTAAGAAGGAAAGAAGCTGGAATAGGTGCTGATTTCTAAAAGGCTGAAAATACCAAAAAAGGGTTGGGTTAGCTGTGTTAAGTTGGTGCCAGAAGGAGGAGGTTTGGTTCTAGTTCTTGCTGCTTAAAAAAAAAGTAAATAAGGCTACTTAGCTTGCCTTTTTTTTTTTTTTTATTAAAGCCATTAAACTGTAGATGTAATAGAATTTAGCAAAATTACCCTCTGTAGAGCCAGATAGCCAAGATATAATGAAATATAAATCTATTATCTTTACACCAAATGGGACAATCAAATGCAGAACTAATCCTCTGTGTGCAATAGTAAATAAAATGAGCAGTATGTATTAGCTGCTGAGGAGGAAAAAACATGTAGAAAAGGAAATTTTGGCATTAGATTTTAATCCTGTGGTATATTCTACATTCTTCAAAGGCATTGGCCATCTCCATTTCTGGACCTATAACATTTTAGAGAGAGGAGCCACCCCAGCTAAGAGGTTTTAACTATTCACCCTCATCTTTCAGGCCTGAAGGTTGGTTGTCTCCATTTTTTTGGAACCCTTTATATTGTTCAAAAAAATATATAGAACTTTATTGAATTGACTGCAGTGCTTAAACAGTTTATGGCTTCTCCTAAATTGATTTTACTGTTCTAATTAAACCTACTTCTGAAATCTACTGTATTAGTAGAGGCCACATAAAAATGAGACCCTCACATTACACCTCTTTCCCATCTTGTATCTCTTGTTTTTGGTGAATGAAGGCTCAGCATGAGCTGTGACTGGATGACTGAGAGCCAGGTCATGTGACAGCGAATCAGTCTCCTCTCTGCTTTGCTTTGCCTGCCTTCCAGGGCAGTGGGGGACAAACCCACAGCAATCCCCTGCTGGCTTGAGGAGAACTGGTGTATTTCTGTTACTGTGGTCCTACGTGAGCTGCCATAACACATGGATTCCTTGGTCAATCTCCTTCTTGTCCAATTGTTCCCAGAGCTGCCAACTTGTAACAGTGAAGGGACAGTCTAAGAGAAGTGTTGTGGGTTTGATTCCAAATCTTTATCTCATTGTGTACCTTTAAAACTAAAGGGTGATCATTATGGAAACTGCTGTTTTGCATGACACATTAAGCATAGCCTGGATCCTTAGCAAGCAAGAGAGCATCTGGAACGAGGTAAGGCTGAGGAAGGTGGAAAACCATCTGTGCTAGGCAACCATAAATGAATCAAGCCCAAGACAAAAAAAGCTCCTCAGAGTCTCAATGGGAAATACTGAAGTTCAGCCTTGAAGCTTTGAGGCTGCTTTGTCTTCCTGTGATCACTGCTTGCTATTCAATGCTTCAGCTCTTGTGGCTCAGATCAGTCACACCAAACACTACTGCGAGCCTTGCTGCATGCTAACTGTCAGCAGAAGTTTGCAGTAATAAGTTGCTCAAAGTTTGCAGTAATAAGTTGCTTAACTGTGAAAGGTATGTGAGCAGTACAGAAAGCAAAACAACAGGAGGGGAGAAGAGCTTGCTTCTGCTTCACTGAAAGTATTGATGAGGACTGTGATTATGTTGCTACAAGAGCAGCATTGGTCAGAAGGGGAAAAAATTAGAAGTATACCCTTCTAAAACCTGTTTGGAACTGATGAGATAGCAGGTAGCTAAATGCATTATTAAATAACATTTTCAATAAACCGGTTTCGGGGCTAGTTTCTCTACTACAGAGTTGGCTTATATATTGTAAACAGTCCTTCACTATAACCTAGAATTAATCATCTCTTCCTTGGAGCTATTGCTCCAAGTACAAAAATAAATACACCAGAACAGATAAAGGAATGTTGGCATTCATAAGTAATGCGTTGTGCAGTTCTTTTATGGCACCCGTGGCAAAGTTCCAGCAACAAAAGCTTTGGTGCTTCTGAGCTGCCTGTTATCTCTGAGGGAAGCAATTGTGGTTATTTAGTGCAGGAGACTTAGATTTAGAGACTGCAATAGCCATGAGGACTGTGTGAAGTATGTGCGAGTAGGAAGCATGTATCTGCTAACTGTATAGATTATTACTCACGGCATGCACGCAAGAAGATCTTTACATTATCAGGCTCATGTTTTCTATTAAATGTTTTGATTGTTCATTGGATGTGTGTCAGTAGAAAAGTGATTCACACCCTCTAATTCATGCTTCCCATCGGAAGTGCAGATTGATGGTGCTCTAAAGGAGCCTGCATCTTTATCTCCCTGCAGAAATACCATCACACTCCAAGTGTCCCTTAAATCCTCGGCTTTGTGCTGTTTAGAGTTGTGGTTCTCTTTGCCTGTTGCTTCAAGGCCAGTACAATGCGTTGGCTGTCTGTACTGCCAAATTGCCCTATGCATGCTTGGAAAGATGCACCCCTCTTTCCTTCCTGGCTCCTTCCCTCTCAAAAAAAAAACCCCGAAAAACAGGGTGACTCCAGCATTGACAGCTTTTTCAGCCCCTTATGTACGAACTAGACAGGTTAGCAGGAGTCAGGGAGGGCTGGAGAGGCAGGCTGGTCTCCCCTGTGTGTCTGTGTGCAGAACAAAATACTGACTGACCGTGAGTCCTGGAGATGCCACAAGAACTTGAAGTGAAAATGACTGCATTTCTCTTTTATTTTGGAATAGGTCTCTCTCTGATAGGAGTAAGACAAGTTTGCGTAATAGACTTCTGCCCCGAGTTGGAGGAGTCTTGTCTGTGGTGGAGGACCCAGCTGGACTGATGATATGTTGGTTTTGGTTTTTTGTGTTTTGAGGTGGGTTGTTTTTTCCTCTGGCTGGGCTGACTAAGCTTTATTGGAAGAGCTGAAAAAAGTTCTGCCAAAAGCAAACAGTAGAGAGAGCAAGAGTTGCCATTTCTGACTGTTCTGCTTTCTTGTCTCTGGTAATGGAATAAAACTAGGCAGACTCTGATGGCTCCTTAGACCCTATTTCATCTTCTGTCTCAGGCTGTTTTGCCTTTCTAAGAGCCTTGGAGGGCCCCTGTTCTTCAGACATTTGGCAAAGTAAGGCCATGCGTGTGCTGTGGTCAGACAGTTCACCCTTTGTCCTGCCTCTGTGGTCATATTGACTGGAGCCCTCTGAAGGACTCTGTTTCCCTGTCCAGGTTTCCCACTGGAAACCAGATGTTCTGGGCAGCAGGTAACCACCTTTTGACAGGAAATTAAGACCCCAAAGTTGGGAAGTACTCCTGGGTTCTTTGCTGCTTGCAATAGTGGCCCCTAACTTTTTCTTCAAAAAACACTCTCTCCTGCAATATGGATGATTAATTTTGAAGAACAGAAGAAATAAAAAAAATGACTTAGTAAGCACAGAATTAGAGATCAAAACAAATTACTTGGGCAATTTGCCAGAATGGGGAGTTAAATAGCTTACAGATAAAGCCTTATTAATTAGTATCAAATCTGCTTTGGTGCCATATGGATCACAGTACTTTTTCCCTTCGCCTCTTCTTCCTGTCATTATCTCTCCATTTCCTTTTCTCTTTCTGATGTTTGCAAGTGATGGCGTTACTCTGAAAAGATTAAAAAATGGCTTAATCATATTGAGGGAAAAAGTTATGAATCCTCTTGACTTTAATAACAGTGAAATCTAAATACAGAAAAGTGCTCTAATTGGCAGGTAAAAATTGTTTGGGTCAAATAATCTTTATCTGATGGAGAAAAGATCAGTAAAGTGGTCCCAATTAATTCTGTGGTTCATTTCATCAGGTCAGCAGAGTGTAGTGCTCTAGTTGTACTGTAATTAGCATTTCATGTTTTACAGAAACATGCAAAAGTGTGCTTGAATACCTAGTTTTTAATTTTATTTTTTTTTTAACAATGTCCTACAGAAAAAAAAAAAACCACGTAAGTGTAGTACAGGAGTTCAGAGGAAGGCGAAACTGACTTTCTTAAAACAATAGAACTTGTGTTTTTGGCTTTGGAGAAATTTGCTTAATTCATCTGTGTCCCTATTTTTTAACCTCTTTAATTATGTGCCGTGGTATCAATTGAGCTCAATGCTAGAAAATTTTATGTATAAGTAGATTCTATCTATTTAAAAATAAAACAACACCCCTAGAAAGTTTTTTTTTTTCCCCCTAGATTAAAGGAGCAAAATTCTGATGAAATTGCCAAAAGTTTGATTTTGAAGAGTATGCACAGGGGCAGGCATCCATTACACGCCAGTATTCGGAACTTGACAGCCCCTGTGAGTTTGACTGTTTGATGGATAATCCTCTCACAGCTGCTCTTCCATGGAAAGCGAGAGATTAAGTTCTCCACTTTACCTTTTCCACTATCAGTTTTAACCTCCATAACAGACAGGAGATTTTTCAAGTCTAGGAAAAAATATATGGGACCATATAAATTGACCAACAGCTGAGTTATCACAGAGCTGGTGGACTTGCAGCTGTTCCTGTTGCAAAATACATTTTTATCATTTCTGTAAAACAAATATATAGGTGTAATTCTGCAGCGCAGAAGGAAAGATGGAAAAAACGTGCAGTTATGGGATTTTTATATGTACACAGATGTATGTATTCTCTTTATATTAAAATGTTAGACACTGAAATGTATACCCCCAATAACTTTGTGCACGCTCTATGCGTCCATGAGGAAAATTAGAATCAAGATCTTTCACTTCTTAGATCAGAAATTATGTGAAGAAAAGTACATGCTGAAATAAAAAAAAAAAAACCTCTTTATTCCAAGTGAAAAGCAGTATCTTCCCAAATCTTGGAATGCTCAGGGAAGCAGCAGCTTCTGTGAGATTTAGAATAAGTAGCAAGGTTATTAAAGAATTAGAGAGGACAGGGAATATTTTTGAAGGAGTGAGAGCACTGCGTGGAAATAGATAGCCATGATATAAAGTTATGACATTTGGCAATACTGTGCAGCACAAATTGGGATTTGTAATGATTCCAGAGAGCCTTCCCAAACCTTTATAGAACTTGAATTAATCATGTACCAGAGAAGCACCTCAGAGCTACAGGAAACCAGCGGACATTATGGCTCTGTTCACTTTATATATTGTTTTAAGTTCTGCTGTGGCATTTGAGGGGGCTGGAATTCAGAAATTGGATTTATGCAGGAGTGTTATATATTTGTAAGCTTTCTATGTGAATATAGCATAAATTTTTAATCAAGAACAATAATTTGCTGATGGCAAGTGCAGATTGGAGTGCTCAGGTGGGCTTTTGGAATTTGTCATAGTGGTAAAAAAAAAAAATATATATATATATAAACAGCATTCAGGTAGCAGATGCAAAGAACTTATAAACCACCTTCTCTTGTGTTATTTATTGAGTGTGGTTTAGATAAATCTGTCTCCACATGTAAAATAGCATCTTAATTGACACTGAAGCATTATCTTTCTATATTAATTTAGGTTACTTGAACACTGGATTTGTGGTCATAAATAGAGCAGCACATCAATAGTATTAGAAGGACTTGTTGATCTGGAAAGATCAGTCAGTCTGAAGACTGAACATTATCTATGCTGCAAGAATCTTCTTCTGCCCATCACTTCATTCATTCATTGGAAATCCAGAACGTTATCAGCTTGAATAAATGTCCAAATTCCTGTTCCACCTTGGAATTTTTTTCTTTCCTTCCTCCCACAAATCTTCTGAGAGCATGTTAGAACAACATGAAGGTTTCTCACACTTTGTCTGGTTTAGCTTAATCAAAAGCTTTTGGCATTGCTGTGTGTACTGGGACTTGGTTGCTCTTCCACATCAGATCCTGATCGCATGGAAGCCTGCATCATTCTCCGTGCTTCCAGGGCTTGCCCTAGAAGCACACAAGAAATATGTACTACGTAACGCCTGTCGTCTGTCACAAGCTAAAGAAGTGTAATTAAAAGCAGGAAAGAACACCTTAAATTAAAAGAAAGAAAAAAAATCTTTGAAGGCTTCTGGGTTTTGATTTAATTAAAAACTAAACAAACCCAAAAAACAAACAGAAACAAAGTGTGGGAATTGCATGTCCAATGTAAAGGTAAGGAAAAGAACTACATCATGTTTCTGCTTCAATACCCTTCAGTCCATCAGAAATGCTTTTAGTGCAAGGTATGTAATTGCTGCTCAGCTGCTCTGATTGCTCATTACATGACAGGCTCTTACAAGGAGAGGGGATCATTTGCCTGTCAAGATTTAGTCACAGTCATTAGCACTCACCTTTATCTTGACAGAGAATAAAATGTTTTGCTATAAGCTGCTAGTGATACATTCCATGCACTGCTGCATTTGCTGAACAGGGAACCAATTAAAACTGCTATTACCCCGCACCCTTCCTGGTGTATGCGGGCACTAATTTTGTTTCACTGAGCAATATTTTTTTATTATTCACCCTTTCTGTCGCACTTAGATATGCACAAGCACAACATAATGAGAAGGTAACAAGAGCTATGTCAGAGTAAGAATTGAGACGTGAGATAAACCACAGGTGTTCACTTCTGATGCATTTTGGTTGCATAATTTCTTACTGACTGCCCAGTGCCAGAACTGTAGGGCAAAGAATTCAGGCTCTGCATAATGAAATAGTATAGAAGAAGGGTTAAATATATTTTAATGCTCTTTGGTGATATGTGAATGTGTCTGGTTCTTAGCAGGTGTTTTGTTCCTGGTTCTAGTTCTCCTGCGGTGTGAAGGGCCCACAGAGGCAGGCACATGAGTAACGCTGTTCACAGTCCTGTGATTTCCTTTGGATGGAAATAACTGCACTGCACTTGAGTGCTCCTCCACAGCTCATTGGTACCAGCTGGTGATATTGACAGTGCTCAAACACCCTTGGAGCTGTAATTTCAGGAAGGATTTTTGTTGGTACAAACTAATGCAGCTCTGCTGGCTCAAAATTTTGATTTATTCTGAAGCCCTCAATTATTAAACAATTGTATTTTTACACATTGGGAAATTCAACTCTCAAGTACCCTTAAAATTTAAAAGGAGTGAAGTCCACTGTGTTAAATTTAGATCAGCCCAGTGAACAGGGAGTTTGTGATCTCTTCCAGTCCTAATTTCAGGGAACTAAAATTATTGCCTTAGGAACATCTTCCTTCCTTGTCATAGGTGTCCTTTTATTCCTTTTTCTGTTGACATTAGTACCTAAAGTGCCAGCAATAGTGCTTTATTTAGTCAGGATTGTTTGAGGCTTTTTTAAGGACAGGTCTTGACCCACAGAGACACTCAGTCATGAAAGAACCAGCTTAGTGGGAGAAAGAGCTTTAGTCTGAGAGAAGGGGGTATGCGTTTGTAGTGGGTTGTGCTTATGGAAAACAGGATAGAAAAATGCAAATACATTTGGAAATCATAATTTAGTGCTGTACTACACTGAACTAAAATCTGCTGTTGAATCCTTGTCCCCAGAATGTCCTATTCACTTTATCCACTGAGCTGGCCTCTCAGGGCTGTTCAGCAAAGTGTGCTGCATTACATTTGGGCTGATTTTTTGTTTGCTTTCTTTTCTGATTACTGGAATGAAGAGAAGAATGAGATTATCTAACAGTATTTGACACAGATAAAATCCACCCCTTATTTTACTGAGGCTGTAGCCCTGAACCAGGACCTGTCCGGGAAGAGGCTATGGAGAACACCTGACCCTGAGACAGGAGTAAACCCACTCTCAGAGTCTGCACAGCACTGGGCAGCTGTGTGGGCTAGTGATGGAAGGAAGAAGGCAGCGGGAGGGCAGGGAGTGTTGTGTTCCTGTGTTCAGGTTTTTGAAGTGATGCAGCTCCTGGTTATATGGACACATGGATGGAGCTTGCAGTTTTTGAAGTGTTTTAACATTTCCATGGAGTGTACTTCATGAGTAATGTGAGTTTGGCCTGGATGTCTGCCTGTTTAATACTCCTCATAGTTGCATCTGAGGTAGAGTTTAAGGCTTTTGTTTAAATTTTTTTAGTGTTGGGAGTGAGCTGGGAGAAGGCAGCCTACACAGCATACAGCCCCTGGGTGCCTTCTTCAGTGAAATATTGTCAGGCCTTCATTGGCATAACATCAGCACAATCAATTCAGTTTTGTTGATGTTTTCTTCCGCTGAGTAGCCAGGAACAGACGTACGTAATTTCCAAGTGTGGAAGAATGCTCACAGCGACTGAAAGTCTTTAAGAACTGTGAGAGTAAGTGCTTGTGAGAGGGCCTGGGGGAGGAATGAGATATCTGCAGTGTGTTGTTTGTGCTCTGTTTCTGATTAGAGAACTATAGCCAGCCAGTTAGGAAGCAGAAGCAGTGACAGCTCAGGTGATCAGTCTGAAAAATGGAGTACAAATAGCACGAACAGATGTTGTTTGACATATTAGTTGCAGTGGATTGTTTCTGCAAATCCTTGTCTGTATTGGTTGTTAGTGGAATAACTCAGCATCAAGTTTATTAGCAATGGTTTTTGCTCGTGATCGATTTGTGGACAGAAAAATGAGCTCCCTTAGTTATGTAAATGCCTCTGGCAGAGGCATTTTGTCAAACTGCTTCACCATTTTCCAGGTACTAGTCAGAGCAGGATCTGACCAGTGCCTGCAGGACTTCCCATGGCAGTAGGAGAACTGAAGCCTTCTCATTCTGTAGGCTGACAAGACACCTAATTCCATAGAGTGTGTCATTAGTCACCCTAACATTTTTATGGTTGCTTTCTTCATCTTTATCATAATCTTCCAGGGTTATGTTCGGTTTCATTTTGAAATAAATAATACTCAGTTTAGGTTGAGGTTAAAGAGGGGTCATTTAGCACTTAAAATTTGTAGTGAATGTGTTTCTGATCAGTGGTACTGAAACCATTGCAGGAAGTCGGAGCATGCCTCCTGCAGGAAGGGTGAGCATCCTTTAGTGCTGAAACTGAAACAGCTTGCTTGTCTTTTTATCCAACTGCAACCCGGGCCCAGGGGGTCTAGAAGCATTGCCCTGGTGAAAACTCCAAGGAGCTGTCCTCTTTGGTTTGTGCGCTGTACCTTCATTCATTTATGTGCTTTGTGTTTCCCTTGCTGCTGTCACTGACGCTGCAGGGTATCCAGTTCTGGTGTGCCACAGGAATTGTCACACTTTGGTTGCCTCCCACCCTCGTGTGTGGCTGCTGGGAACACACTGGAGAGAGGAGAGCGGGGAGAGTTACGTGACTGATTGAGCTCTTTGCATGATGCCTTCTTGAACCTGACTCACGGGCTGCCAGGGACAAATCTCCGGGCAAAACAGAACAGAAACCTGAAAATTTCAGTTTGTGCATACTGAACTCTTTGTGGTGAGTTTTCCTTGTGTTTAAATGAAGCAGAACTTGAACCACGGCAAGAGCTACATCTGTGCACAAGTGGAAATCAGGACTCTTTAAACAGCATAGCAGTAGTCTACCAAAATACCCTGATGCGGGGCAAGAACCCCAAAAGTTGCTATTTTCACCATAACTGGTGAGCATTAAGAACATGGATGATTTTCTGTGGATTTTCCTTTCCATTTCTCAACCACATCTAAAGCTGCCAGCGCAGAACAGAGCAATTCTTTCCAGCTATTCACACTGGATAAATGGACAAATCTTGTTATGCACATTTAACTTGTCGTGGTTTGTGATTAAGCCAGAAAGCACTTTTTTCCTCTCTAAAACACTCGTTATCAAATGAGATTTAAAATGCAATCCATGTAGAGCAATTCACGGAGCCCAGGAGATTATCCTGGGAAATTTCATCTGATGCTGGAACCCTTTGGGCTTCACAACAGCAGCAGTACCGACAACTTCATAGTAATAGCCATATCTACACAAAGCAGAATGGAAACAGTGGTCTGCACAGAAAAAAACCCCACCAGATCCAAGTAGCTATGCTATAAAGCATTATTAATCCAGGAATGGTGCATACTTCTTGTGGCAAAATGACATTCTTAATTTTTTCTAGGGAATGTTTTCTCAAAGCCATGTTTTAGGCAAGTAACACTTGCAAACAGATACAGTTGGTAGCATAATTTGCTTATGTATTTGTTACAACTCCCATTTCTTCTTAGAAGTTCTGTTTCTGTGCTCCAAAACACTAATGCTAATGGTTTCAAAATAGATTTTTCGACTGGAATACGAGTACTACTAGGGAAAAGGATTTGTTTTGCCCTCTGAATTCTACAGCAGAGATTAGTGGCGTGCTGTAACAAGTTCTCCATACAGTGAATGGCCCTTGATTTTGTGTTGTGTGGTAGTATCTGCACACTCTGCCTGATACCAATCAAAAATAACTGGCCTGTTGTAAGTGTATCCTTTGGGTTTTAGTTTTATTTCCAGATCTGAGGTGGAACAAACAAGGGTCACAGTTCCTCAGCAGTCTGAATTTGTGAGTATGTTGAAAAGTTAACACAGCGTGAGGAAAGAAGCCCTGAGAGCTAAAAATTATGTCCTGTTGAACTGTGACTTCTTCCTCATTTTACTTATAGAACAACAGTCCTGGAATTCCAGCATTCTTAAGAAAGATCTTCAGGATCTTACCCTTTGTGAGAGAGCTGCAAAGTCTGAATTGCTCTGAATCCAACAGGACTTCATTCAGGGATTCTTGGAGAGCATTCTGTGATGTAGATAAAAGTTGGGGCACTGTGCTCAGCTGAGAAAGCACTGACAATGTGTCAGCATATGAGCAGAGAGATGTGTCAAAAGCAGTAGGTGAAACAGCAAGGTGTAACTAAGATTGCTGGAGTGAGTAGTCTGAATTCAGAGGGGAGGGTGAATTTGGAAAAAGAAAAGGATCACAATGGGTTTCAACTGAGCAAGCAAAAAGAGATTTCACAAATATTACATGAAAGAAGAAAATGAAGGGATGTGTGTAGTTGTCTTTAATAGCGGGGAGGAATAAATTGGTCTCGGGGAATTCAGGAGAGTTATACTGCTAACAAATCTTGGTCCTTCTTTCGTAGAATGGGGGGAATATAATTTGGACAGCACAGTTTTAGGCACCAAGACTCCCCATAGGACCAAACCCCACATAGTGCCAGTTGCTCCCTTCCCATAGGCACATCAGCTGAGGCTTCATTTTTCAACATGCTGGTTCCCAGTCCTGACAAAGCAGGAGCTGTGTCAGTGCAGAAGTGCTAATCTGTCTGACAGCTCTCATGCAGGACAGTTGGCATCTCTGAATTTTGCATCAGCATGACCTGGAATGAAATACCAAAAATGGGCAAATGTCTGATAGAACGGAATTAATTGAGACTGAGTTTGCAATCTGTTTTCCTTGGAAAAAATGAATTTTTACTGGTGCAAATACTAAATAATTATTTTTTTTAAAAAATACATAACTAATGAACTTGCATATGGTAACACTGTAAAACTTTTCCATTACAGGGATCAGTGTTAATACCAAAGCAGGTCACTCATCAGCCTCACAGAAATTGAGGAGATGTTTTCTTAGTGTCTCCTTGCAATTTCAAAAATAGGTTTACCATTTTGTTCTCTTTAAAATGAGAGTTCTCAGGTCCTCACAATAAGATTTGCAGACAACACTTTGTAAGGATGAAGTAAAGTGAAAAAGTAATGAAGCATCAGAAAAAATAGTGCAGAAAAGGGTTCAGAGTTTCTTTCTTTGTCTCACTCATGTTTCTACACTCCTATTTTAAATGCAAAGCAATGCCTTTTCCATATTTCATGCAAACATTATAGTTTTTCTGATGTTTAAAGTACACTGTTTTTACTGAAGAAAAAAAAAAAAGAAAAGAAAAGGAATAAGAATTATCTGAGTGAAAAATTATCCAAAGAAGAGTCAGAACTAGAACAGGTAGTCAGGACATGCATGTGGTCCCGGAGACGTGCCCTAAATGTGGGAGTTGGATTGGAATCACGCACCAGTGAAAACAAGAATGCATAACTAAAACTACTCAGAAGCAAAATCCGAGGGAGAAAGCCAGAAAGGCCAAGACTAAAGAGAATTAAAAACCAACCAGACACATGTAAACAACCCTAGCGAGTTTTATTAATATATTCAAAGTAAGGAAAATAAAGGGAAATACAAGCCCAAGTATGTAAAAAGACTGAAACGTTCTTTCTGTTTTCATTTAAGTCATTCCTACTTTTATTGGGTATGTGTTTAACGAAAGTGGGATTAATGAGAAGACAAAAGTGCAGGTCAAATATATGAAATAGTAAAGAATGGTGTAAATCCACAGGGACAGGACCAAGCAAGTCACCCTAAGGCATTTAAAAGCAGGCCAATTGCTAATGAATTCCCAAAGGAATCATGGTATTCACTTATTTAAAGGGACTCGAGTAAATTTGCAGCTGATCATCTTCACTCTAATCTCCAGGAGTGTTGTGTACTAAATTATTAGCTAGGCAGCTGTTCCGTAGCTTCAGGATAGTGAGGCAGTGAAGTTAAATCCAGCCAAGGTAAATCTATGAATACCAGGTTACATTAATTTATCCCCCACTCTCCTTTTTTTGCCCCTTTGGTTACTGGTCTTGTAGTCTTGTCTCTAAAAAAAAAAAAAAAAAAAGTTAAAAAAGTTAAATTTTTAAAAGACAGAAAAAGGAGACAGTGATAAATGGTCATTTTGGCCAAGGGGTGAAGTTACCAGAAGGGACCCCATGAGAATATGCTGTGGGGATTATGTCATTCCATGCATTTGTAGCTGAGCAAAAAATGAGGTTCAGGATTAAACCAAAAATTTTTACAATTGAAGATAAAGGTCTGGGTAGTTCAATGTAAGTCTGCTTAGGAAGAGTTGCAAAATGATTTTTCAATGCTGAATGACTAGGTGATAAAATGGCAGATGAAATCCAATGCTGATAAATGTAAAATAAGGATACCAGGAAAAATAACTTCTCAGGCATATGCTGTGGTAAGTTTTACCTTAGCTACTCCCTTTCAGAAGGACCTTCTTTAAGGTCACTGAGTGTAGTTCACTGCAGACATCATCTGTGTGCTCAGTCACACTGAAAAGGCAAATAGACCCATAAAAATTATTAGGGGAAAAAAGGAGAACAAAATAGAAAACATCTTTATGCCATCTATAAATCTAGTCTTTCCCTGCACAGTGAACTCAACAGGCAGTTCTGGTCACTCCTTGAAAAATGGCATAGGGAAAGCAAACACAGAGAAGGGCAGCAGAGATGCTGAGAGGTAGGAATGCTTTGTTTGCGCAGATCTGGTCAGGCACACCCTGAGGACTTGTAGAGGGAGTACAGGTGGGACACACAGACACAGAAGGCACACAGGACATTTCACTGATTCTCATGGTGTAGTCAGTGGTGCTGAGCACTGTTGTATTCAGCTATAGCTCCTCCTTCCTTCAGCTGGACTTGAGTACGGATATAGTCTCTGTGAAAGTACGTGCCTTGGTCCGTGAAACTTCACTTGTTTAAGCATAAGTATATTTTGGTAGGGTTTTAAAGACATGTCTGTTATGGTAGTTATTGAATGTATTTGCAAAAAGGGATCTCTGCCCTATGGGAAATTAGATATTTTAATCGTGCTCTGGGTGCTCCTCAGGCATGACTCACATGAGTCTCAATGTTTTGGTCAATGCTACGATTCTGCAGTACGAGCAAATCAGTCCTTGAAAGAGGACTGAGTTCAGGAAGAGGAAAGATTGGCTGATTAGTGAGTTCTATTCTGTCAAATGTAATTTTATCTTTACCATTTTCTGGGTTGAGTTGGTTTTTTTTTCCTACTGTGATT